>CM064525.1:11850823-12061519 GCA_032716605.1 Paralithodes platypus | reverse complement strand
TCTCTCTCTCTCTCTCTCTCACAACATAACCAGGATGACCGTAACCACAGGAATATACGGCACAATAAGGCTAATATTAACTCTCTCTCTCTCTCTCTCTCTCTCTCTCTCTCTCTCTCTCTCTCTCTCTCTCTCTCTCTCTCTCTCTCTCTCTCTCTCTCTCTCACAACATAACCAGGATGACCGTAACCACAGGAATATACGGCACAATAAGGTTAATTATTAACCTCCTTCACACGGCTCCATTTTCTATGTGGTCATTTTCGCTAGAGTTATTTGGTCTGTAATCATAATATCTTCGAGATTTCGGGATTGGCAACTGAGTGACAAATCGCCCCATTTCTTTGTCAATGTCTAGACCTTTTGTGCCATTTAGATGTCGATTTTTTCCTGGCGAGCGATAGCGACCCTGTAATTTTAGAATGAAGCGGCCTTCGACCGGGACATTTTTCAACCGAAAAATGTACAAATTTATCTGAATATCCACCCATAGCTGAACGGAAGTCAACGTTATGTCACTATCAACAAATTGCGCATGAAGGCGTCATTTATATTATGAGGTACCGGTAGTGTGTAGGTTAAAAGAAAATAATTATATATATATATACTGTATAATATACTACTGTATATACAGTAAGTATATATATATATATAATATGAACACCAGTATAAAATTAAACAAAGAAACTTTCATACTAAGAATGCTAGCTATAAATGTAGTCATCCGGGTGTATCACAATTTCTCAGATGGCAATATTCTCAGTCAAAAGAAAATTGGTCTCATATTCTGAACAGCATTCCACTCGTGCCTCACTAGAGTGAAGAATTGTTTAAATCTCTCTCTCTCTCTCTCTCTCTCTCTCTCTCTCTCTCTCTCTCTCTCTTTGACAACCCAATGAATCCTTCCACAGTTCCCCTTTACACATTGCCTCCTCTCACTCCTAGTATATTTACTGGCCTACTGTATACACCACGACGTCAACTCCTATTTTACAGTTTGTCCATCTCCTTAAGCCCTTTATTTACACCCTCTTATACCCAATATGCCATTCCCCATCTCCCTAAGGGGGGCTAGTGCTATTTTTGTTGGTCTATGTATTTACTTATTTATTAATTAATTATATGAGTTTCCTCGATTGACATCCATCAAGCTTAAAATAGCACCCCTAAAGCCCTTTTCAAGATGAATTTGTACATTTTTCGGTAGAAAAATGTCCCGGCCGAAGGCCGTTTCCTTCTAAAATTACAGGCTCGCTTTCCCTCGCCAAGAAAAAAATCGACACCTAAATGATACGAAAAGTTTACATTTGACAAAGAAATGGGGTAAAAGGTCTTATACTCGCCAAACTAATGGAACGAGCGTCTTAAAATCTCAAAACCAATATGCTATACAGGAGGGAGAAGGAGGACCAGAAAAACGACCCATCTCCCCTTAAACCAACCTGTCCATTCACACCTATACCTGTCCTCCATATATAATATACTGTACCCTATTGCTGCCCACCTCCCACTGTCGCCCTTTCACCGTCAATAGCTTACATCATCAACCCCCCCCCCCCCTCCCCTCCCCCCCCCATATAAACCTACATTAACTCTTTCGGTACCGGTGTCTTGGACTTCACCTACATTGACACGGTTTTATGAAGCTTAAGAAAGGTATATGGTACGGTAGCTATAAGGATGAATAATCGAACTTATTAAGGGGAGGTATTTAGTTTGTTTCCTAGACCTCCATCAAGCTTAAAATTACACCCCCTTGAGTCCCTTTCAAGATAAATTTGTACATATTTTGGTAGAAAAAAATTCCCGGCCAAAGTCCGATTCCTATTAAAATTACAGGCTCACAGGAAATTTTTTACACCTAAATGGCACGAAAGGTCTTAAAATTGACAACGAAATGGGGCAAAAAGTGTTAAAGTCGCCAAACTAATGAGGTAAACATCTTAAAATATAAAAAATCGGGAGGGAAAAGGGGAGACAGAAAAAAACATATCCCAACATATCCCCTTAGGGGAGGCTGACCTTTTTTGGCCTATTTTTGTTTGTTCTAAAATGGTCTAAAATGCTTCTCTAAAAATAGGAGACTAGCATAGGAGGGCATAAAAACCCATAGGACATCCCCCCCCCCCCCCCCCTCCCAATCCGATATATGTATATTTATATATTTTGATATAATAACTTCACATCTGGATTTGTTTTATTTTAGTCTACCATCAAATATCAACCAAAGCATCGTTTTCTATTTCACTACCCAGAGAAAATGCACTAGCAAGGGTAACTATGGAAGATTTCATAGGTAACTTTGAGTTTTAAATAAATGTATATCTAGTAATTTATATATTGCTCTGCTTCGTTCCCCTTGCATACACTTTATGTGGGAGTATACTGGAGTATACTAGAGTGCTCAAAATGGCTGATACTCGGATATTTCTGCTGTCTCGAAATATTTTATGTTGAATATTGCTCCAAAAACTTATTTATATATATATATATATATATATTTTTTTTTTTTTTATTTATATTTTTCAGCACCTTGTATTATTCAATATGGGAAAGCAAGCACGAGAAGTTGTAGGTGATTATTGTAGGGTACGCCATAACAAAAATTGCGCTAAATTTGAATGAGTTTACAATTTTGTTTAATATAATGCGAAAATTTGCGTGCGTGCACGCACATAAAATTATGAATTTGTCAGCGAGTCTTAGTATTTCCATTGGTATTAAAATGGTATAATGCCAGAAACACAATCTCTTATACAGGGTGAATGGAGAGGGGGGGGGGGGGGGGCGTGTTAAAGGTCAGCCTCCCCTAGTCATAAACAAAACAAAAAGTTGTCAAAGGTTTTCAGTTATGCAAATGTGTTTCCTTTTCCATAAACTTCCAATGCATCAGGCATCTTGACCTCTCGAATAAACGCACACTGCCCCTTTTAATGAATAATGTACCGGTGACATACTTTTCATTATATTTTGGCAACTATTAGATGTTTTTCTACTGCTTACGAAGGACGTCTACCAATCATAAGGCCACAGACCATCTCCATTCATCCGCTTAGCTACCGTACCATATATCCATCCTAAGCTTCATGGAATTGTCCTAATACAGCTGAAATCCAATAAAAAAGATGTCGCCGGTACAGAAGGGGTTAACCTCTACCAATACCTCCATAGCCTACACTTGCCATACACTTGCCACTTCCAACACCCCCTTCTAAACCTCACTAACCCACCCAATAAACATAGCTTTAAACTCTCCCTATAACCTCCACCCCAGATACCCTTCTCTGCTATTCTAACCCCTTGTCTCCATATACATCCCCATACAGTCATTTACAATACACTTTCCACTCCCAATACCCCCCTTCCCCCATATACATCTCCCTATACCTTCCGCACTGCCCCATCCGTTTGCTCCCCATAAACATCCCCATACACTACCCACTTCCAATATAACCCCCACTCCATAAACATCTCCTCACACTGACCCTATACCTCCCATCTCCTCCCATAGCCCTTCTCCCAGCCCCTTGCCCCCAATATATATCCCCATACATCTGCAATGCATTTTTTCCAGTCCCTTTACCCCCCTCGGCAGCCCCCTTGCCCACCCCTTAACCCCTTCTGTACCGGCGACGTCTTTTTAATTAATTCTGGATACTACTAATCGATTGTATTCAGTTTAGGAAGGATCTCTGCCAATCAACAGGATTTGTAGTATCTCACCCTTTTTACCACCATAGATCCTTCTTAAACTGCACAAAATCATCTAGATATATATAAAATAAACTGAAAAGACGCAGCCGGTACAGAAGGGGGTTATACATACTACACTCTCCTTACATCTCTCCCATCCCCAAATATCCCCTCTCCACTTTCCATCTCCTACGCCCCCATACATATGCATACATACCCCCCCCCCCCCCCCCCCCCGCGTCTCTTCCGCCCCCTTGACCCCTGGGCTGGAAGGAAGTGAGGCAAGGCGCCCCCCAAACGGCCCCCTCCAACCACCGGAAACTACCCTCATAACTAATAATGACCTGGGGGGGGGGGGGGGGGGGGGGGAGAGAGGGGCTCTGAATCGGGGTCACCTGGGTTGATGCTCTTTACACATCGATCCATCTACGCATCTATATTTTAACCCTTAGATGATACGATGGTTCATTGACACCGTGTTTACCTTTTTAACCCCCACAGATCCATCCTAAGCTTCACAAAATCGTCTAATGATGACAAGAATAAATAGTCAAAATGCGTCATGATCCTCAAGGGGTTAAGTATGGGCCGAGTTTTCCGTCTGTCATTAACGGGATTGGTCAAGGGAAACAATTTCAGGTACCGTATCGTAGGTCTATCCCAATGTAACAATAATTATATTTAATGCTATTTTATACATTCGAGTAAACATTTCCTTCTTAGGATAAATATAAATAATATGTCCAAATATTTGTAACATTAAATATAGCAAAATATCTGAATTGGGTCTGTCCTTAGGGAATCGTAGTTTCAGTATGAATAAATCAAGGAGTGAGGCAGCGAACATCTTTACGTATGAAAATATGAAAATGCAGATGTTGTTTGCTGCTTCAACTCAGTGTTTTATTCCATGGCAAAATATATGTGACACAAAGAAACTGATGCCTATCGAAGTCATACAAAAACTCAACAAACCTCTTGATATTACAGCTAGCCTAACCTAGAATCCTACCTATGACGACCCACGACATTCATAAATAAACGACACCAATAATATAGATGACAGAAAGCCACTGGAGCCCATCGAGGCAATAAAGGAATCCTCCATAAAATATATCGTACTTGATACTATCGCTAAACCTGAAATCCTTTTGGCTATTCGCTGTAAGTAGGCGAGAAACCATGACCTCTATCCTCTGTAACTCAAAAGGGGCTAGAGCAAATTGGCTGTCAATTTCCACATCTATTCCTTGACTGACTCTTCCCAAATGGTAGAAATATTAACTCAATTACTCCAGTCATGTTTTGTGTTACAGAGGTTAGAGGTCATGATTTTTCGCCTACTTACAGCGAATAGACTATAGCTATAACAACCCACACCATAACTTAACATACCAAATATAATTACAAATAATAATAATAATAATAATAATAATAATAATAATCTATCTATCTATCTATTGCCTGACGCCGCAATCCCCGAACGAACCGTCCCCATGCACCTCTGTCCCCAGTCAGTCGACGCCCCTCCTCCCAACCAGCACCGCCTTCATTCATATACTTCCTCACTCCAACCTTCCACCTCTCCTTCGGTGCACCTCTCCCTCTCTGTCCTTCCACCTCGCTCTCGTACACCCTCTTAGTCAATCTCTCGCTTTATACGTTCCATATGGCCGAACCATCTCAAGTTATTCCTTTTCACACTTTCCAGCACATCTACCTCCACACCACACCTCCTTCTTACTCCCTCATTCGTCTAATAACAATAATAATAATATTACATATCTGCTGTAAGTTATCGAACTCCTAAAATTATTCAGATTATACCTTATTTGATCACAAAGCTGCTGGCCCAGAACCATACCTATACTATATCATATCTATACCTACTGTATATCATAAACGATGGCAAATTATATATGTCTAAATTTGGTCAACCAATGAATATTTGCGTACTCTGGCAAAGTGTTCTCTCTCTGACGAACCATTAGCTAAATATTTAAGGGGGGTCACCTGCTTTTTTTCTTTCGCTCTCCTTTTCTCTCTTTCTCTGGCTTGTATCCATTCGGCCCCATTCAGCCAACTGTTTTAAGACGTTTATCCCCATCCAGGTGTCGATTTCATCCTGGCGAGCGATAGAGAGCCAGCATTGTATGGAGAAATCCGGCTTCGCCGGAAACATTTTTCTATCGAAAAATTTACAAATTTAGCTTGCTGTCAAAACAAAAATATATATATGCTAGCTCGCTACCGCTCGCCAGGAAATTATTGACACCTGAATGGGGTAAACGTCTTAAAACAGTAGGCTGAATGGGCCAAATTGATACAAGAGAGGGAGAACAGGAGAAGAAAAAAACGAGGTGGGCCCCTTAACTCCCAAATATGGTAGAAAGGTCAGAAATTTGCCAAAGCGATTATCCATGTTTGACAAGAGAACATCCAATTAGCTAAAACCTGCGACAACTTTATTCAATCTAATGATACGGGTACTCTGACATGCAAAACTCTTATAAAGTTAATGCAGTGACATTCTTTTCCAGTGGCATACCCGGTACCTCATTTGGCTAACTCAAGCTGCTCATCTCTCTCTCTCTCTCTCTCTCTCTCTCTCTCTCTCTCTCTCTCTCTCTCTCTCTCTCTCTCTCTCTCTCTCTCTCTCTCTCTCTCTCTCTCTCTCTCTCTCTCTATCTCTCTCTCTCTCTCTCTCTCCTCTCTCTCTCTCTCTCTCTCTCTCTCTCTCTCTCTCTCTCTCTCTCTCTCTCTCTCTCTCTCTCTCTCTCTCTCTCTCTCTCTCTCTCTCTCTCTCTCTCTCTCTCTCTCTCTCTCTCTCTCTCTCTCTCTCTCTCTCTCTCTCACATATATACAGTAGGCTATATATAATATATAATATATATTTGTGTATATATATACTGTATATACATATATTACAACCCGACCAGGATAAAAGTATAGTTGTATATCGAATTTATGAGGGTGCAAGCCTAAAGTCGAGAGAACAAAATATTGGTCAAATACATTGAATTACCGATGCATCACAAACAGGGCGATTTTAAGTTACGTCGCGGATTGCTTCGGGTGTTTCGAATTTTGAGTTGCTAGGAAATGCCCGATGAACTCTTGATCTCTCTGAACAATCAAACTTATGAAAGTCTTACGTACGCGCGCGCGCGCGTGTGTGTGTGCGTGTGTGTGTGTTGCTGAGATGCACACGCCCACACATATTCTACTATACCCATTTCCAAACAATTAGGCCAGAAATCGTGAAACCTGACCTCTATAGCCTAACTCAAAAAGGGCTACAGCAAATAGGGTGCACATTTTCACACCTATACCCTGGTTGACCCTTCCCAAATGGTATTAATAATAGGTCGATTACTGTAGTCGTTTGTTCAAGAGTTTTGGTCTACTTATATGGAACAGGATATGGAGGTTATTTACATGTTAACCCATTCGGTAACAGGGACGTCCTTTTAGTCATATTATGGCAGCTATTAGACGATTTTATTCAGCTAAGGAAGGACCTCTAGCAATAATATAGACTTCAAACTATCTCAATCAACCTGTTTAACCACCACATATCCTTCCTAAGCTGCCTAATATCGTCTAAACATAGCTATAGAATGTAATATAACACACGTCGCTGGTCAGGTCAGGTCAGGCGAAGGTATTGAGGGATAAGCCTTTACAACGGCACCTCGTAGCTACTTTCTACTTTTTTCCTATTTGTTTAAAGAGTGTAGAGAGGGGAGATGAGGTGATGGAGAGAGGGGAAGCTGTTGGAGTGGCTTTGTTATGTGTTTTATTAGTCTGGTAGTCAAAGGGATAAAGTCGACTATTGCTACCCACAAAAAAAAAAAAAAAAAAAAAAAAAGCCTATAACAAAACAAGAATAAATAAAATACCATCATCGCAAGGAAAAGAATAGTGATCCTTCATGTTAGAAATCAACAGAAAACGATTCAACTATGCCAGAGAAAATGGACTTGTAAGGTGAAGGAGGAATTCGTGTTGCGGAGACTATTCTATTGTTATTTATTATTTTATTTTTTTAATACGAAATTCACTGGGAGGTTTCTCTTAATGGCATCATGCGAGGCTTCACTCTAGTTACGAGAGAGAGAGAGAGAGAGAGAGAGAGAGAGAGAGAGAGAGAGAGAGAGAGAGAGAGAGAGAGAGAGAGAGAGAGAGAGAGAGAGAGAGAGAGAGAGAGAGAAACACATTTTAGGTAGAATTTTAACACGCTCAGATACACACATACACATAGATTGATACACACACACACACACACACACACACACACACACACACACACACACACACACACACACACACACACACACACACACACACACACACACACACCACAAACACACACACACACACACACACACACACACACACACACACACACACACACACACACACACACACACACACACACACACATAAACTCAAGACAGGTTCAACCACACGTTTATCAATATTTAGTAATCACACACACACATACACACACATACACACACTAACAAAGACTACTAATTTTCTAAACCAATGAATCGGAATTCCAGAGTCCACAGCAGGCTAATTAAAACTTAAAAATTTCATATCCTGTATCCATTTTGTCCAGGTGCTTTTAATGACCTATTTCCATACCGGTAGGCTACGAAACTTAATTATGCGAAACGAACCGTAGCTCAAAACATATATTTCCCGTGAATACAAGTAGTTTCTATTCTTAAGGGGAGGTTTTTAGTTGATTCCCTAGACTTCCATCAAGCTTAAAATTACACCCCCTTGAGCCCCTTTCAAGATAAATTTGTACATTTTTAGGTAGAAAAATGTCCCGGCTGAAAGCCGGTTCCTCTTAAATTACAGGCTCGCTATCGCTCGCCAGGATAAAATCGACACCTAAATGGCACGAAAGGTCTTAAAATTTACAGAAATGGGTCGAAAGTTCTTAAAATCGTCAAAATAATGGGGCGAACGTCTTAAAATTAGAAAAGCAATGGGGCTAAACATGAGGGAGAAAGGAGTCCAGAAAAAAATCCCTCCAGTGGATATCTCCCCTTAAGGATATTATAATCGTCGTGTTTGGTATTACAAAATATAGAGGATATCGTATTTCTTTATTCTCTATTCACCCTTTAGTACAAGCCCCAACACTCTAGGAATGTACAAGAGTATCATAATATGTGCAAGTTTATTGTGACAGCTAGTCCCGTTCTTACTGACGAACTCAACTGTAGTCAAACTCAATTATGATAGTAAATAAATAATAATAATAATAATAATAATAATAATAATAATAATAATAATAATAATAATAATAATAATAATAAATTATGTTTAGCTTCAACAATCGACACCTAAATGGCAAAAGGTTTTAAAATCGCTCAAACAATGAGGCGAATATCGTATTCTATAAAAACTAATGGGGCTAAATAAAACACAATATATATATTATCGTTTTATTATTATTACTATTATTATTATTATATTAACTAACACTACAACTTGGCAACAAATTACAAACAATCTCCAACAAGAGCGGTGAATCTATAATATACACTACATGTTCTGGCTGCAGCTCCCGCCCATGTCTATGCCAATATATTGATGCTATATGACAGTTATGGAAACATTATCATAGTAGTAGTAGTAGTAGTAGTAGTAGTAGTAGTATCAGTATTACCTTCATCATAGCTATTATTATTGCTATTTTGATTATTATTTTGATTATTATTATTATTATTATTATTATTATTATTAACAACAAACACTACATCTTGGCAACTACATGTTCTGGGCAGTTATTATTATTATCAGTTATTATTATTATTAGTATTAGTATTATTATTTTTATTATTATTAGTAGTAGTATTACTATTATTAGTATATAAACTGTCTTCGTGGCGTAATGCATAAGGTGTTGATTTTCGGTGTGAGCGTCCTGGGTTCGAATCCACGGACTGCCACATGTGTTTGTAATATTTCATTAATCGATTTTAGGAGTAGAGTTGGTTGTTGGATAGAACATAATAATAATAATTATTATTATTATTAACAACAAACACTACAACTTAGCAACTACACGTTCTGGCCATTTAACATTAACATTATTATCATTATTATTAACACCAAACACAACAACTTAACAACTACACGCTCTGGCCGCAGCTCCCACCCGCGTCTAAGCCAATAAATTATCGCTACATGACAGTTATGGCCAGATAAATTCAGAGCATAATGTGAGGGCATATGAGCTGCTTTATATCGAGGGACTCTTCAGTGTTTACGAAGGCGTTCATACACACTTTCTTGGGTTAATTAGGAGGTGAAATTTATTGTTTTAATTAACAATTTTCACACTTTATTGGGATCATTTGGAGGTGAACTTTATTAAGTTTTAGTTAACCATTCTTTCATTTTATTGTGGTTATCGTTAGAAGATTTTAGTGCATATTGAGAAAGGCGTTCATATAGACAGTTAATTGGGATCAGTTGGAGGTGATCTTTATTAAGTTCTTATTAACCATTCTGTCATTGTATTGTGGTTAGAAGATTTTAGTGCATATTGAGAAGTCATAGAGCTGTTTTATAACAGGGTCCCTTCAGTGCTGGCGAAGGCGTTCATATAGACAGTTAATTGGGATCAGTTGGAGGTGATCTGTATACGATATGTTCTTATTAACCATTCTGTCATTGTATTGTGGTTATCGTTAGAAGATTTTAGTGCATATTGAGATGATACACTCGCTTACCCATCTTCCACATTCATTATCATTGATTGCATATAATTTACTGACATGCCTAGCCTAATACAGACAGTTTATTGGGATCATTTGTAGGTGTTCTGTATACGATATGTCTGTATTACTAGCCTAATATATATTGCGCTTACCCATCTTCCACTATTATTCATTGATTGCATATAATTTACTGACATGCCTAGCCTAATATACACTCGCTTACCCATCTTCCACATTCATTATTCATTGATTGCATATCATTTACTGACATGCCTAGCCTAATATACACTCGCTTACCCATCTTCCACATTCATTATATATTTGTATTTCAATTTTCTCCCATTACCGATTTTGCTGTTTTTATATTTCTATCCTGCACCTAGTCATTTATTCTGTTAAGGGGAGGCCTCCACTTGAGGGATTTTTTTCTTGACCCCTTTCTTCCTCATGTTTAGCCCCATTGCTTTTGAGATTTTAAGACTTTTGCCCCATTAGTTTAGCGATTTTAAGAACTTTTCACCCCCATATTAAGACCTTTCGTGCCATTCAGGTGCCGATTTTATCCTGGCGAGCGATAGCGAGCCTGTAATTTAAGATGAACTGGCCTTCGGCCGGGAAATTTTTCTACCGAAAAATGTACAAATTTATCTTGAAAGGGACTCAAGGGGGTGTAATTTTAAGCTTGATGGAGGTCTAGGGAACAAACTAAATACCTCCCCTTAAGTGTTCTGACAATTTTTTATTCTTTTTTCTTCTTCTCAACGTCAACTTTATTACCCTCTTGACACATGCAGAATCAGTAATACGTAAATCAATTAATTTGTTTTTATTATGGAGCAAAATTACAACTAACAATATAAATACACAAAATTGTGGGAAAGGCGTTTCATTCACTTGAAGCAAAGCACTTCCTTTTCAACAAAGTACTCAACTTATGGAACAAATTGCCTAGAAATGTTGTAGAGTGCCATACAGTCCAGGCATTTAAATATCGCCTTGATAAATATTTTGACATGAGTCATTATGTTTGTGCCCGAGTAATGTGCCCGTATCAATATCGTTCTTTTACTACAATTTTTCCTGAAGCTGGAGCCCTCCAATTGATTACGGTAGCAATCAATCAAAATATCTCTCTCTCTCTCTCTCTCTCTCTCTCTCTCTCTCTCTCTCTCTCTCTCTCTCTCTCTCTCTCTCTCTCTCTCTCTCTCTCTCTCTCTCTCTCTCTCTCTCTCTCTCTCTCTCTCTCTCTCTCTCTCTCTCTCCCTCTCTCTCTCTCTCTCTCTCTCTCTCTCTCTCTCTCTCTATAGATACGTATAAGAAAAGACTGGACGATCATCTAATGAAGATTGGATTAGGCCTAATATGAATTAATCAGTAGGCATGTGTAATTTCCCTTTCAAACTAATTTCTTCGTATATATACTTATACAATTTTCCTTGAGGGCATTTCCTGACCCATAAGGTTACACTTCATCCTATTTTCCGGTACGGCTCTTTAGCCGGAGGGTGGGGAGAGATCTTTCTACTTTACTGTCCTATTCTTCCACTATAAACTGTCCCTGTCTAGTAGTATTAAGGCCGGACCACCTAGTTAGGACCGCAAGGTCTGTGTGGTCTGAATATCTGTGTAACTCTCTATCCTAATTATTGAGGCATAAATCCTCCATTATAGCACAGTACTGATTGCGGGCGAGAAAATTACCTCTTAAACCAGCCCGTCCCTAAACTTCCTTTCTTTATCTATAAAACGTATATTATTCCCCCTCCGTCACGCCCACCAGGTAAACTTATACCTCCTTCGGCCATTTCCGGGTTTCTTGGCCGCCATTTTGTTGACCTCATGTTGCCTCCAAGACATTGTAAACATCAGAATGTCCCACAGACCCCTTTTAAGCTAAATATGTGCATTTTTCAGTAGAAAATGTCCCGGGCTCGCTATCGCTCACCCAGGAAATGTTGATACCGTACTTTATTGGGTTGAAGCGTCTTATAATTGCCAAACTAATGAGGTGAACAAACTTCAAATGTCCAAACTAATGGAGTAAAGCAGGCCGGTTCCCAAAAGACCCACCCTGCACCAAATATGGTTTGACCTACAAGAATACCTTACCTTAGAGAGACCAAGTCAGGAATGTTTGGGAATATTTAGCTCCTGTTCTATTAGCTCCTGTTCTATTAGCTCCTGTTCTATTAGCTCCTGTTCTATTAGCTCCTGTTCTATTAGCTCCTGTTCTATTAGCTCCTGTTCTATTAGCTCCTGTTCTATTAGCTCCTGTTCTATTAGCTCCTGTTCTATTAGCTCCTGTCTATTAGCTCCTGTTCTATTAGCTCCTGTTCTATTAGCTCCTGTTCTATTAGCTCCTGTTCTATTAGCTCCTGTTCTATTAGCTCCTGTTCTATTAGCTCCTGTTCTATTAGTTCCTGTTCTATTAGTTCCTGTTCTATTAGCTCCTGTTCTATTAGCTCCTGTTCTATTAGCTCCTGTTCTATTAGCTCCTGTTCTATCATCATATTTACATAATGGAATACACAAGGAACAGTTCTGGGCGATACTAGCTTCGCTTTCCAATGTCTTTAACCCCTTCTGTACCAGCGACGTCACTTTTTATATTATATGCTAGGTAGAGATAGACGATTTTGTGCAGCTTAAGAAGGATCTGTGGTAGTTAAAAGGGGTTGATTGAGATAGTTTGAAGCCTTATAAATGCTAGAGATCCTTCTTAAACTGCATAGAATTTATTAGTAGTAGCCAGAAGATAGTTTTAAAAAATGTCAACGGTACTGAATGGGTTAAATACGGTATTCATAAAATAAGGAAAATAAATTAAGGAACACCCCGTTCTTAACAATAATCATCCATTACAAACCCCAATGCACTAGAATAAACTAATGAAAGCATATGGTCCTCCCGGGAATCGAACTCGGGACACCACACCCAGAACATAAACATCTAAACCATTACTCCACCAACACAGTTAAATACCAGATAATGAAGACAGGAATAAGTAAAATCAACCACACAATGGCCTGCATAATATAATGTTTGTCAATCCCTTTTTTTATCACACACAAACTTTTTACAAGTTATGCATATCCTTATTCAACTGTGCCTATCATCATCATCATCTCTCTCTCTCTCTCTCTCTCTCTCTCTCTCTCTCTCTCTCTCTCTCTCTCTCTCTCTCTCTCTTTATAGATACATACATACATACATTCTCTCTATAGATAAATAGATACAGATACATACATACATACATACATACATACATACATACATACATACATTCTCCCTACAGATAGCTTATGAATATAGTTACGGTCAGTACGGACTTTCTTGATTATCACCTTTTTTTTCAAACTTAATATTACCTGTTCAATTCTGCAAGTGTGGATAGCGATGAATATAATGAATCCTCGGGTGGGGTTCATTGGAATTTATTAGCAATTAGAGAAACTTTTCGAGGGACCACTAAAATATATTGGAGAAGTGTGAATGCAATTTATGTGTGTGATAAGAAATAGAAAGCTGGGTATTTACCTCTTATTGTATCTAACTTTATCAGAAGCTAGGGAACACGACGACCTCTAAGCGTTAACCCTTTGAGTACCAGCGACGTGTGTTATACTTTATTCTAGCTATATTTAGACGATTTTGTGCAGCTTAAAAAGGATCTGTGGTAGTAAAAATGGTTAATTGAGATAGTTCGAAGCCTTTTAATAGTTGGAGGCCCATTAGAAACTGAATAAAATCGTCTAATAGTAGCCAGAATAGAGTTAAAAGGACGTCACCGGTACAGAAAGGGTTAACCCCTTATGTACCGGCGGCGTCCATTTAACTTTATTTTGGCTACTATTATATGATTTTTATTCAACTTAGGAAGGACGTCTACCAATTAAAAGGGTACAGGCTGTCTCAATTTATCCTTTTAGCTACCATATATCCTTCCTAAGCTACTTACAATCGTCTACATGTAGCTGAAATCAAATACAAAAACGTCACTGGTAAAGAAGGGGATGATAATTTCAGTATCAGTATTATGACGCCTTACTCGATACCTTTCTGTGGTAGTCAAAAGCTAAATATTAGGAAGTTTATACATCCATCTCAACACTATCCCTGCCCCCCCCCCCACACACACACACCCTTCATCCCCCCACCCCATCCAAGCGAGTTATCCCTGTCACACACCCGATTTACGTTCAAAAGTCGTGTCAGATCTCATTTCCAAATTTGGCATGTGGCTCTACAGTATATCTTGTAAAAGGGATACGATAAAAATATCTATGTAGCACACACGAATAAACCCTTTGTATTCAAGTTATGCTTTAGTTTTGTGATGGGCTTTATCAATTTCATCAACAACTGAGCATAAAGCTGGAGAAGTGGGGTTTGGACATTTGGACTTTTGGGCGAGACTATAGCTACCATACCTCCCATTCATGACGGCATTGTGCACCCTCTACACATCCTCAAAGCCAGTTGTCTTTCTGTCACTCAGGCCAATCACACCAGCCTTTGTTCTGCTCTCCCCCTAGAGTCAATATCGTACCTAATCACGGGCTCCTTTCGTCCCTTTCTTGTAGCGTCAATCTTCAACCTAATCACGGCTTCCTTTCTTTTCTCTCTCCTAGTGTCAATATCGAAAGTAATCCCGGGTTCCTTTCTTGTAGTGTCAACTTTCGACCTAATCACAGCTTTCTTTCTTTTCTCTCTTTTAGTGTCAATATCGAAGGTAATCCCGGGTTCCTTTCTTGTAGTGTCAACTTTCGACCTAATCACAGCTTTCTTTCTTTTCTCTCTTTTAGTGTCAATATCGAAGGTAATCCCGGGTTCCTTTCTTGTATTGTCAATTTTTGTATATCACATCTTCCTTTCTTTTCTCTCTCCTGGTGGTCATATTCTAGCTAATTACATCACTCCTTTCGTTCCTTTCTTATAGTGTCAATCTTCAACCTAATCACGACTTCCTTTCTTTCTCTCCCCTAGTGTCAATATTGAAGGTAATCACATCGCTCCTTTCTTGTAGTGTCAATCTTCAACCTAACCACAGCTTCCTTTATTTCCTCTCTCCTATTCTATTCTATTCTAGCTAATCAGACCCTCCTTCATCCTCCTTTCTCCTACTGCCAGCCGACTTTCATGCCAATCACACCGACCACTCTCCTCTCTCGCAGTGTCAATATTTAAGCTAATCACCTTCTCCTTTCTTCTCCACGCTGCTATTGCTAGTGATCAGACCAATCACAGCCTCCTTTCTCCTACTGCCAGCCGATGCGTCATGGCCCTGTCGAGCTGCTGTCTGGCGAGTCTTTAGCTTCATTGTAGGTATGACTGCGATAGCTTAATCCCGGTGAATCAAAGGGGTATAGGCACGTCACAAGCTTTTATTTTAGTATGAGTAGTTGATTCATAATGTATATATTAGGTGTCGATTATTTTCCTGGCGAGCGATAGCAAACCTTTAATTTAGGAGGAACCGGCCTTTGGCCGGGACATTTTTCTACCGAAAAATGTACAAATTTATCTATAAAAATGGGTCTTGGGGATGTTCGTTAAAGTTTTATGGAGGTCTAGGGAGGAAAAAAATAAGTAAATAAATAAACAAATAATTAAATTAACAAATAAATTAACAAATAAATATAAGTCAGTCTGCATTTTACTGAAGGGAAAACCGGATGACCAGGCCGCAGTATACAGTAGCCTATATATAAACCGGATGACCAGGCCGCAGTATACAGTAGCCTATATATAAACCGGATGACCAGGCCGCAGTATACAGTCTATATATAAACCGGATGACCAGGCCGCAGTATACAGTAGCCTATATATAAACCGGATGACCAGGCCGCAGTATACAGTAGCCTATATATAAACCGGATGACCAGGCCGCAGTATACAGTTGGCTATATATAAACCGGATGACCAGGCCGCAGTATACAGTAGCCTATATATAAACCGGATGACCAGGCCGCAGTATACAGTAGCCTATATATAAACCGGATGACCAGGCCGCAGTATACAGTAGCCTATATATAAACCGGATGACCAGGCCGCAGTATACAGTTGGCTATATATTTTCTGACATGACATGGTCGGACAATCATAATCTTAAGCTTCATGTTTCCGTCCAGCAATATGAGTGTGGTGACTTTCCCGTCAGCCATCTATAAGGACCGTGACCTCTTCAAATAATATATACCGGTATATATATATATATATATATATACCGGTATATATATATATATATTATTTATTATTTATTATATAACAATTGGGCATGTGACTTGATAACGGTCTTTGGTAGTCTATGTGTAAAGTTCTTTTGTTTCATACATTTTGTTTTAGTAAGCGTTGTTTCCACATAGCGATTTTGATAAGTTAATTTGACTTTATTTTGTCTTTGTCCCAGTTTTGGTTTGTTTAGTTTGCAAGTTTTACATTTTAAACTTGTGAATGATACTCTATGGTCTGACACAGCTTGGAATGGGGAAGGGGTGGGGGGGGGGGGGGTCAAATGATACTTATAAAACCTTCTCTTGACCCCACTCTTATCGTCCGATCAAGTTTAGAGCTCCTTAGTTTAAAACCTGTAGGCGTGTATACACAAAAATACATAACTACAGTGACAAATTTCAAATAGACTTCTGAAAAAGACGGAGTAATTTTTTCGTAGCAAACAAAAGCTAGAGTAGAACACAGCGTCAATATATTCCACTTAGCGATTTCAAATATATATGATGGGTCTATCCCTATACATACATTTCTAAAGCTGGAGTCATACGAGCCGTTTTTCGAGCAATTTTTACGGGCAATTATGGTCTGGCAGCTTCAAAAATTACACTTTATCAGAATTCAGCCGCCTAACATACTCTATCTTCAGTCTAGTTACCGATACCAGTGCAAACAAGTCCCGAAATATAACGAAAAAAAACTTGCTCATGGAAAATTGACGGAAAAATCGCTCGTGTGACAGCGGCTTAAAGGCCCGTTCCCATGTTTACAGCCGCCACAAAAGATGATGATGATGATGGGGTAACTCTAGAGGCTCATCATAATCTTATAGACATTTCTCCGGAGTCACCGATGGAAAGTTGAGCAAGGAATAAAGAAGAATTAGCATTTAAGGGACTCGACGCAGATTTGATTTTTGTGTGGGGTTTTTTCTATGTGATTGAGGATGGCAAATGGTTATAATTTATGATCTGACCACTGCATTATCTAGGCTACTGTAAAAGAGAAATGAATTTATTTTTACAGCCATGTTGCATACATCACGATGAGTATTATTCGCCTACCAGACCAGTGTAATAATTCACATCGGTTCTATAAATGCGCGGAATTTCGGTGTGAGTATCCTAGGTTCAAGTCCTTGGAGTGCCACATGTATTTGTTGATTTCATTAATTGAGTTTAGAAGTAAAGTTAGTTGGTGAAAAAAAAAATATTAATATATCGCCCGGTTACGACAGGAAGCTCATAATGGTCATTTGGTTAACAATATGGCGACTACTGTAAATAATTTGGCCACAGTACCCTATAAACGTCTCTCCATACAGCTACCTTAGAATTAACCACGGTGCCGACAAGGGAAAATTAACCCTTAGATACCTTATGATCTTGAAGCTCCTTTATACGGCAAGGGAATGTTTGGCATGTAGTCTACGATGGCAGACTAATATAATGGAAACAAAATATGATAATCGAAAGGAATGTAAAGTGTAATACGAACATGACTATTTGGACTATATAAGAAACTAACATTACTATTTGAATTATATAAGAAACTAAGTAAACTAAGTTCATGGTAAATCTTTAACCCCTTCTGTACCGATGACATATTTTGTATTTGATTTCAGCTATATTTAGACGATTTTATGAAGCTCAGGAAGGATATATGGTAGCTAAAAGGATTAATTGAGATAGTCTGTAATCTTTTAATGGGTATACGTCCTTCCTAACCTGAATAAAATAGTCTACTAGTTGCCAATATATAATGAGAGATGTTACCGGTACAGAATGGGTTAAGCTCATGGATTTTAGCAGAATGAGGGGGTTTGCTGTACACGACTTAAATTAACCTTTTCAGTGTGCAATTATGGTTAAGTTATATTAATTTTAGCTATCGGTAGACGATTTTATTCATCTCAACTAGAACTTAAGGAAGAAACAAATGTAATTAAGATAGTACGGTAATTATAGTATTAACGTATTGTTTTTCAATGAGGCCTTTCAAATCTGTATTAATCTGTCTAAATAACTAGAAATAATTAAAAAGGTGCATCATCGAATAACAAAAATGTTAACCCCTTCAGCACGATGACGCCTTTATACATACTGTATTATTCTGGCTAAAATAGAAGGTTTTATGCAGTTTACGTAGGACCTATGTTATTCAGAGGGATTATGGAGATCGAACTTAACCCTTTCAGTCCTGGAGGTAGTTTATAAGCTAAAGAAAATCGTCTAGTGGTAACCAGAATACGATGAAACTTACGTCACCGTGCTGAAGGGGTTAATAAAGGATTAGGGGAATAACGGCCGTAACTGTACCCTTGTGAGCTCGTACCCTATAGTCTCTGTGCGTATAATTGCGTACGGTACACCAAGCCTCCGTGACCGGGAATGTGTGTGTGTTTTTGCGTACTAATGGAAACAACTGTACTCTTGTGTTCTCATACCCGAACTTTACATCAGAGGCTATACGCGTATGTTTGCGTACACCCACCCTCCGTGTGTGTGTGTGTGTGTGTGTGTGTGTGTGTGTGTGTGTGTGTGTGTGTGTGTGTGTGTGTGTGTGTACTAATGGAAACAACTGTACTCTTGTGTGCTCATACCCGAACTTTCATCAGTAGGTTATGAGCGTATGTTTGCGTACACCCAGCCTCCGTGTGTGTGTGTGTGTGTGTGTGTGTGTGTGTGTGTGTGTGTGTGTGTGTGTGTGTGTGTGTGTGTGTGTGTGTGCGTGTACTAATGGAAACAACTGTACTCTTGTGTGCTCGTAACCACGCTCTCATCAGTAGGCTATGAGCGTATGTTTGCGTACACCCAGCCTCCGTGTGTGTGTGTGTGTGTGTGTGTGTGTGTGTGTGTGTGTGTGTGTGTGTGTGTGTGTGTGTGTGTACTAATGGAAACAACTGTACTCTTGTGTGCTCGTAACCACGCTCTCATCAGTAGGCTATGAGCGTATGTTTGCGTACACCCAGCCTCCGTGACCGTGTGTGTGTGTGTGCGTGTGTGTGCATTCAGGTGTTAAGGGGGCTGGATAGAAAGTTGAGATACCCCCTCCACACACACCCTTCCCGTATTTACCGACAGCACACAAACACAGTCCCTATTTGTTGTCTATATGTATGAGGGAGACAAAAGGTAAAGCTGCCTGTAACAAGCGTCTCCCCCAAAGTTGGAAGAATGACAGAGCCAAATTAAGGGCGGTTGGTGGTCATCTTCATTTATTTTGTTTTATGTATTTGTTTTCATTTCTTTATTGATGTATTTAGTTAGTTAGTTTTTGGGGAGGGGTGTATTGGAAAGAAGTGTGGTGTGCTTGTTAAGTGTAGTGAAATGAATAGGAGGAGGTGGTGTTTGTGAGAGCTAGCTTGATTACCGTACTCTATGTGTATGTGAGACACAAACAGAAACAGTGAGAAAGGCCAGATAAATGTAACGGGGGTTCCAGCAACTCCTTATCAAATGTCTATGAGGCCTCCTCCTATTACCAGTTACCAGTTACGTCGAAACACACACACACACACACACACACACACACACACACACACACACACACACACACCTGTACTAGTCACTAAAGAGCTACATTCTTCTCATGGTTAATTACAGAGATCGTACAAATACTCTAGATGCGTAAACACCATTTACATCAAACTACATATTTGAATTTGAAAGTGACCTCGGCGTAAAGTTAAAAAATAATAATACACACATTTAAATACTACTACAAGAACACTACGTCGATGTTATTTTAATGTACTGTACTGTACTGTATACCCGGTACAAGTAAATATTTCCACACGAATGTTTGTGATACTTGTGAAATATGGATATACAGCACCGTAAGTAATAAACAGCATATGCATCACCGTAAATATAAACACATATGAAGAAAGACAAATATTATGGACACCAATAATGAATACGATATAACCTACATTAGAACGGGGCAGTACAAGCACATATATAAATGGGATAAATAAAAAATACAAACAAGAGACTGGGGATCTTGAAATAAGGAAGACAATAAATAGCAGAACCAAGGAAGAAACAAGAGGACGAATGAAGCAAACTCAAAGGAAGAAAGAAGGAAAGGCAAAGCCAAGGAAGAAACAATAAGAAAGGTCGAAACAAGGAAGATACCATAAGACCAAAACAAGGAAGACTCAATAAGAAAGGCCAAAACAAGAAAACAATAAAAAGGCTCCACAAACAAGGAAATAATCGTAAGGCCAAAACAAGGAGGAAACAATAAGAAAGGACAAACCAAGGAAGCAGACCAACAGAGTACAAAGGAAATCAAAGGAAATCAAGCAACAACAGATCTAGTGACCCTTCTAGGTTGCTTGTCCTCCAAAACACTGAGGATCAAGTGTCCAAACAGTGGTTTAGAGTGGGTAAGAGAACATTGGAAAGGGAACTACTGCCCTGCCACTAACGTGGCAGGACTAGGAAGTTAGTAGGGGACATATGGGTTAGTAACTGAGGGGAGGATAAAGTTATTCATTTACAAACGCAGTCAGTCGCGGGTTTGATGCGAGATATTTGTCTAGGCGAAATTTAAATGAATCAACGGTGCTGCAGTCTATAACGTCTCGGGGAAGCCCATTCCACAAGTTGACAACTCGATTGAAGAAGAAATTCTTAGATTCGTGTGAGTTAAAAGATTTACCAATAATTTTGCAACCGTTTCCCCGCGTGTAATTAGATTGGTCGATAGTGAAGTACTTACTACAGTTCATATTGTCGATGCCTTTGATGATTTTGAACACTTGAATTAAGTCGCCTCTTAATCTGCGCTGGGTTAAAGGAAATAGATTTAATTCTCTAAGACGCTCTTCGTATGGTTTGTTCTTTAGGCTAGGTATCATTTTGGTAACTCTACGTTGAACTCGTTCTAGCTTGTTTATATCTTTTTGGTAATAAGGGCACCAGGATTGAACGCAGTATTCCAGAAGAGGGCGGACTAAGGAATTGTAAAGGGTTAGGATAACTTCTTTGGATTTATGCTCAAATGACCTGCCTATAAAGCCAATTATTTTGTTTGCCTTCTTAACAACTTCTGAACATTGTTGACTCGGTTTTAGGTTACTCGATATTGTTACTCCCAGATCAGTTTCTCTGTTTACATTCTTAAGCTGAGTGCCATTCATCGAATAGTTTGCTTTCTCATTTAGGAGAGAGAGAGATCGTGAACATAAGATAAAATGGAGATAGGAGACAAAGACGATAGCTAAAAGAGACAGAGAAAGAAAGAAAGAATGGGAGTGTATGTGTGTGTGTAACATGCAAGGGAGAATGAGTGTGTGTGTATACAGTATATATAAGAGATAACGAAAGAGATAATGAATGAACGTGTATGTGAGAGAGAGAGAGAGAGAGAGAGAGAGAGAGAGAGAGAGAGAGAGAGAGAGAGAGAGAGAGAGCACATTTAAGTAGAACAAGCAACAAAAACAAAAATTCCCTCCAAGATAATACCCAGTTACCAAATCGCGAACAAAGAAAACGGGAAAGCATTGGGGGGGACGAAAAATAAAGATGAAAATTTTGAAAAAGGTAATGGAAATATTAAAGCATAATACAAAGATACTGGAAAAGAAGGATTACTGGTACGTAGAAAGATGCATATGGCCACTTAACACCCCCCACCCACCCTAAAAAACATAAATATATACCGGTACATACAAATCATAAATAACAAATAATATATATACTAATCATAATAATAGTAATAATAACACTCACTCCCCCTTCACCTCTCCAAAGTTGAATTGAGTACAATTTATATATTTCATTTTATTTTTATGTTGTTCATATATTCAATTGCCAGGATAAATTCGACACCTGAATCGGGCGTAATGTTTGACAATCTCCAACCTAAATGAGGCGATATTTAGAATCGCCCAACTAATGAGGTGAACCAGGGCGAATTTCCAAAGGCCACCCACGAATTAGGTAGGCTACAGTTAGGGCACAATAAAAAAGAAGAAAGTGTTAGTAGAAAGTTGCGTAAGGCCCCCTAAGCCTTTCCACCCACACAATTTTTTACTGGCGAGTGATAGCAAGCCTGCAATATAGGAGAAAAGCGTACAAATTTAGCTTGAAGGGAGATCTGGAAAGGCAGGGTATTTCCTTTACCTTGAATGGGATCTAAGGGGAAAGATCAGAAAAATAGCTCGAAAATTGTACAAAGTCATATCACTGGAAAACAAAATATATAACAAAATTACACACATACATACACACACACACACACACACACACACACACACACACACACACACACACACACACACACACACAATAATTACCCAAAACGTCGAAGCAGCTAATAGATAAAGTGAAAAAGAACACGAAAAGGTTGCAAAGGCTAATCCGCTAATGGAAATACTAAGGCATAATAAAAGATACTGGAGAAGAAAGCGTACGTGTAGAAAGCTGCGTACTACGACCAGCCTAAGACCTTCAACATACACACAGAATGTCCAGTGCTAACAAAAAATATTACCAAAACACACACACACATATTTGTATTATTATTTGTATTATTATTTGTATTATTATTACACACACACACACACACACACACACACACACACACACACACACACACACAGATGAGTACCGCAAGATACCTATCGCTGGCAGAATAAATTACAAATATAATTAAAAGAGCAAAACCATAAGGCTTGAAGCACCATACTGTAAAGCCGGTGTTACACGAGCAATATTTCCGGCAATTTTTTCAGGCAATTGTGGTCTAGCATCTTCCTAAGTAAACAGCTTTATCATTTCAGTCCCTTACAATCATATTCATTCAGTCTAGAATCCATAGATATATATATATATATATATATATATATATATATAAACAAGAATATCAAGAATCTAGCTCGTACAATCTACTGAAATGTGAATCAAGAGAGAGGAAAATCAAGAGGCTAAGAATATAAACAAGTAGCATAAGCCAAATATTGTGAACCGCATACAACGAAATAATTAAACTATAAATATAATATGAATACTTAAAAAAATGGTTTGAAGGTATAATCGGTAAAATACAAATATAATGTCAATACGAGAATAATACTAATAAAACAAAGTTACATCAATAACCACCGCCTTCTCACACGTGCGTGCGTGTGTGTGTGCGTGCGTGTGTACGTGTGTGTGTGTGTGAAATGAGAATACAACGAAAATAGAAAGTTCCATGAATGACCCTTCTCCCCTTACCACCCCCTCATCTCACCGGAAGTTAGGGTGCCGCTACTATTAATAATATTACTACTACTACTACTACCACTATCACCATTATACTACTACGAAATGTATGAGGGCCACTTCGGTTCTACTCGAGTCGCCATGATACATATTGAACCCGGATACTCAAAAACAGTATAGTATATCTCAATGACCCTCGTATCTTCAAAGCTGACCTCGTATTGTCCGCGTCGGCAATGCTCAAATAAATGCGTGCTTATAAAACGACAACCTCTTTAGTATAGCCTACTTGTACACGCTCCTATTTGTCATTCTACTTTGGCTACCACTACACCATTGTATACAGTATAGGCCTAGTTAAGGAAGAACATCTAGGAATCAAAAGGGTACAAACTATCTCACTTAACCCCTGAACTACAATGGACCCTTTACAAACACAATCAAATCGTCTAATAAAAGCCAAAATATAATGTAAAAAGGCATCAAACTACTGAGATGGTTAAATGAGGACAGGAAAGCCGGATTGGTGTAAGTGTGCCAGGCCTATTGACAGTGCCTGAACGTGTGTCAACACTTGAGAGAGGCCCAGGGCTCGCTCATTGTGAAATGGGGGATTTATTACCAGTTTCACTCAAGAAAACCCTTGACTATAAGCGAAATGATAAGCTAAATGTAAGTTGAATATTAACCAGGAAAAAGGTATAGCCTAGCAAGTACTTATATATACAGTATATATATATATATATATATATATATATATATATATATATATATATATATATATATATATATATATATATATATATATATATATATATATATATATATATATATATATATATATATATATATATATATATATATATATATAACTGAAGTGCGTTTTGAAGTACCATAGTCATAGTTCATCATTGCTGAGGTTAAGTATTTAGTTTAACGTAGGTTAATCCACCTGGGGATAGGCCATTAAACAAACTAACAAAGAATGCCCACAATGAATACCTCCGACACCTTCCCACCCAACTAAGCCAAGCTCATCCATAATCATACCTCATGTTTTACCAAGTTCCTTACCACTCTCGCCTCTTTCCCCGTGAATAAATGGCTGGTGCCAACTTGAACAGGGCTATCTCCTTACCATTTCATCCCCTTGGAGCCTGTGATGGGTTAGCAGTAGTGTCGAAAAAGTACCTGTATGCACAATCTCTCACCAGAAAAACCCCGGGCAAAGACACTCATTCATCCGGGCTTCAAACACTCGTATTGACTCAGGGGAAACCTTAAATAACAAGGCGAGTTTCTAATGGCGGGGAGAAAAGTACCGCACTAGAGAATTTTGGCACCCTCTACCCCCATCCACCCTTCCACTCATACTCTCTCTCTCTTACTCAAACACACACAAACACCTTCCACACACACACGAACAATCACACACACACACACACACACAGCCCGTAGCCTAGTAGGTAGAGCTCTCGTCTCACACACGAGGGGTCGGGGGTTCAATCCCCGGCCGGGCGGAGACAAATTGGGCTTGTCTCCTTTCATGTGTTAGCCTCAGTTCACCTAGCTGTAAATAGGTACCTGGAATAAGTGGACGACGTTGTGATGTCCCATCTGGGGTTGGCAAAAATGGTACAAGGCGAGATGGGTATCATATGGTTCACCTAAGCTGATGGCTACCTAAGCCTTCGGGCGAGACGATACCGTCTATAGTGAGAATGGTACCATACAGATCCACCCTAAGCCTTCGTTTCCGATGTCGCCAATTGGCTAAAAATACAGACTACACACACATCCACAGCCATTCCAACGATACATATAACACCTACACATATAGGAGGCGGGAAATAACGAGCATGCTCACTCCCGCAATACAACTAGAGTAAGTACAAACACACACACACCTCAATTACCCCTTACTATCTCGCGTCAAATTTCGTTGGTATTATTCGTGAACCTCCGAATTACAGGTTTATCAAGTTTACAAGGCAATAAATATATACGGTACTGCATGTATCATTGTCTCTCATTATTTTGTATTGTTTATCTCCAGACGATAATATTAATTTTTGTCCAGGGATTTAGCAAGATAATTCCAGTACTTAGGATTTTTTATAGAGGTCTTGAGTTTTCTTTTCTCGTACCGTATCGCTAATATATGTGTGTGTGTGTGTGTGTGTGTGTGTGTGTGTGTGTGTGTGTGTGTGTGTGTGTGTGTGTGTGTGTGTGTGTGTGTGTGTGTGTGTGTGTGTGTGTGTGTGTGTGTGTGTGTGTGTGTGTGTGTGTGTGTGTGTGTGTGTGTGTGTGTGTGTGTGTGAATGAGAGGGGGAAGGAATTGTGTAAATGTGTGTGAGAGAGAGAGAAAGAGAAAGAGAAAGAGAGAGAGAGAGAGAGAGCGCGAGAGTGAGAGAGAGAGAGAGAGAGCAAGAGAGAACAAAAAAAAGAGAGAGAGAGAATATGTGTGTGGACGCAAGAGAAAGGTTGTCAGGATTTTGGGGCTTTTCGGGGACTCAAGGAAGAAAGAAAGAGCCCGGTGCCTAATATGGAGGAGATCCTAATTCAGCCGAGGTCTGGTCACGTCTCTCAAAAGGGTTTCTCTCAGCTTGCCCTCCACCACCATTACAACACCAGTCACTCACACACACATATAACAAAGAGATAGGTACAGTCAGGAGTCATAGTACCTGCACACCCATTGGAATCTGTATCGAACTCAAGCGAGACAAGCCAATGCAGATATATTTACATAGATACACTGGCCACACAGATCTTACGATCCCTACGAGGTGGCCAGGACTTAATCCTAGTAGAGATAGCAACCCCCAGAGATAGTGTAAGGAAAGGATAGCAAAAATGAAAGAGAGAGAGAGAGAGAGAGAGAGAGAGAGAGAGAGAGAGAGAGAGAGAGAGAGAGAGAGAGAGAGAGAGAGAGAGAGAGAGAGAGAGAGAGAGAGAGAGAGAGAGAGAGAGAAAGAGAGAGAGAAAGAGAGAGAGAGAGAGAGAGAGTCCAAGTGCCTGAAGGAAGCGCTAGGACAATATTTGAGGAAGGCACCACTGCTTTTTTTCACCTCCCTGGCCAAATACAAAGGCTGGGGCTCTCTCGCTCTAGGTCCGGTTACAGTCAGTCCGTGGCCAACCCTAACTCATTAACTCCTTCAGCACGATGACGCCTTTTTGCCTTTGATTCTGGTTAAAGGTAGACTGTTTTATGCAGCTTCAGAAAGACCTATGTTATTCAAGTAGTTTATTGCACTTCCTCCAAATTCCCCACCATCAGCTATTACCTCTCCCCCCCCCCTCCTCCCTCCCCACTATCCACCATCACCTACCCCTCTTCATTTCTCCACCTTCTATCACTCCATCCACAGCCCACAACCACACTGCTCTTCCTCCAAATTCCCCACCATCTACTATCACCTTATCCCCCTTTTCCACCCTCCCCGCCTACCCCCCCCCCCCCTTCCCTACCCATTCCTCGACCTTCTATCACTCCATCCACAACCCACAATCACACTGCTTTACCCCCTTATCCTCCCTCTCCTCCATCCCCGTTATCCACCATCACCTATCCCTCTCCCCATTCCTCCACCATCCTCCTATCACTCCATCCACCATAGCCCAACCACACTGCTCTTCCTCCAAATTCCCCACCATCTACTATCACCTTACCCCCTTTTCCTCCCTCCCCTCTGTATACCCCCTCTTTCCTTCCCACTATCCATCATCGCCTATCCTTCTCCCCATTCCTCTACCAGCCTCATATTAGTCCATACACCATAGCCCAACGACAACCACACTGCTCTTCATCTACATTCCCCACCATCACCTCCTCCCACTTTCCCTCCTAACCTCCAACCCCCTCTTCCCTCCCCACTATCCACCTTCACCTACCCCTCTCTCCATTTATCCACCAGCCTCATATCAGTCCATAGCTTACACCATAGTCCAACCACAACCACACTGCACTTCCTCCATATTACCCACCATCACCTCCCTCCCCTTGTAATCCCCTCCCCCCTCTTCCCTTCCCACTATCTAACCTCACCTACCCTCTCCCCATTTCTCCACCTTCTCCTATAACTCCATCCACAGCACACAACCACACTGCACTTCCTCCAAATTACCCACCATTACCTCCATCCCCTTGTACCCCCCTCCCTCTCTTCCCTCCCCACTCTCCACCTATCCATCTCCCCATTCCTCCACCAGCTTCATATCACTACATACACCACAGTCCAACCACAACCACACTGCACTTCATCTACATTCCCCACCATCACCTCCCTCCCCTTGTACCACCTCCTCCCTCCCCACTATTCACCATCACCATCCCCTCCCTCCACCACTTTTTTTAACAAAATTATCCGGTGGTTACAAAACCGTGGAGACAATATTAGCCAGCTTAGGAAGGATGAACAAGGATCCCTAGGACTCAAACAGGTAAAAAAATACTCATCTCGCGGAACTACAAACGCACAAAATCTTCTAGTGATAGCCAGAAAAATACTAAAATTATCCCCCCGTATCGAATAGGTTAAACAGCTGTCTTCTAATGATAACCAAAAACAATACAAAAATATTCCATTGTATCGAAAAGGTTACACGCTAATTACTCCTCTTTTACCCAACAACCAATTACCCCCACCCCTGCTTAACATACCGGGCCTCATTACTCATCATGTACTCATTACCATCACCCATCATTCACAATCTGCTCATTAGAATTAACTACTCGGCATTGATTACGTACCGGCATGATTAAGGGGGGATGGTTTACTTTTTGGTCGATTTGTTCATATACTTATTATTTTTCTAGTTTCCTCCCTAGACCTCCATCAAACTTAAAATAACAAACCCAGGATCCCCCTTCAAGAAATATTTGTAAATTTTTCGGTAGACAAATGTCCTGGCCAACATATTAAAAGAGCCAACTCGGGGAAGAGTTGCATGACTTGACTAAACTCTGTTCATATTAATCGAGCGAGAAATCTCCCTGATCCTATTTTGACTACTGAGCTGTGACTTGAAGTTGAATGTATGTACCGGTATGTATGTATATACTCAGGCACATACCCCATTGCTGGGGGTGGCCGACTCGAAACAGAGCCCGAACAAAAACAGCATTCAAGGGTTCTAATTCTCAGGGAGTTGAATACTAGTCGTAAATTATAGAAAGCCGCTTCCTCGTTAACAGGCTCGCTATCGCTCGCAAGGAGAATATCGACACTTGATAGGCATGAAAGGCCATACATTGACAAAGAAATGGGGTGAAAGGTCTTTAAGGCGCCAAACAAATTTGAAGAACGTTTTAAATATCAAAACCACTGAGGCTAATCATGAGGGAAAATGGGGTCCAGAAAAAATAACTCCTCTTAAGATAAACAGAATACCAGTAGGCTATACTGACCTAACAGTAGTGTACACACAACAAAAATAACGCAGTCTCTTAACACTCCTTTGAAATGTTAGACTATCGTAATTAAATCCCCGGTATTTCAATTTGTTTATATATTTGAGTAAAATAATTTACCAATACACCGTCTGATTAAACTACACTAATAAAATATATAATTAACGGGAGGCCCTATCCCAATGTTAAATACCCAGTATATTAAAAGTAAACGAAGGTTGTAGTGTTCTCTCCTCCATGTGTACGTAATTTTTTTTTTTTTTTTTTTCTATATTCCAACTACTCCCTCTCGGGCATAGGCTGATAGCCTTTACACTCTACCGCTGAACACGGTGAGGCCCGTGAGGTCTTGTTCCAGTCTAGGGAGTGAGACATGCGAAGCACCTACTCACGGCTCGAACCCAACTCCATCTCTGAAGCTGCCTCGCCCCCGTGCTTCACAGTCTCACTCCCCAGGCTCGGACCCTCACTCTCAGAACGCCACCTATTGAGCAATTAACTCACTAGGCATTGCCCCCCTGTAGCATATTTTGAATATGGGAATATTCATACAGTGCTATTTAATCAGGGAACAATGAGGGTATTTTGTTTTGGCGTTTCGGTGTGATGTGGTAATGCACTGATACTACTAGGTACAGCACAAATTCCATCCCAATAATATCTTCCCATTGACATATTGGGATTCGAACCCGAGTCCATTGGATTACCAGTCCAGTGGCAAGACCACTCTGCCACACCTCCCCTAAATACTCCCCACACATACATGTACTTAGGTAATTACCTCGTAGTATATGCCATCACTTATAACGCAATCACCACACAAATCTCTCTTTACAATCACACATCCGCACGCCTATACACACACACACACCACACAATTCATTAGGGATCAACAAGCCTATCACCCACACCCACCTTTACACACACACCCACCTCTACACACACACACACACCACAATTAATTAGGGATCAACAAACCTATCACCCACACCCACCTTTACACACACATACACCTCTACACACACAAACACCTCCACAGACACACAAACACACACACACACTAAACAATTCATTAGGGATCAACAAGAGTCTCACCCACACCCAAACTTTCACTCCTTCCTGCCTAAACACACTTAAGTAAACAGACCGTAACCCCTTCACCACCATTACGTAATTTGTATCGTATTCTGGTTACCATTAGACGATTTTCTTTAGTTTATGATCTCCCTCTACGACTTATATGGGTATAAACCATCTCAATAAATCCTCTTAGTAGCATAGGTCCTACTGAAACCGCATGAAATAATATAATTTTAGCCAGAATCAAAGGTAAAATGGCGTCATGGTGGTGAAGGGGTTAACAGGGAATTATTTACAACCCAATCTTAGGCTGGTAAACGAGAGACTATTCAAAACCAGTCCTAATATAGTAATAGACTTCTTTATTATTATCATTATTAGTTGTCAAGTTCAAGTTATGCATTACAGTTCTTAACCCCTTGAGGATCATGACGCCCTTTGACAGATTATTCTGGCTATCATTAGACGCCTTTATACAGCTTCGGAAGGATCTGTGGGAACTATAAGGGTAAAGACTATCTCAGTTTACCCTCTGACTCCCATACAGCTTTCCTAATATAAATTAATTCGTTAAATAATAGCCAGAAAACAGAAAAGAAATGCGTCATCGTATCTTCTAAGGGTTAATTGTCTATCGTGATAAAATAGCCAATGCAATGCAAATATATGTGGGTTTTCCTGTATTCCTTATTATACTAATTAAAATTTAAAACTAAAATTCTACTGGTTTGGTACCCTATGTCACCTAATGTGCCTAATTACTAAATGCTTAATTGGACAGCATAAACAATGAATCTTTAGGAAAGTGGTTGCTATTAAGTTCTTTAAGTTGTCTCTCATAAACTAAAACTCGGTTCCTTCGACAGTGTTAGTTTCACATGTTTAAGAGTATTTATTGTCCATGACGGTGTGGTGAAAAATGTATCCATGTCAGTATACAGATAGTGTATACTCGGTAATCTATAGGATCTAAACACTCATCCTGCCATGTTCTCTTGACTCTTACATTAAATATCTCGTCCTATCTTATCTCTCTCTCACACACACACACACACACACAAAGCGAAACAATAAATAACTACACACTCTCATTTTGTCTCGTCCATTCATCTCCCCTTCTTTAACCTATTCTCATTTTCGCTTACCGATACATTTCTTCCGGTTCCCTTTCTCCATATACATTTCTCCTATCTCTCCTCGTCCCTCATTTATCATATCTTCTGTTCTTCATGTTCATCATTCGTTCATCTCTCCTCACCTTGTCTATCTTATATATGCACTTGTCGTCTCTCTCTCTCTCTCTCTCTCTCTTTTCTCATCCACTTATCTTAACCACTTGTCCTCTTCCCTCATCACGTATCTCTCCACTCTCGCCTCAGCCTAATATAGTGTGTGTATCATTGACTGCTCTAACCACCTCACCTCACCTCACCTCTCGCTCTCTCTCTCTCTCGTTCTGCCCTCTTTTCTCATCCACTTATCTTAACCACTTGTCCTCTTCCCTCACCACGTATCTCTCCACTCTCGCCTCGGCCTCATATAGTGTGTGTATCATTGACTGCTCTAGCCACCTCTCGTGCAGCTCTCGTTTACACCCTCGCTCGTAAAGTGAAAACAGAACTACCCACAATATACGGTACTTTGAATTTCACGGTGCGATTCCTTATTAACCCCTTCTGTACCGGTGATGTCTTCATAATGTCATTCTTGCTACATTTAGATGATTTTGTGCAGTTTAAGAATGATCAGTGGTGGTAAAGTGTTGGGTAGCCTGAACCTTACACCCCCAATTCACCCTGTATAAGAGAGTTTGTTTCTGGCATTATACCATCTTAATACCAATGGAAATTCTAGGACTCGCTGAAAAAAATCAGCTCTTTATGTGCGCGCGCACGAGAATTTCATTGCACTATAGCAAAAATCATTCTACACATTGAAAATTGTTCAAATTTCCTGCAATTTTGTTTATGGCGCATCCTACAAGCATCCCCTACAGCTGTCCGATCTCGTTTTCCCATATTGAATAATAGAAGGTGCTGGAAAAAAATATATAATATATATATTTTTTGGTTACAGCAAATTTTGACATGAAAATGGTCGAATCTCGTAACATTTTGGCAAAACGGCCATTATTTCAACGTACAAGCGTTGCTATATAGTCCTATATATAGTGTGTAGAAGGGAAACGAATTTGAGCAATACAAAAAAGTATAGTTTGACTTGGAAGTGCCAATATATGATCTCTGGCAATCTAAATTCTAAAATATTCAATCATTCCATGAAACATTGGGGGAGAATAAATAAGTTTGGCCTCCCAGAAACGTTTTCTAATAGTAAGCTGTTAGAGAAAATGCAGTTTTTATGGTAAACTATTTTAAAACATCTCTAATTCTGACTTGAGAAATCATTTATACAAATTATTTCTAACAAAATCCATGATATTTGGGCCCACAGGGCCCACAGGGCTAGGAATGTCATATGGGTGTTTATGCCCTCATATGATAATTTCTATTGATTACAGAAGCCTTTTAGACAAATAACACAAAACAAATATTGGGGGGCTGAACTGAAAAAAAAAATAGTTTTTTGGGGGGCGTGGGCGGGGGGTTATGGATGGGATATGTTGTTCTTTTCCCTCCTATGCTATTCTCCTATGTTGAAAGAAGCATTTTTGAAAAAGAACAAAAAAAATTGAAATTTTGACTTCTGGGCTAAATAAAGGTTCAGCCTCGTGAGATAGTTAGAAGCCTGTTAATTGCTGGAGGCCCTTTTTAAACTGAATACAATATCTAACAGTAGCCAGAACAAAGTTAAAAGGACGTCACCGGTACGGAATGGGTTAAGGAGTAATACGGCGAGCATTAACCCTTTCACGCATTTATGACGCAGAGGTTGCAAGATTAGCAATAAGAAATAGAGTTCTCTCACTCTTATAATTACCTCTCCAAAATTAGTTTTCTGCCCACAGCTAACTCAAAAACAACTGCAGAGGTTGAAGTAACTAAACTAAAGGTTTCTAAATACCCTTTAAAGTATCCCCAATAGGCTCAAAATCGCGTCATATGTCGGAGAGGGTTAACTAGTGGATCTCAGTAATTCAATCTTTGCTCAATAGTTCAAACAGTTTAGTTAACCCTTTCAATACCGGCGCCGTCCTTTTAATTTTGTTCAGGATACTATTAGACGATTTTATACCTGACATTTCAACACAAGAGTTTTAATACATTTAAATACAAGAGTTTACAAAATACTCCAGAAAAAGACATGATGGCTTTACTTTACTTAATCTATTATATTGGCCTAAGCTTCATTATCTTACTAGATTACTATTTATCCTGTAGCTCATTAACTACTGTTGGTAAACTACATACCGGGTAAGGAATTTTGACAGTCATCCTTAAGGGGGAGTATTCGTTTTTTTTTCTTTTCTGAACACTCTTCTCCTTCATGTTTAGCCCCATTAGTTTTCAAATTGAAATACTTTCGCCCATTTCTTTATCAATATTAAGACCTTTCGTGCAATTTAGCTGGCGAGCGATAGCGAGCCTATATTTTAGGAGGAATCGGCCTTTGGCCGGGACATTTTAAACTTGATAGAGGTCTAGGGAGCAAACTAAAACAAATAGTCTATACTATACCATTAATAATATAAAATATATAAATAATATAATATAACGTCCCCTTAAGCTCCTAAGCGAAATAAGTTTCAGGACGCTATCTGTTGTACTGTCTAAACCTATAAACTAACTGAATAACAACACCCAGTGAACTAGCAGCCGTCTAGGGCAAATATTGTGTGCTCTAGTCATTACCCCACACTACTTAGGCAACATATATGGCCTCCCCTTTTAGCCGTATTTCGCTCAAGTCAAGCTCACGCCCAGGACTAGTTGGCTTGTTTATGGCGCCCAGTTAACGAAGGAACTGGTGCTTATTTAGACAAGCATCTCCCAGAGTATAATGTTCAGCCTCTTTAGATTAGTTAGTCTCGCCGCACTTTGACTTTCGGTAGTTAAGACTAAAGCCGGTATCACACGAGAATTTTTGTAGTCAACATTCGATGATCAAAAAAATTCTGGCAACATTTCTGAACTATTCCGCACTGGTATCGGAAACTAGACTGTTGCTAGATGAATTTAGGTGACCGAAATATTTTAAATGTTGACCTCATAAGCTGCCAGACCTGTGTTGAGGATAAATGTTAAGTGAAAAAGCGCTCGTGTGATACCGCCTTAACAATTTTACTCTTAAAGAGTGTACCGGTAGCATAAAAACTAATGATGCACACTTAATATTACGACCAGATTTATACAAATTAACCCTCTCCGACATATGACGCGATTTTGAGCCGTATTTAGAAACCTTTAGTTTAGTTACTTCAACCTCTGCAGTTGTCTTTGAGTTAGCTGTGAGCAGAAAACTATTTTTGGAGAGGTAATTATAAGAGTGAGAGAACTCTATTTCTTATTGCTAATCTGGCAACCTCTGCGTCATAAATGCGTGAAAGGGTTAATATGTAATATAATTGAAATTAATCCTTCGTATTTTTTTTCAAGAAAATAACATTTATATTACCATAACAGTAGTTATTGAACCATTACAAAAATCCTCCTGATTTGTAACGTATTATCAGTCAAGTATTGATATACGATTACCAGTAATAAATTGTCTTCTCTTTACCATTATTTTGTATAATTATATAATCTAGAATGGAATAATCATAATATTCCATATAGCCTACTTATTGAACACATGAAATCTAATAGATTTATGCAACAAAATACGAATATAACATTTGGTGTTAAAGGATCTCAAGGACTTCGTAAGTCATTTCCTAGGAACGGGTATGCCGTTTTGCTTACTGTCAAAAAAGTTACTCTTAACATTCCTCTAGCTATTATAAACCTATATATCAACTTGTCAAATTTCACCTCAGTAGCTACCTTTAAATACGTCGAAATTTTAAATAATCTTAGCTCATAGAAACAAAATACAATAAAACAAGCAAGAACAACAAGTGTAACTCGTAATATTCAATGAACCCCAAGGTTAGCTTCATGGCTCATTTCACAACATGATATTTATATAGACACACAGACATACAGATAGACATACAAAGAGAGAGAGAGAGAGAGAGAGAGAGAGAGAGAGAGAGAGAGAGAGAGAGAGAGAGAGAGAGAGAGAGAGAGAGAGAGAGAGAGAGAGAGAGAGAGAGAGACATTTACACACCTGTAATAGATTCACTCAACAGAATCCTACCATCGATTACAAAACATACATTAGTGACTCACAATATACGGTACAGCCTGGAGAAATGGGTTATTTTCCAAGCAAGCATAGAAATAACACGCCTTTAGAACTATCAGAGTGCTAGATAAAACCTTTGGTTCAAGCTAAATATACATAAATAATTTTAGGAAATTATATTGTAATAGATTACATTACTGTTACAAGAATATGATCAATTAACTGTGACTGAACAAAGTATTCGTGTTTAATCAAACCTACTATCTATACTCCCATACAAAGCCTAATATCACTTACGTAGTCGGTTTTATTGCAACTGACGGTAAATTGAATCTCTTAGCAACTGATTTCTTGATACTTGATGGACAAATATAAAACTAATGTGTCTCTGCTCTGATTATGAAAACTTGGCAATAAGATGATGCAGAGACATAGTAGTTTCATATTATTCCATTATTTATCGATAAATCAGCTGATAAAGAATTCAATTTACCATCAGCTGGGAAAAAAAACTAGTAGGGTACGAATTAATGAGGCCAACTGTACCATATGATAAAATACCGGTACCGCTTTGAGTTGGTCATGTCACGGTGAGGCTAATACAGCTCTTTCATCACCCGTCACTCCATCATCGTCAATATTGTCATCACCGTCATCATCACCTGTCAACCCAGGATTAGCTAATCAAATATTATGGTAATAATACTATTTTTTCATACAAACTTTCGCAATACCAGGTTTGGGCTGGATGGGCTTGAATACAAAAATAAAATTACCATAGGACGCAATAGTGTTCAGCATGGTTGGAGGATCCACAGATAGCTGCTCTCAGGCATCATGATGTACGGGAGAGGTACGTATGTGGGACAAGTGAATTAAGATAAAATCTTGAGGTACCGGTACCTTATGAATTTTGCCTACTTGTGTTTGGAGAGGCTGATTGATAGACAGCATTCAAAGGAGGCCTTCTGTGCTTTGCTACGCTTGTAAGTCTTGCCTACCAGGGCGACATTTAGAATAGACTACCTTAACTAATATTTGTTTACCTTTTCCAGTACAATGGCAACATTTATGCTTCAAACTATAAATAAAGAAGCACCGGTACAAAGGAAACAAAAAGATATTTTCAGGATTCCTGGTTATACTTCGGTACCGGTACCTCGCTTAGGAATAATCCTTAAATCCAGCAATGCCGCTCTCTTTAGGAAATTAACTGTCTTGATGGTGTAATGGTTAGAGTATTTGAGATATGTATGTGGGAACCCAGGTTCGAATCCCGGTAGGATCACAACATTTCATTGGGAGGTGTTTGGTGTTGGGAGTGAAATTAATAAAAATTAGATGGAGATATAGATACTCGATGGAATAGCTATATCATTAAGCGTGGGAATATTGTTTTTGCCCGTGACGTTGTGTTTATGTTGAGGGAGTAAACGTGATGGGCTATAATATATCGTCCTGACTTTCACTCTTATCCCTCTATTACATCGTGTATATGGCGCTTCATCGACTCGCTCTCTCTCAGGCCACGACTAATTGTTATTATTGAGCAACACACTCACTCTCACACACACACACACACACACTCTCTCTCTCTCTCGGTATATGTCACAGAGTGTGTGTGCGCACGCGCGCGTGTGTGTGTGTGTAATACAAAATATCTGTCTTCGGATTTCATTGGTAGTCCAGGGTCCAGCACACTATTACTATGGAAAAGAAATAATTATTATCACACACACACACACACACTAAAACACACTTACTAACACACAGAACAACACACGCACTGACAACACAACAATACTACTAGGCTACATCTATCTAAAACAAACACTAAAAATACTAGCACATTAACACACATAACCTAGACAGTGCCTGCGGTGAAGACGTCTGTGAGTCTGGGCAGGAGGAGGAAGAAGTGGAGGAGGAGGTGGTAATAGGGGAAAGTGGTCAGGCAGGTATTGTACTATCATCGGCCTGCTTTGAGGTCCACGGGTTTGTTGCAGGCATTACCACCTTCCTAACACACACACATACACACACACAGGTTCAATGAGCTGCTGTAGGAATTCCCACTTTTCCAACCAACGAACAGCAGAAGGCTTCCATGACGAATTTAACTGTCAAAATAGTACGGTACCGGAACCATAAATATTATGCTTGATAGACAGATTACCCAACGATGGGGTACACATAAAGAAAATTAGCATTAGCCCCCCCCCCCCAAAAAAAAAAAAAAACGGAATGGGCTAAACTACAGTATAACGATTACATTATTAGCAATACTCTTAAGCCTTAGTAAATATCTGCAAGCTACCTCCCACATTGAGCAAATAGTACCAGTATTCAAAGTTTTTGTTTATGGATCTGTTCATTGAAGCGTATTGCAACTCTCAATATTTATATACAGGTACCGTACGCACGGGCAACCACTCTCGCTCTCAATGATGCCAGAGTTATGAGAAGTTGGGGGTCGGGATTTCATGATACGCCATAATGAAGATAGGGCTTTTAGTCGTCGGCCTATTTAATTATGATATTACATAGAAGGCTTTCAGTCGTCGTTATATTTCATTATGATATTAAAATCAAAGGTAAATTAACCACTTTGTGCGAGGATCATAGTCTTAAAAGTAAAATTTAGTAAAATATAAATATAAACCGGTACCACACACATAAGACACTTTAAATCAATGATGCGCCATCAGCTTCCTATGCCATAAATTAGACATCTTTACGATAAAACCTAGATCGGGTCAATAGTCAGTAGCCAAACCGGAAAGACCTAACAGGGGTAAGGGAAAAGGAATCTGGGAGACATGAAGTGCTTGTTGAATACTGGATACCGGTCGTCTTTTAGGAATCCTCCACCGAAATGTTTCACCCCATTAGATTAGCAATTTTATGACATTTCGCCTCATTAGCTGGGCGAATATAGGCAGTTTCGCTCAATGAAATAACAGGCAAATTTCGCCAAAAGTGGTTGAAAACTATCCATTTACTTTACTGTCACAAATAAACATGAACCTGTATATGTATATACTCTGGCACATGAACCTACCATCAGATAATCTCCAACAAATATACCGGTAGGGGATAAAAAAGTATATGCCAAAGCAAGCCTTTCCATCCGAGAGCCCCCTCCTACACCATAGGCTATACGCTTGCACTCTCCCTCTCTAGTGATGGATGGTGATGACGCCGCGGTTGTGTGTAGGCAGGCGGGTATCAATCATGACTCAGGAGAGGGGGAGGGAAGAAGGGGGGCAGGGGGGAGGGGGGATACAAGTGATCATTACCCTCCCACAAGCCGAGGTGAAGGGCGCCGTGTCTGTGTTGTGATGTGCTGTGTATTGTGATGTGTTGGGATGCCTGGCTGGTTGGGGAAAGGTTCGTGGCTTCATCGCTAGGAACTGTGGACTCCCACTCGTTGAAGCCTAGCCTAGCCCTATCGTTATTATAACAATCAGTGTTCTTCAGAGCTCTCTCAGTCCATACCCCCTCCCTTGCAGAAAGTGTGAGGCACTCGCCTTTCAACACAGTCCCACTCCTAATCTGTCCAGCTCTCCAACCCAAGAATTGGCAAATTTTCCCAGTCTTTCTTCTACTCAACAAGTGAACTCTGGAAATCTCTCCCTCAATCAATCTTTCCTTCATTCTATGACTTAAACTGCTTTAAGCTTACTGTGTCCAGGCATTTTGACCCCAACGTCCCTTGAATTCGGCCCTATCACTCTTACAGCTTTGGGATTGGGGGAGACACTCGTTACAGGCAACCTGCCTTTTGTCTCCTTCATACACATTAGAAAAAGTAAACTACCTAATCCATACTATTTCCGCTGTCTTCTGTTACTTTGTCCCTGCCCAACCCCTCTGCCTCTTGATCTAAGTCGATCATGATACTACCTTCCCTTTCACGAAATACACACTATCTTATCCAGGGCTGTCTAATCCCTGCTACAATTCCTCTTAAATTTAATCACTTTTCTTCGTGTTCCTAATAATTACTCTCTCATAAACTGGTGTTGTTATAATAATAATAATAATAATAATAATAGTTCTTAAAGCTAGCGCATGCTAAGCTAGCTAAGGATAGCTCAATAAGGCCGATTAGGCGTATTTCCATTGGGGTCCTGTACTACTACCCCATCCCTTTGCTCAGGAGGGATGGTAACGACTCAGTGCTTGTGAAAAATCTTTAATGCGCCGAGCGTGGGCGCAAACCCGGGCCTTCTGGGTGGAAGTCCGAGACGCTAGTCACTACACCAAGCGAGCCGCTATGTTGTATTCTGTGTGTGCTGTAATGCACGGCTGGTTAAGGTTCGTAAATTTCTTGACCACAATTCTAGCGTTTCCGTCCTTTCTCCACGATACAGTGCGATTTGGATGGTCGAAAATCACAAGGAGGGGAGGCTGAAGCTTACACCCCCAATTCACCCTGTATAAGAGAGTTTGTTTCTGGCATTATGCCATCTTAATACCAATGGAAATTATAGGACTCGCTGAAAAATCAGCTTTTTATGTGCGTGCGCGCGCACGAAAATTTCATTGCACTAGGCCTATATGAAAAATCGAATCAGTCATTGAAAAATTTTCAAATTTCCTGCAATTTTGTTATGGCGCATCCTACAAGCATCCCCTACAGCTCTCCGATCTCGTTTTCCCATATTGAATAATAGAAGGTGCTGAAAAAAAATATATAATATATATATTTTTGGTTAGAGCAATTTTTGACATGAAACAGGTCGAATCTCTGAATTTTTCAGCGAAACGGCCATTATTTCAACGTACAAGCGTTGCTATATAGCCCTATTTATAGTGTGTAGAAGGGGAACGAATTTGAGCAATACAAAAAATGTTTAGTTAGACTCGTAAGTGCCAATATATGATCTCTGGCAAATGAAATTCTTAGATTATCGATCATCCAAATAACATTGGGGGAGAATGAATTAATTTGGCCTCCTTTGGAACGTTTTCTATGTACGCGGTCATAGAAAGCGGAGTTTTATGGCAAACTAAATTAAAAAATTCTTGATAAATTTGAGTAGGACAAACCATTACACACAATATTTTTAACAAAATCCATGCTATTGGGGCCCCCAGAAGGGGGGGCTAGGGATGGCATATGGGTGTTTATGCCCTCATATGATAATTTATATTGCTTACAGAAGCCTTTTAGACGAAAGACAAAAAAAAAAATGTTGGTGGCTAAAGGTAAAAAATTCCGTTTTTCGGGGGGAGTGGGCGAACCCCCGCCGGGGGGTTATGGATGCGATATGTTTTTTTGTTCCCTCCTATGCTATTATCCTATGTTGAAAGAAGCATTTTAGAAAAAGAACAAGAAAATTTAAAATTTTGACTTTCGGGCCTCATCCTAGGTTCAGCCTCCCTTAAGTAAAGATGAATTGTTGTAAAAATATCTCTCTCCCTCTCTTTCTATTTATATTAAATTACTCTATGGGAAATTATTTTTTCCTAAGCACTAAGTGATGGGAACGATCCGTTCATGCACCGGCGAATTTTTTGGTTAAGGTGTGGCTGACTAGAAACAGAGTATCGGTATAGGCCTATACAGGCTATACTACAAGGTCACTAGGGAAAAAAACCCAGACAGACTTATTACACTGCCATTAACACTAAGGTCACCACAGCAGAAGAAAGTGGTGTCAGGAATCTAAGGCCAGTAATTATTTCCCTTCGCAGCGACGTTAGTGGACGAAATAACTTGGAAAATGGCGTTATATTTAGAAATGTAGGCTACTTGCTAATCTGGCTAATCTTTGTAAACAACGCTCATTCCCGCATTATTCGTTCGGGATCAGGCGCTGCAAATTTTTTTTTTTTTTTAAGAATACTACCCTAAAACACCACTTTACCGAATAGCTTCACAAGTTATATTCCTAATTCATAACGATTAGACTTCACGCTGACAGAAAATCATAATAAAGAAAATGTGTTCCTGAAGTTTCAACGAAGAATAAATATGTCCAGTCAAGAGTTACTGACGACGGGCTGTATTTCACTCGTTCTTGAACATGGCACCGTAAATCTGTACATCATAGTAAACAGTCTTAGGCAAAACTCGATAATCAGAATCATCGCAAATGCTGTTCATAGAGATAACCTAGCCTGACATTTGACTTTATGGTACGGTACGTAGTAGGTCGGTCTCACTCACTCACACTCCTCATACACACAATGTCAATATCTCGGTTTCACACACACGCACGCGCACGAGCGCACGCACGCACGCACACGCACGCACGCACGCACACGCACGCACGCACGCTCTCAAACACAAACGCGCACACACACACACCCTCAAACCCAAACAACAAACACTGTCTTCATCCCCTTAATACCCTAATCCCAGCTTCCATTAGACACTACATAATAGACTAGAGCCCAGCTACCTTGCTCCAACACGGACCATAATCATCACCACCACCACCATTATTCTTCCATAAACACAGCTCTGTCCGGCCCCTATGGCGATGAGCAGTAGGCTGGTTCCTCATCAGGTGGCTAGGCGTGAAGTATTAGCTTCATGGTAGCTCTTGCATCGCACTAGCATTATCATCATCGTTTGGTCATCCTTCATCGTCCATGCTAGGACTCTCTCTCTCTCTCTCTCTCCACACACAGAATTACAGTACCGGTATATCTACCGGTACTGTATTTATGTTTATCTATTGCCATAGTGTAGTCTACTTCACTATATTGATCATAGGCTACCGCGGTACTTTAAACTCATCTGCATCTATCTACCCGTCACAATCTAACGCATGCCTATCCCTTACTCTTCAACAATATACAAATCAATCCTTCATCTTCTTTCAATATTCTTGGTGTATTTTTTTTTTCTTCCGACCTTTCTTAGAAAGATCATATTACCATTCTTAGTAAAGTTCAGCTTCCCAGAGGTTAGGTCTAAGGTATGCTAAACCGTCTCTGTGGGTTCTTCACCCACGCACAGCTTCTTGCTCTGTACTGGGGCACAGTGTGCCCTCATGTGTGGGAAGGTTCCACCCATACTGTACTTCTCGAAAGGGTACCGTACAGTCAAAAGCATTTCTTCTCATCAATACACCTCCCCTTAGCCTACTAATTCCTACAATCTCTTTCTACACATCACAATTTTGCATCTATCACTTCTACTGCTACCATTATTACAATAATCAACGTTCTTCAGAGCTTTCTCAGTGTATAGCCTCCCTTACAAAGAGTGGGGCCACCCGCCTTTCAACACGTTACCACCCTTATTTTGTTCAACTCTTTAACCCAAGAGTTAGCCGATTTTCCCAGTCTTTCTTCTACCTAACAAGTAAGTTCTGGAACTCTTTCCCTCAATCTGTCCTTCCCTCATCCTATGACTTAAGTTGCTTCAAGTTCCGTGTGTCCAAACAGGTTTACTCTAACGTACCGGTACCTTAAATTTGGCGATCACTCTTTCAACTTTGAAGAGTACACTTGTTACAGGCAGCTTTACTTTTTGTCTCCTTTATACACATGGACAAAAATATTGCATCCATCCATCACCTCTCCCCACGTAACGAGTGACCCACCCGCGGTGTAAGTGAAAGGAAAAGGGAGTGATGGCCGAAGAATTCTCAAAGGACGAATAGTGCTTTTACTTTTATTCCTAACCATACCCTTCCCTCCCCCCTGCCCCATCCTCCCCTCCCCCTCCCCTCCCTCTCTCTTTCTCTCTCTCTCTGTTTTTTCTTCTCATTATTTACTTCTTTCAAATTATCTTTTCCTTAGTTTACATATATTATCTCTTCTACTTCCTTCTATTCCTCTTTCCTTCATTTCCTATAACCTCTAGGCTACTCGTCAACTTCCTTCTCCTCTTTCTCCCATTTTTTTTATATTTTCTTTGCTTCCTCCACTTCTCTCTTCTTTTTCTTCCCACTTTCTCTATCTCCCTCCTCAACCAGCTATTATTGCCTACACGTATATCGTAGTTTGTATTTTATCATTTTCAGATATCATAATTAACTAACCACAAATATCGGCACATGTGAGGGGGGTTGGGGACATGTGAGGGGGGTTGGTGACATGTGAGAGGGGTTGGGGACATGTGAGAGGGGTTGGGGACATGTGAGGGGGGTTGGGGACATGTGAGGGGGGTTGGGGACATGTGAGAGGGGTTGGGTGTTGGGTAAATTGTTTTGTTACCGGCCGTGGGATACAATAATGGGTTAAGCCCCCGTCACCCCCCCCCCCAATGACTTATTGTCATCATTATATACCTGTACCTTACCAGCAGGGGCAAATAACAGGTGGCTGTGGGATAATTTAATAATAAAAAAGCAGTCAACCCATCGTGGATTCCATGGCCAAGCTGTTAGGCCATGAAGATTATTAACCTATTACCGTTTCAAATAGATGATGATTTCAATAGGTCACAGGGGGGTGAGGAGGGACAGAGCCACCCCCCCCCCCCCCCCCCCCCCTCAACCCATCGCGGATCCCACGGCCAAGCTGGCCACAAAGAGGTGCTTATTACCGAAAATACCACTAAATTGTTCTCAATATTTGAAGGCTATTATAGAACAAGGATGTTGCACAGATCATATTAAAATGTGTTTCAACCACTGGAAATGCATTCTATGTGCACTATATAAAGCACCGTAAAAAAAACTCTCCCTATAACTCTCCCAATTGACGGCAGTAATACTTACTGCTTGGGCCCCCCTCACCCCCCCATGACATATTGTCATCATCATATATATTGCCAGCAGGGGGCAAATAACCAAAAAAATCGCCGTCAAAATACTGTAGACGCGAACTTAACAAATGTAAACATGACGGCGGCGGCAGGGGAGGTGTCGGACGCTTGCAATCTTGTTCCCATCTATTTTGAATGCCATTGGATATAAAAATACATTAGCCTAACCAAACAACCTAACCTAACCTAACCTAGTATTCATGTAGTAATGACAGGGGGCAAATAGCAGAAAATATAGCGTCGAAATAGACGGGAACGTAACTGCGAACGCACAACATGACGACCGTACGCCCGATTACTACATCCATCCCATAAAGTGTCCTGGACTGGCTGTACAAAAATAACTCTAATAATGTTATAGAGGAGTGAAAATCAAATTGACAAAATAAGAAAAGTAGAACTTATCCGCACATCAGTAAGGTCCCCTGAGTAAGGTAGGAGCGAAAACAAATAATTTCATGAGACAGGAATCCCGTAATCGAGGAGTTTTTGTTCTGCAGAATGCCCACCTAACCAAATCTAGGGGCTGCTGCCCCCAGACCCCCACTGGTCTTTGCATTGATTTAGAGGATGACAAAATACTAAAATACAGTGAAATAGTGTAAAAAATTAGTTCTCCACTGATCCAAGATGGCCACCATTTTTCCTTCCACCCTTATTTAACCCACTAAGTCTGATGAAAAATAATTTAATTGGTAGCGGTAAAGACATATATTGCAGTGACTAATTACTACTGTAAGACAAAGCCATAGAAGATACCTAGAAAATTATAGGCAAGAATGTAGTTACCCGGTGTACCGCCCACCTTGTTTACACTATGCGGATGCCTTTGGATATAAAAATACATTAGCCTAACCAAACAACCTAACCTAACCTAGTATTCATACAGTAATGACAGGGGGCAAATAGCAAAAAATATAGCGTCGAAATAGACGGGAACATAAGTGCGAGCGCACAACATGACAACCGTACACCCGGATACTACATCCTTCCCAAATTATATCCCATACATGACCTAAAACACATATTGTCCAGCAATAGGCTAATAACTCCTTTCCTCAGTTTCTAACAATTAAATACACCATATTAACACTTTGGCTGCGGGCATAATTCCGCCATATTAGGGTTCATTCAGACTCCTGATTGATTAGGCAAGTGTCTGAATGAAATTAAATATATTCAGCCAAAAACTAGAAGAAAATAGGGTAGGATACTTAGCCTATTACCGAAACTACCACTAATTATTTCTCAATTTTTGAAGGCTATTATAGAATAAGGATGTTGCAAATATCATATTAAAATGTGTTTCAACCTCCGGAGATACATTTTATGTGCACTATATAAAGTACTGTAAAAACAAAAACTCTCTCCCTATAACTCTCCCTATTGATGGCAGTGAAACTCTTATTGTTATTAATGCCCCTTACTGTTAAAAAGATGCTGATTTCAATAAATCATGGGGGGATGAGGGGGGGCCAAAGGGCCCCCCCCCCCCCTGCCAAACCCCCCAACCCAACCCATCCTGTGTCCAAAGGCAAAAACAAATGTATATTTACTCTGAAAATGACTTACCGGTACATCTGAGTGTTTTAAGATCGTTGGATAATGAGAGAAATAAAAATTTCCGGGGATTGTAACTAATTTCAACTACTGTATAATGATGAAAACTACCTAAGACCAAAAAGAAAAACCATGGGAATATTAGTGGTAGTTTCGGTTATATATTCCGAAAATAGCTTCAAAATGACACCAAAACGAGTTTATATAGTAGCTCGCGGGATTCACCCGCAGCGCTAACATAGACATTTGCTAAAATGAGCATTTATCGCTAATGTCGCGCTACATTTGCCTTTGGCAGCGCTGTATATCTCGCGAGACTCTGACTTAGGAGGAGCCCTCAGTGCCACGGCCACCTGGCTGGGGGATAGGACGTGTGGCCTGTCCCGCTCCCTCGCACTCGATTCTCTTTAATAGGCTTTAAAAGCCTGTAAATTGCCAAGGCGTTCGGGAACGTCTCCCACAAGCAATGGGTTAACCTTTAACCCCTGGTAAAGGGGGATGTTTGTAACTTCTACTACCTGCCTGGCGGCCATATTTACCCTAAACGAGCTTTATTCCATGCTCTTTTTCATGCATAAACAAGAGCCAGAGCGTAATTATGTATCCGTGAAAGGGCGATAATAAAGCTTTCCAATGACACCTGAATCACCCTTGTACGACCACGGGTTCTCTTGCAATGATGTTGCAACACGAGTGCAAAAACCCTAAAATACGGTAATTTCCCTAGATTTTCCTTGTTCTCGCGACGCCTGGGGTGTGGGATGGTGCAGAGGTTACGTCAGTGGCGGGACTAGGTCCATGCCGAGCGGTCAGAGCCCGCCTACGGCGCCTATCGTCCTCCCAACGCGTGGACTCTCTCTCAGAGCCGATAATGTGCTCAACATCCCTTCAGAGATAATATTCAAGACCTCTTTCGCAGCCCTATTAGAAATAATTTATTAGGGAAAATAGGGACCAATAGACTCGCCATATTTTTCTCATTACAGTCCGCAATAATTATAGGGAATAGGCTTGCAGCCTTATTATACATAATTTATTAGGGACAATGTAGGTCTATGGAATCCTTATACTGTACTCTTGTATAATCCACTGTGGGAGAATAATTTTGATCACATTTATAAAACTCTATATTAATAGCAAACACGCCCATTCTAATCAATCTCAGAGCTCTTTTGGACATCCTCACTTTTTACAAACACCTTCTTTATGCAGTATAATCGATATTTACCCCCTGCTGGCAACATAGATGACGATTTCAATAATTCATGGGGGGTGAGGGGGGCAAAGTCCCCCCCTCAACCTATTGTGTATCCCACATTGGAATCATAACTAAGACCATGTAAACACTCATTTCTCAAAATCTGGAGGAAATAACATGAACAATAAGGGTGCGAGCCTATTTCCTATAATTACCGAAGTCCCGACCGTAAACAAAGCATTGCGCACAATGAATCCTTCGACATGACTCCTCTTCTTCTTGTTTTGAAAGATGCGGAAAGTGCGATTCACCCAATAAATGGCGTGAGCGTTAATCACAAAAACGAAATACCTGCAACCTGTTTTTGCCCCCTTACAGATCTACATATATGAGGATGACAATAAATCAAGGGGGGGTGAGGGGGGGCAATGCCCCCCCTCAACCCATCGTGTATCCAATGTACCGGTATGGTACCCCACAATATCCCTTACTTACTGTAAAAGCGCGATTCACCCAATAAATGGCGCTATTTGATGCCGTATCTTCAGATTAATGAATAGTGGGTAAGTTAATGCAAATCCTCCACTCAAACCATGAAAAACAACAATAAAACACTAGCCTATAGGCCTATTCCTTCAAAAAAATATAAAGAAAACTTGGTAAATAGGCCTAAGGCCGCTCAAGCTGTCTTGATTGTTACCCCCTTCCGACATATGTCGGGCCCCGCAGTGATGGCCATGGTTCTCTAGCCCGAAATATGACGGGCCCCGCGGCGTGTGTTAAAATAACAAAATAAAAATTAAAAACATCTAGCCTAAAAACCAGTAGTTGTTCTGCAGAATTACTATGGGCCTACTATCTGTCCTAAAAAAAATGATATATAGGGCCTAGGCCTAGGCTACTACCATGATAATTTAATGATAGGCCTACTCAGTTAGGCGTATATGAGTTATTCATGCTGTCCGTTTGCTTTGCAGGGGTACATAACTTGCAAGCTAAGCTAAAAAAGTTCAAGCTAGGACTAAAATCCACGAGGTAGACATGGTGAGAAATTTGAGAAAACTAACACATAGGCTAGGCCTAGGCTATATAAATAGTTAATGGTTGGCTAATACTCACCTATCTTGAACATATGTTGCAGAATCGTTGTTCTTTGCTTTCAGTCTATAAACTATGTCACTCCTATACACCAGAATTGCTTGAAACTACAGGTTTTGTTCATATAAACACAAAGTTAAAAGGACGCCACTCGCGCACGTGTTTAAAGGACACTGTAAACAATAAATGACGTAACGCTACCGAGATTCTATAGATTACGCAACACTGTCAGATTAAATGATACGTGATCCTAATGTATAAGGATTCAAATACTTTATTTGGCGGCTTGGCGCTTCAAATGTGTATCATTTGCTAAAACTTGTACTGCTGCTATACGTATTTGCCTTTTCAACAATCTGCACAGAAAAATGCATGTATAATATAAAATTATATATATTGTATATTATGAAAGACGATGTTGATGGACCACAGGCGGATTATGAAACCTCTAATAAATAAGTTATAGGTTTGAAACGTTCGAACCACTGTTCGAAACATTTTGTAGTTAAACACACGGTGCCGACGTGCCGTTGTAAAGGCTTATCCATCAATAGCTTTAGTACTTTACCTAACTATTATAGTATCTTCTTAATGTTTGTCAATTTAATAGGATGCATTACTCACTATATGCTGCAGGCAATCTGTGTAACCTACTCTTCCTTGAATCCTATCTATCTATTGCCAGGCGCAGTGGCGGATCCAAGGGGGGGGGGGGCCTTAGTGACCAAAATTGCGCCCTTACATCTGATTTTTTTTTTTTATTCCAACTTACTTCCTCTCGGGCATAGGCTGAGAGCCTTAACATTCACCGCTTTACAATGAACAGTGAAGCCCGTGAGGTCTTGTTCCAGTCTAGGGAGTGAGACATGTGAAGCACGTAGAGTACAACTAGCACCTGCCATCTTGCCTTCACATGAGGCACGATGCTCACTCATGGCCCGAAACGACCCCATCTCTTAAGCCACCTCGTTCCCGTGCTTCACTGTCTCACCCCCTACACTCGGACTCTCACACTTACACACACACACAACGCTACCTGTTGAGCAGATAACTCATCAGGCATTGCACCCCTATAGCATATTTTGAATATGGGAATATTCATACAGTGCTATTTAATCAGGGAACAATGAGGGTATTTTATTGACGTTTCGGTGGGCTTGTGGTAATGCACTGATACTAGGTACAGCACAAATTCCATCCCAATAATATCTTCCCATTGATACATCGGGATTTGAACCCGGGACCTTTGGATTACCAGGCCAGTCAGTAGCAAGACCACTCCACCACACCTCTCCATACTGCATTTTATCTGAAATACAATACATATAAAGAATATTTTGTGAATTATGGCGCCCCTCATGTATATCAGCCCCCCCCCCCCCCCCCCCCTTAAGCCTGAGCTGGATCCGCCACTGGCCAGGCGCCTTGATCCCCGAGGGGAGGGTGGCCACGAATGAATCCTCTCCATCTAGGCAATTGCCCTTCAGTGCCACAGCCTATTTTGTGGCGAAAATGTTTTTCCTATGGCATTTCTTATAATTTAAACAATTTTAATATCCGTTTCCTATGGAAAATTGACGTAACTTGCCCAACCTAATCTAGCTGATTTAACCCTAACCTAACCCAACCTAGGTCCCAGTAGCTTAGGTGGGGGCTGCCACCCCTGCACACCCCATTAAATTCATGAGAAATGAACCTAAATATGTAGATTTCAATTTCAAGATCATCCAAGATGACAGCCATTTATAGACAATTGGTCGCCATCTTGCCGACTGTGGCACCAACATGTTAATTACTGTATTATGTTACCTCCACCAACCGACTTTACTCCTAAACTCAATCAATTAAATCTTAATAAATCCATTTGATTCTCTAGTTTTTTGGGGGGAGAGGGTTAGGCTAGTAGCCCTACTACATATTGCTGTGCAAGAGTGTGAGGTGCATGTGGAATGTTATTGTAAGGTTTGATTGGCTGTAGAAGTGAAGTGATCTTTAATTGCCCCGATACTCTCTCGCTTTGCTTGCCCTTGCTGAGTGGGCTTTGGAGGCCGACGGCACCTAGCATATGTCGCACGGCTAACGCCTGCATTATGAACCAACAGGACCTAGCCATGTCATGGACTCCTGCAGCTTTTTTTTTTTTTTTTTTTTTTTTAATGGAAAGCAACGCTAAACCATTATATGTAGGCCTATACAGTATAGACTTTCTCTGGTCAGACAATGCCTGGCAGCTCTGCTAGATCTCGGGGATCGACCAGAAACAGTCTATATTACTCCGCAGTCAAGTTACCCCCATACCACCATTCAACCATTGCCACCCACCCTAGCCTTCCTACAGTAATTGGCCTGGGTGGCTATACTGTACAAAGAAACATACATACAGACAAGAAAAGTTACTTATTGCTCATTATTACTGTATATAGATTCTCACTTCAGGTGATACTAAGCAATACTAACACACTGTATCTCTCTGTCCACAGGGATCCATACATATTCAACCTGTTCGAGGTGCTCCTGACGACACTAGAGACCAAACTGCGGAGGGTGGAGAACATGGACCGGGCCCTGGAGAGGCTCGTAAGGCGCTTGGATACCGTGGAGAACCGCCTGGCCCTCAACCTCAACACCACCACACAGGTCAGCTGATTACTGGGTCTCTTTAAGAATCTCATAGGTTGGATTAGTAAGTCTCTTTTAAAAACACACAGGTCAGATTTCTGGATATCTTTTAGCATTAAACAGCTTGGCTTAGTCAATCTCTTTAACCCTCTCACGACCATATGATGCAGAGGTTGCCAGATTAGCAATAAGAAAGAGTTCTCTCACTCTTATAATTACCTCTCCAAAATTAGTTTTCTGCCCACAGCTAACTCAAAGACAACTGCAGAGGTTGAAGTAACTAAACTAAAGTTTTCTAAATACCCCTGATGGTAACAAAGGCTTTAAAGTATCCCTAATGGGCTCAAAATTGCGTCATATATCGGAGAGGGTTAAGAATCACAGGTTGAATTAGTTTATCTCTTTTGGTTAGTCTACTGCATGCCATTAGGATCTTCATTTGTGGAAGGGTCTATCTCTTTTAGCTTATCAACTAACTGAACATGTCCACTGAGCAATGCCTTTTCTCATACAGATTGCTCTATTAACCTCTTGCTGCATTATATAAAATCAACCCTTTTAATCATCTTCACAATGTACAAAGAGTTTAAAAGTTTAAAGGTACCCACCAAGTGATGCTAACAAACAATTATGTACAGTACTTTAAGCCGTCCGGCTGGCTCAGTTGATAGCGTGCCTGCTTCCCATCTTGCAGGTCTCGCGTTCAATCCCCGCTCAGATTGAAAAGTTTTTCCGAGATATAGCCGGCGGTTACTGTCTCCCCATGAACAAGGGAGATGGATAATGGTCTCTGGTTGATTAAAGAAGTGTCAAGCGCTTGAGAATCCTCGAAGGAGGAGATACGGGCGCTATATAAGTAACCAGACGATTATTACTTTGTGCCCAAGCATTATAGCCCTGAAAGTCAGACAGGCTATTGCTGTGTCAGCAAGAAATCCCATAGGTCGACTCTTGCTCAGGGGAGACACTAACAACTTGCAGTAATGTGAAAAACATTCCACACTATGAGATGGGTGGGTTCTTGGGTTACCAAGGTGAGATTTCATGAAGTTGTCCACTCCCTACATTTTGGTTAAATTACTGTACTGTACCTCGGTTTGTATTACTGTACGGTACTGTACTTACCTACTGTAGCCTATGTTTGAAATCTATTGGTTAAATAATTTGACATCCCTCTTTAATTATCAGGTTTTGTCATTATGCAGTAGTTCCCGTGTATCTTGTACATACTGAACATCAGCTTCTTTCTGTATTATACCACCTATGTGAGCTTTAATTATGGCAACCTACTTTTGATATCTTTTCCGCTTTTCTAAGCATACGGTACTTCTAAGCTTAATCAAGTACTGCTCACATCTGGTATGGCTTAATCAACTGTTCAATGATCCCAACAGACTATTTAACACCCTTATTTCATGTTAATAACACTTTATGCCAACCTTATTCTTCAGCTGGTGCGTCTTCTGGAAGTCCGGCTTATTGACCCAGAAGCCTATCGAAGTCGAAGTGGCGGCCAAAACAACAATGACAACACCAGACAAGAAGGTAGTGGCAACACGAACAGCAAATCAAGAGACCCAGGTAGAGGCACACAGGACAACGGGAGCCAGACCACCAGTCTCATGGAGCAGCGACTCTACCTGCTCACCGAACATGTGACCAGGATCGACAATAAGCTTTCCATTATGCAGAAAGCCCTGGACACCAACAGTATAGGGCTGGCCCCGGATGAGCTTGTCGCTGCTGCCTCTGAAAGCTATAGACTTGGTGTGGACATTCCTCGCATCCAGGCTCTAGACAAGGTAATACAAATCTTTTGTACGAAAGAAAGCTAGAAGACCCTTAATTATTTTATACTATACATTTATTAATCTCAAGAGATAATTTTTGTTGTTGCTGTTCCCCAGGCTGCCTGGCCGAACAGCCCCAAGGCCCCGAGCAAGACCAAGGCCATAACCGAGCGCCCCCTCAGAACCCTCCCTGCCTACCACAATAAAGCCTGGGTGACCGAAGCCACTCCATGGCGGGGAGCTGAGGAGGGTGCGGAAACGCCCGGTAAACCAAAGCCCCACCCAGGGCCCTGTGCCCCTCAGCAATTATGAAGAGAATGTTGAGGGGCAAAGGAAAAAATGTGACGCTTTGGCTTCCAATCTTGGTAGATTGGGAGGTCAATCCACGGAAGAGACGCCGTCACTTGAGATTTAGAAAATATATAAGTAAAAGGAACAGTCAGATTAATCTATGGGTATGGAGGAGATCGCTCAGTTCTCACTCTGATAGACCAGCCCATCACCACATGACTAGAACCCAATCCTCTCAGCATCAGCTAGGAAAGGCCCTAGAAAGCCACCTTTGGCGGGGGGATAGCTCCCCTATTTCAACCCCTTTCGGGGTTCTTACATACAGTACATTAAATATACTTTAAGAGTTGCTTGTACAAGTGGCATCACAGATCAAGTTAAGCATTCAGTTAAGGTAGCATGTGGATAATATTGTACTGTCATTATAGTGTTTGATATTCTTAAATGAGAACACTCAATTCTCAACATTTGTTTCTACAATTTTCTAAATAATGTTGTTAATGTTGTTAACTTCACACTGAAGGCAATGATAAATGGCTATAACAATTCATTGAGTCAATTTCCTGTACTCTTTCTCACATTGATTCCAGTCTTAACATCAAATTGTCCCAGTTTGACCCTCTGGCTGTAAACACCCCAATTCCGTAGAACCCAGCCATGTCCCAGCTCCAGGAGTCCATCGAGTCCGTGCGGGAGGGAGTGGCGTCGGTGGATCGTCGGCTGCAGTTCCACATGGCCTACGTCTCGGGGGATCTGGAGCAGCTGGCCGGATCAGTCAGGAACATCCACACAGCCATCTTGGAGGACCAGACACCCGCCGAGGAAACCACCACTGAGGCTTCTAGGTCAGCGAGACTGGCTAGGTACTTCTTCTTTCTGGCTCTCATTTCTAACGCAAGCTTTTCTTAATAGGCAGCTTGTTTTTTCCTCCACTTCATTTTCTGTATTTTTTTCTGTTTCTGGCTAGGTACAATCGCCTGGAAAAGTAACTGGTACACTGCTAGGTACTTCTTCTTTCTGTCTCTCATTTCTAACGCAAGCTTTTCTTACAGGCAGCTTTGTTTTTTCCTCCACTTAATTTTCTTTCTTTTTTTCTGTGTCTGGCTAGGTACAATCGCCTGGAAAAGTAACTGGTACACTGCTATATGATAAACTTGAGACAGTGAACAATGATTAAGAGAAAATACTTACTAGGACAGGTGTCTAAAGAGGATGTTTCAAAATATTACATTGGCTTGTCAGAATTGTTCAAATAAGATTAGTTTAAATATATTACATTGGCGGATCAGAATTGTTTAAATAAGATATGTACCACATTTCACGTCAGGCTATTGTACTTACTCTTATTTGTCTCTCATTCTAACACAAACTTTTCTATATTCAGTTTGCATTTCTCACTTGACCCAATGTTTATTGCCTGTCTGCGTTTCATTCCTGACACAACCTTCCTCTATCTATCTCTCATTCTTCCCTTAACATCATTCTCATCCAATATCCCTCTCAAGACCTCATCATGGTTATATATTTCCAACACTATATCCATCTTTCATTCCTCTCACCTTCTGGGTTAGCAAGATTGTCCATGTATTTTCTTTGTTGGTCTCATTCATTACTCGACTACAATTTCTATCTACTGTATTTCCTTTGTAAAGATCTTGAAGGCTTTGCAAAAGCTTGATCATAAATTTAATGTATAGTAGCTACTGTAGTTCAATACCGGTACCAAAATAATAGTATACTGTACACACATATCCCAGTATTGTACATGGCTTACAATAATTTACTAGAAAACTAATTCATATACTGTATGCTGCATGGCTATACTGACGTCAATAAGAGAATGTTGAAATAACTTTGAAAACTTGACAGAATGAATATAAACACCACATGTGGAGGAGCACTTTATTAACAACATTTCGCAGATAGCTTCTTCAGGTCACTAACGTTAGTGAACTGAAGAAGCTATCTGCGAAACGTTGTTAATAAAGTGCTCCTCCTCATATGGTGTTTATATTCATCAATAATCTATTTTTTATTAATTTCACTCCCAACACCAAACACTTCTCCCAATGAAATTAATGAAAGCATGTGATCCTACCGGGATTCGAACCTGGGTTACCACATACAGATCTTAAACACTCCAAGCATTACACCATCAATAACAGACTCAGTAATTATTTCATAACACAAATTAGAACACTAACCTTGTGTATGTGTTGTTGTCTGCCTCACTAATGTCAACTAATATTTAATAGATCTATATTTTCAGAAGGGTTGGGTAATTATACTGTACCAATAATTCTGGTTTAAATCAATTTAAGCTTTGCAACAAAAAACATACATAGCATCAAATGGTATGCAAAAACAGTATTACACAAAGGCTTTTATTGTAACTAAATCTGCAACTTCATTCTAACAATATTTTGAGACAATTTTACACTGGTATTGGCAACTAGACTGGATATTAACCCGTTCAGTACCGATGCCGTCCTTTTAACTTTATTCTGGGTACCGTACTATTACACGATTATATTCAGCATATAAAGGTCCTCCAGCAATTATCAGGCTTCGAACTATCTCACTTAACCCTTTGTACTACCACAGATCCTTCTTAAACTGCACAAAATCGTCTAAATATAGCTAGAATTAAATTAAAAAGGCGTCGCCGGTACAAAAGGGGTCAATTATGTATAGATGCAATATGGTGAACCATTAAATTGAAAAGTATACTTTACTGTTACATTACATTGTAATGACTCAGACTGGGGTTACCTTTTGCATTTAGGACTGCAGTACAATGATATCCTGCCATAACACTGCCCCACCATGTCATTACTAAGTTGATCCTGGCATAATGCTAACAGTGCTTCAGCAAGACTCAACATAAGTCCCCCCTGTAGAACTTCTCTGCACCACACCAGCCTCAACAGAGCTACACATAGACAGTGGCATAACATGACACTACTGTATTGAATAACTGTTGGTCCAGACAATCCCCATTCCCCTCTTGACTCACTTTTGTACAACATGCAGTAGGTGTCGGGGCCATATTTTGTTCTTTCCATTAAATGTGAAGGCCTCCTTATCCTGGGGAGGAGGGGGTGGGGGTGAATAGAATGCTAAGGGATATAAAATAAAATTTACTTTAGGTAAAAGAACATCAAATAAGAAAGCATTTAGAGCTACACATAGACAGTGGCCTTCCTTAGGATCTCCGGGCTGTTCGGCCAGGCAGCCTAGGTAACGACGACGACGACTACTACTACTACTACTACTACTACTACTGTACAGTACAGTACAGTACTTGAGTACTGTACTTTAAAATGTAAAACTTGCAAACTAAACAAACCAAAATTGGGACAAGGACAATATAAAGTCAAATTAAATTATCAAAATTGCTATGTGGAAACAACGCTTACTAAAATGACAAATATGTTTTTAGTTTTACTCAATGCAAAGTAAGTTTAATATGACCTAAAGACTGTATACATGCACTTGGCACACACATAATTATGAATGTTGTAAATTTGTATTCGTAATTTGTGAATATTTAAATATTTAAATACCGTCTTGGTGGTGTAATGGTTAGGGTGTTTAAAAATCTGTGTGTGATAACCCAGGTTCTAATCCCGGTGGATCACATATATGCTTTAATTAATTTCATTGGAGGTGTTTGGTGTTGGGGTGAAATTTATAAAATATAAATAAAATATTTGTCATTTCTTAGCACAATGTAGCATCTGTCGATGTTGGGTACACCATGGGAGTAAGCGCTGTAGTAGAATAAAGGGGCCCCTGCCGAAGGATAAGTCAGAAATAGAGAAATTTGAGTGCGTAGTGTGCAAAGGCGAGCTTGTGTTAAGTGATGATCCTGTGGCTGTGAATTTTGGAAATGAGTCTTTGGAGCTGGTGAACAAGTTTTGTTACCTAGGAGATACCATCTCTGCCGGTGGTGGGGCCGAGGCTGCCACTGTTGCTAGAATTAGGTGTGGCTGGGGGAAGTTCAGAGAATTGATGCCAATCCTGACCATGAAAAGAATGCCTCTCCCCCTGAAGGGAAAGGTGTATGCCTCATGTGTTAGAAGTGCAATGACGTATGCCTCAGAAACATGGGCCGTTTAAGTAGAGGATGTCAACAGAATGGAGCGTAATGAGATGAAAATGGTGAGATGGATGTGTGGGGCCAGGCTACAGGATAGAATAACAAATGTTGAGCTGAGGAGACGTTTAGGTATAAAGAGTATTAGCGAGGTGATGCATACAAGTAGACTGGGATGGTATGGACATGTGGAGAGAATGGATGAACAAAATTGGGTGAAAAAATGCAGGTCTGTGATTGTGGAGGGAGCTGCACCAAGGGGTGGACCGAGGAAGACCTGGGATCGGACTATACGCGCCGATCTCAAATCCAAGAACTTGACAAGTGAAGCAGCCCTTAACAGGGTTGCCTGGAATGCCGCCATTAGGGCAAGAGACTGAAACTGCACTTATGTGTGGAACACTCAGTCTTAAAATGTTATGTATGTATGTTATGTACATCAAATGCAAAATACAGTATAGCATTTTCTTAACTTCTATTAGTAGTTAATAATGGTATACATTGCCAATCTTAACAGGTCACTAAAATATAAATTATTCTTGCTACTATCAACTTATTTTATTCATCTTAATAATAATAAGGGGTTCAATACCCATTTTATCTATATTATCTCATTGTATCTTTACCTTCCACAATAATTCCTGTAGTACAAATCAAGGGTTGAGAACTAGAACAGCCAATGTCAAGCTTCAATACAATAGGAACAAATGATATCAGTGCCTCTTCTTCCATACAGATTTTTGTTATATAAACCCTTAAAAGGCAGGCAACGTCCCGAGATGATTAGTCTTCTTCCATACAGATTTGTTTTCTATTAACCCTTAAAAGGCAGGCAACGTCCTGAGATGAGTAATCCCATTTTCCAATATTTATACCTCGAGTGGCATCTAGAGGGGGAGACTCACTCAAACAGCTTTAGTTTATGTTGTTGTTGTTGTTGTTGTTGCTGTTCCCCAGGCTGTCTGGCCGAACAGCCCCAAGGTCTCGAGCAAGGCCAAGGCCATAAACGAGCGCCCCCACAAAAGCCCTCCCTGCTTACCACTAATAAAGCCCGGGTGACCGAAGCCACTCCAAGGTGGGGAGCTGAGGAGGGTGCGGAAACGCCCGGGAAACCAAAGCCCTACCCAAGGCCCTGTGCCCCTCAGCAATTATGAAGGGAAAGTTGAGGGGCAAAGGAAAAAATTTGACGCTTTGGCTCCCAATCTGCCAACCTCTATCTCAACATTACCATTTTATGACATTGGCCCCACTTGTTCTCAGCCCTAGATATATGCCTTGATTTAATGTGTTATGGCTTACACTATAGGCCTACTTTGAATACATACAGACTATAGACTATCGATACTTTATAATGGTCAGGAAAGGAATCCCGTATGATCAACTTTACTTCTCACCCTGACAGCTTTAATGTGACCCGACCACCTCCCCGCACCAAGATCGATTCCCTGGTGGACCGCATGTCACCCATGGAGACTGTCTGGGAGAAAATGGAAGAGGTTTGTTACTATTATATAATCCTGTAATATCCATAGATGCTATAGGAAAATCACATATAAAGTCAGAAAACATAGACAGAATATAATACCGGTACAGTATATGACTTTATATAAAAAAATTACAGATTATAATATAAGACTGCATATATAAATAATATAATTTAACAGAATATAATATATAAACATCACTTGCAGAGGAGCACATCATTTACACCATTTCTCTTAGACCTGATTAAGCTCTAAGCCAAATATTGTTAAAGAGTGCTCCTTCTCAGATGGATTTTGTATTCTGTAAGACTTATCTATTAACCCCTTCATTACCGAGGTTGTCTTTTCACCATATTCTGACAAATTATTAGATGATTCTATTTAGCTTAGGAAGGGCATGCACTAATTAAAAGGCTTCAAAGTATCCCAATTCATTATCTTATCTAACACACGTCATTCCTTAGTTGTATAAAATGTTCTAAATATAGCTAAAATAGGAGAAAAAGACATCCCTGGTAGTGAGGGGTTAAATGTATCTATCAGTGTGAATATATACTGCATCCTAAAAGGGAGAATGTTTAGTCAGTCAAGAAGTGAAAAGTCACTGATAAACAGTGTACTGTTTCCAATCCTCTCATATGGAAGTGAGACTTGGACTGTAAGTAATGAGGACCTCTTCAAACTGAGAACTGTGGAGAAGAGTTATTTTAGAATGGCAACTGGTGTGAACTGGCTGGATGGACTATGTAATAGGGAAGTCTCATGGAATGGAGGAGCAAGCTCTAGATATTGAATGTGGAGTGGATAAAGAGAAGTACAGTTGTTGTTGTTGTTCCCTAAGCTGCCTGGCCGAACAGCCCCGAGTCCCTGAGGAAGGCCATGGCCACGATCGGGCTTTCCCACAGAGCTCTCATTGAGTGTAGATTGTGTTGTTGGCGTAAGTGGTTGTTGTTGTTGTTGTTGTTCCCCAAGCTGCCTGGCCGAACAGCCCCAAGGCCCCGAGTAAGGCCAAGGCCATAAACGAGCGCCCCCACAGAACCCTCCCTGCCGACCACAATAAAGCCTGGGTGACCGAAGCCACTCCATGGCGGGGAGCTGAGAGGGTGCGTAAACGCCCGGGAAACCAAAGCCCCACCCAGGGCCCTGTGCCCCTCAGCAATTATGAAGAGAAAGTTGAGGGGCAAAGGAATAATGTGACGCTTTAGCTTCCAATCTTGGTAGATTGGGAGGTCAATCCACGGAAGAGACGCCGTCACTTGAGATTTAGAAAATATATAAGTAAAAGGAACAGTCAGAGTAAGCTATGGGTATGGCAGAGATCGCTCAGGTCTCACTCTGATAGACCAGCCCATCGCCAGAAAAAATAAGAAAAAAATATCTAAACAAAGGCGTAAGTGGTTGTGTGAAATGCAGTCTTCTATGATGTGTTTAATGGTATGGGGTGCTGTGTTACATCCCGGGCAGGCGTCGACAACGGAGTCATCCAGTCTCTTCTGATAGCTCAGGAGAGCTGGATGGTGTCCGCATCTCAGCCTGGCCAGGTGGACTCTGTCCTCGCGAGGAAGGGAGGATTCGGAAGGATGGATTTCGGGAGGTCGTGCATGCAGCTGCGTGTTGTCTGTGAGTGAGTGGAAGTACAGTACATTGAGGTGGTTCAGCCATGTTTAAAGAATGGATGAGGATACAATGCCAAGAAAGATACATGGTGTTAAGTGAGTGGAACAGCTGGTAGTGGACGTCCACTGATGGTATGGGAGAAAAGTGTGGAAAACATATTGAAGAAAAACTTCTATGTAGTGGTAGGAACATTGTGGCATTGGCAAAGGGAGCATGTCTAGACTAAGTAAGTTGGAGGATTTTCAGCCATGGCCATCCCTTAGCGGGGGGTTTCCCAGGAGGAAGCAATGTGTCGGAGGTGAGGATGATGATGTCTAGCTACCTCTAGATAATTTCATTCAACTTCGGACCGACCACCAGAGAGCAAAGAGTTAAAACATACTCAACCAACCCTTTACCCCAAGCAATCATTCCCAAGTTAAGTCAAATTGTCTGATGGTAACTAAAATACAAGTGAGAGAGGTGTCATCTGATAGAACGGATTAAACCATTTCTCATCACTTGTATGCATTCAAGTGTGTGGGATGTGCTTGTAAGTATTAAGACCTCAGTGGACATCCAATTTCTAAATAAGTTTGTGCAGAATTATTGAATGTAACTGTATTGACTGAATACAATTTAATTGTATAGCTAATTTGTATGTAAGAAAGTGTGAGAGAGAGCTTACATTAATTTGTGGTTTGGAACTTTGGAAAGGATGGATGATCAAAAATAGAGTGAAGATTTGCAAGTCTGTGAATGTGGATGGAGCTGCATGAAGGGGTAGACTTAGGAAAACATGGAATCAGGTTTTACAATCTGATGTCAAACTTAAGACTTGACAAATGAGCCAGGCCACAACAGGACTGCCTCTGATGCAGCCATTGAGACGGAGACCATACTTATTATCAATTAAGTCTTTTAAATTGTATGTATGTTTTACCAATTGCATGCATTCATCAGTGTATGTATGTTTTTCCAATTGCATGAATTCATGTGTTTTTACAGGACTGATTGAATCAAACTACAGATATATTTACTGTACGGTATTAGCTTTATATATAGTGTATATATATACAGTATATATATTTTGTTTAAGTGTATGAACAAGTTTTACAAAAATGTTCATCAATAATATTCACTCAGGTGTGGGACATGTAAAATGGTTTGCATGACAGTGTGAGAGTAAGTTTTACTAAAGTTCTTTCCAACTGTACAAATTTACAGGTGTGAGACATGCTGCTGTGTCTACGAAAGTGTGATAGTGAGCTTTATACGGTACCAATTCTAATCACTCTTATGTATTCAGGTATGGGATGTGGCTGTGGGTACTAAAAGCTCTGTGCTGCTGTGTCTGTGAAAGTGTGAATGTGAGCTTTATACCAATTCTAATCACTCTTATGTATTCAGGTATGGGATGTGGCTGTGGGCACTAAAAGCTCTGTGCTGCTGTGTCTGTGAAAGTGTGAATGTGAGCTTTGTACCAATTCTAATCACTCTTATGTATTCAGGTATGGGATGTGGTTGTGGGCACTAAGAGCTCTGTGGACGTACTGGTGCCCAAGAGTGAGGCACTACTCAACACCAGCCAGCGACAGGAGCGAGCTATCTCCACCATACAGTCAGACCTCACAGAGAAGGCCAACCGCATCATTAAGAATCTAGATCAGGTACGTTCATTTTACTTCCTCAATGCTGATGTAAATTGATAACTTTCTTTTTATTCAAAATTTGTATCACATATACATATACAGTACATATACCGTACTCATTTATTTCCTCCCCAAACTACATAATTTAGAGTCTCTATCAGGTATGCTCGTTTATTACCTCACCATATATATATATATATATATATATATATATATATATATATATATATATATATATATATATATAAACTCTCAGTGAGGTACACTCAGATACCATAGTCTCTAGCCCACTCATAATAATTTGTGGGCCCTATGTTTTTCTTTATGCAAGTATGACTACTGTACAGTACAGTATATAGATAGATTTTTGGATAGAACTTGTTTTTCAAAATATAGTATACCGGTACTGTATATAGTTTTGTAGTTGATGCATAGCAAATTATATTCATAAATTAGTTTCCAGACATACTTCATAATTAGTAATAAGTGAAGTCAACTATTTGACTAATATCTATGAGTGGACTAGAGACTGTGGCATCCTAGTGTACCTAGGCTGTCATCGGTCCCTTGGAGATAGGCCAATTCTGCAGTGGACCAATAGATCCTGCTGCTAATAATAATAATAATAATAATAATAATAATAATAATAATAATAATAATAAGCTGGTCTTTTGTTCCTCAAAAGCGCTAGTTTTTCCGGGGGAGTTCACTAGCGCTTGTAATGTGTTACACCACAATTAAGAAAAATGTGGCGTTGTTCATATACAGTCATTATAAACCTCAGAGTGAGAGCTGAGCCATACCCATAGCTTACTCTGACTGTTCCTTTTACTGTACTTATATATTTTCTAGATCTCGAGTGACGGCATCTTTTCCGTGGATTGACCTCCCTACTGCCAACCTAGAGGTTGGCAGATTGGGAGCCAAAGCGTCACATTTTTTCCTTTGCCCCTCAACTTTCCCTTCATAATTGCTGAGGGGCACAGGGACTTTGGTTTCCTGGGCGTTTCCACACCCTCCTCAGTTCCCTGCCTTGGAGTGGCTTCGGTCACCCAGGCTTTATTAGTGGTAAGCAGGGAGAGTTTTGTGGGGGAGCTCATTTATGGCCTTGGCCTTGCTCAGGACCTTGGGGCTGTTCGGCCAGACAGCCTGGGGAACAACAACAACAACCATAGAAATTGCAGCAGCTAAAGCATGTAATAATTTATCTCCGTGCCACTCGCCAAATCTTAACTTTTCTGGAAGAGAAAGGTCTTAAGCTGGCTCTTAAGAGATTCAACAGAGTTCAACTGTCTCATCGATAGCGGCAATTGATTATATAACCTAAGAGCCACGTAGGAAAAGGACCGATCAGAGAAAGAAGACTGCTGGATGGCTCCCGGTTCCTCAAGATGCAAAGAATCATCATTGCTTCGCAGGATCGTACTCGGGTGTGCCAACGGACATTTTAACAGTTCAGTAAGATACTGTACTTACGTTCACCAATCTTAAAAACCTTAAAAGTCATGATACACAGTTTCAATTCTATCCTAGTTTTAACTGGCAGCCAGTGCAACTCTATTAGATATTGAGTAGTAGGGATTTACGGTTGAAGACCAACTATGTCTCGCTGTTCTATTTAGCACTGATTGAACTATATGCAATAAATATGTTGGGAGACTAAACCATATAGCATTGCAGTAATCTACACGAGACAGGATAATTGAATGAACCAATGTTAGGAGACAGTTACTCAAAGGAGTAGTAGTGATAAAGTTCCCAACTGAAATAGCAAGGAGCAAGGCCAGTGAGGCAATTATGCTGTCCCTCGGTTGATGACAAAGGCTATAGTGTTTCAGAGCCTAAACAAATATTCCTAAAAATTACCTTGACACAATGTGAAGTTCACGAATTGGTTTGGTCAAGATTACTCGGTTTATATTAGTTTATTATGAATTATAGTTTAAATTTATGGTAAGTAGGATAACTACATTGTTTTTTATAGATCCTAGGGGATATTTTGGCTGCGAAAAGTGTAAGTTTGGGCAGGTGCCCGAACCTATCCGTATTTTTCCCATAAAACCTTAAGTTCCAAGTACAGTACGCTATTTCCAAGTATGCGACGAGCGCGCAGTGCACAAGATCATTAATTCACATTACCACTATGCTTTAATCTGCTATGGTGATCATATGCAACCAGCTTTCTATATCATTTGTCCCCAACTGTACAGGACTTTCATGTTAACCCGTTCAGTACCATTGATGTTCTTTTAACTTTATTGTGGCCACTATTAGACAATTTTAGTCAATTTAAAATGAGCCTCCAGCAGTTATCAGGCTTCAAATATCTCACTTTACCCTTTTTTCTACTTCAGATCCTAATTGAACTGAACAAAACGATGTCTAATGGTGTATCTCACTTTACCCTTTTTTCCACCTCAGATCATAATTAAACTGAACAAAACGATGTCTAATGGTGTGTTGCAGGTAGAGCAGACCCTGAAAACCATGCCTCGCGACGCTCTGATCCAGCGCAAGCACATCAACCCTGTGACCCTCCTTCACCGCTCCACCACCAACCACCACGTGCAGGACGACACCCCCGTAGAGGACCCCCCTGGTGACCTATTGGATCAGGTTCGTTCTTCCGTTCATTGAGTCTTTTTATTCACAAAACTAAAAGTAGATACCATATTAACCCTTTCAAGCGTCAATACGCATTTATTTTCTGTTTTCCGGCTATTATTAGACGATGTTATTCAGATTAGGAAGGATATATGGAAATCAGAGAGTTAAATGAGATAGTCTTTACCCATATAATTCCCACAGATCCTTCTTAAGCTGCATAAAATCGTCTAATGAGAGCCAGAATGAACTGTCAAAATGCGTCACAAGCTTCAAAGGGTTAACTTATTATTTTGTCCTTTTATCCTATAATCCTAGCAATCAGTAGACAATTTTATTCTGTTTAGAAAAGATCTGAGGGAGTTATGGAGGGAGAAGTCCTTCCTAAGCTTAATGAACTGGTGTGGTGTTAGCCATGAACCCCCACTGCCACCCACCATGCACCGGACGACACCCCCATAGAGGAACCCCCTAGTGAATCAGATTTGCTGTATGTCGTCTTGTCATCTTATTCCTAAAAAAGGTCAATTTAAGGGCAGGTTCACACAAGTAACTTTTGTGACCCAGTGGTGTTGTGTCGTCATATTTCAAAACCTGAAAGATGTGATTACTTTAACGGGAGGTTTTTAGTTTGTTCCCTAGACCTCCATCAAACTTAATAAAATACCCACAAGACCCCTTCGAGATAAATGTGTACATTTCTCGGTAGAAAAATGTCCCAGCCCAAGGCCGGTTTCTCCTAAACTAAAGGATCGCTATCGCTCGCCAGAAAAAAATAAGCAAAATTAGCACACATGACCTGAAAATTGTCAGAATTGGGGCAAAAGGTCTTAAAATCACCAAGCATCAGACTTATGTGGTATATTTGTTGGTCTATCTGTCATATTTGGTAAATATGGAGCTAGTAAGGAAAACTTGCCATCCCCAGGATGCCGGCTCCAGACTGCCCCGGAGGCAACTTCCCAGCACCTTAACCCAAGGGTTACCAAGGGTAACCAGAACCAACCGCAGGGACGCACCCTGTGCGCATACATGGCACTACGGCTGGCCCGGTATTATGCACCTAATGACAGGCAGCCTCCTGGAGTGCTACCACCAGGTTCGGGCCCCTATACTGTTAGGCGGAGAGTGCCAGTCTGGGGAAGCACTATACACTGTACCCTCTGGATCCCGGGTCAACCGCAAGGCACCAGATCCAGGTGGGGGGGGGGGGGGTTAAAATTCAATGCCAGTGTGCCGCCATTAGGCAAATTGGACTGTAGAGTAATGAAGTCTTGCCACAACGCTGTCCTAACATGTGAACACTATGGCCGACTCTGGTGTGGCGCTAAAACAGCTCCTAGGTGGGACTAGTCGAGTCCCCTGCGGCACCCATCTATTCCTCACGAGCTTTGGCAGTGCCATACCAAGGCAGCCCCAAATAGCAAAGGCTTCATTATATAGTGATGGCTGTTGGCCCAAAAGTCTAGCGCCATCCCCCCTATTAGTCACCTCTTATGACAAGCAGCGGGATGCGTGGGGCATATTATTTTTTTCCTCCACCATAAATGAAGGCCCCCTTACTCCCTTGGGGTAATACTTGGTTAATACTTCATTTAGAGTACAGGTGGGAGGAGACTTTTGCTTTTGCCTGCAGAGTGCGCTATTTTTTTATCAATACATTTTTACCAAACTATTTGCATTTATCTTATAAATCTATCAATAGTAGCCATGGATATATTTATAGGCTAAGTATGTCTTATCAATTCAAATTACTAATGCCAATTTACTGAAAATCACATTACCAGTGGATTTATGCATAGTCTAAGTATGTTTTATCAATACTGTACATATTACCGGTACCAGTTTACTTACTATCATAATATCATTCTACTAATCGTACCCAGGCGTATTGAATCGGGGCAATGTTGTGGGACTGGTTTGAGTGTGAGAGGGAATACAGGAAAATTTGAATGTAGTTGCATTGTGTTGGCCGTAGACCCCCCTTCAAGATAAATTTGTACATTTTCCGGTAGAAAAATTTCCCGGCCGAAGGCCGGTTCCTCTTAAAATTGCAGGCTCGCCAGGAAATAATCGACACCTAAATGGCACGAAAGGTCTTAAAATTGACAACGAAATGGGGCGAAAGGTGTTAAAATCGCCAAACTAATGGGCCGTTGGTCTTATATTCTCAAAACTAGTGGGGCTAAACATTAGGGAGAAGGGGATCCAGAAAAACGGTCTTCCTCCCCTTCATCACTTCCAGGGGCATAAAGATAACTATAGAGCATACCTTTCACTTTGTTTACTTAACCCCTTCATTACCAAACATATCTTTATTACTATCTGTCTATTGCCTGACGTCGTGATCCCCGAAGGGGTGGCCACGAACGAACCGCCCCCATGCACCTCTGTCCCCATTCAGTCGACGCCCCTCCTCCCAACCAGCACCGCCTTCATCCATATACTTCCTCACTCCATCCTTCCACCTCTCCTTCGGTGTACCTCTCTCTCTCTGTCCTTCCACCTCGCTCTCGTACACCCTCTTAGTCATTCTCTCGCTTTCCATACGTTCCATATGGCCGAACCATCTCAAGTTGTTCCTTTTCACACTTTCCAGCACATCTACCACACCTCCTTTATTACTGTACTTCAAAAATATTTAGAGGCTTATATATATAGCTAAGGAAGGATCTGTGGTAGTAATAAGGGTGACTCGAGATACTTTAAAGCCTTTTAATTGCTTCATGTCCTTCCTAAGCTAAATAATACCGTCTAATCATCATAGCCAGAATACAATGGAAAAGACGGCTCGGTAATGAAGAGGTTAAAAATGATTACTAGAATTTAGGGATTCTGTTTTTGGCCAGGGAGTATATAGTCTCTCATTTGACAGCCTGATCATACCTTTGTATTTATGTTCACAGAGCTTCCTGATAGACCACCACATTGAACCGACGACCACAGAGCGTCCCCTACCCCGCAGTCAAGTGGGGCCCTCGGGGGTGGTGTTCCCGTCCGTCCAGCGCAAGCCGGATACTGTCAACAACACATTCATAGTTAATGAATTGAACGATCAGAACTTGAAGGTTAGTTAGTACAGTTAATTACAGGCACTCCGTACCTAAAGTTACCTCATTGTAAGTTGTTTCATTATTACACTGATCGGTAGGTGGGGATGCCCATCATCCATATTCTGTCAGAAAATGCAATTTTTACTGGAAATTGTATGGGATCATTGACCTGTTACATTTTCCAGCATTACATTGAGGTGGTTGACAATATAGCTTGAGGGTGACAGTAAGGACGTACTGTACAGCCATGTAGTGGGGAGCAGTGTTCTGCTCCCAACAGTTTCATATTGGACCCTGGAGGTGGAAATGTGGTGCTGGAGCCGGGGACTGCCACATAACTGCTGTGTTGCAGTTGGGGATAACCCTTTCTGTTTCCACAACCACTTGTGGCTGGTATTGTATCAAGACTGTTGGGAGTTAATTGTGTATTTTAATAAATAATAATAATAATAATAATAATAATAATAATAATAATAATAATAATACAGTAATAGTTCTTAAAGCTAGCGCATGCTAAGCCAGCGAAGGATAACCCAATAAGGCCGATTAGGCGTATTTCCATTGGGGTCCTGTACTACTACCCCATCCCCTTGCTCATGAGGGACGGTAATGACTCAGTGCTTGCGAAAAACCTTTAATGCGCCGAGCGTGGGCACGATCCTGGGACCTTCTGGGTGGAAATCCAAGATGCTAGTCACTACACCAGCTAGCCAGCGAGTATGTATGTATATAGTATACTGGTGATTTAAAAGGGTAGGTGATGAATTGTTGTTACAAAAACTGTCACTTTCAACAGTACAGTACAATACAGTAGAATCATGGTTAGCTCAAAAAGGCATAATGTTGCATGAAATAGTGTTATAATAATACAGGGCAAACTAAAAAATATATGTAATGTCTCATGTTTCAATTCGGTCCAAAATCTTTCAGAATTACAGTACTGAAGAAAAATTATGTTAATTTTACTTTGTCGTTAATTTATCATCAACGAAAACTTGATTGTCTTAAAAAATTATGTACTGTACTAGCAAAGTGTGCTAAAATAAGTCTTTACTGTAACTGATATGTAATAAAATTTTCTTTCTTTTTCCCCCATCAGCAAGGGTACTCGTGCACAGACCTGAGAAGCAAGGGGATGACCGAAAGCCGCACCTACTACTTGAAGATCCGTGGTACCACTTACTGGTTCCTTAAGGTCTTCTGTGACATGGAAACTGCAGGAGGGGGATGGACGGTAGGTGGAAAGTTTAGAGTTCTTAATTTGGATCTGTGGTTTCATATTAGGTACCTAAAGATGATAATATTCTTGTTACAAAGGCCCTGTCAGAGTGAAAGGGATATTGGCAATTGTTTCTAACCATTTTCATGTACCGGTACTGGATAATGCTGTATTTCAAGTTAGATACTGTACAATAATTTGAAGGAGACAAAATGCATGCTGCCAAAAGCCGAGTTAAAGGGGAGGTGCAAAGAGCCAAACAGCTGACCCAGGATACCCTTGTAAATACTGTAACCTGAATAGTACCGATGGACAAAAGGAGATATTTGGGATACCTATGAAGATGGTATATAATATTAAGAAAATAATTGGTGAACGATGTGCGAAGAACTGTAGATATGTTAAGGTGGTGACCGGAGCTGATATTAGGAGTGCATGAAAGGAACAATACAACCAGGTATTAAATATTGAGCTTGACTAGGACAGAGATAGTTTGAATACAGTAGTGCCAGTGCAGAGGCCAGCCTTGGAGGGAAAGATTCAACATGGGGTATGTCTCTAAAGTGTCTATGAATTCTCCTACTTAGATGACATATATGATCAGTACTGGGGGTGATGCAAAGTCTAACTCTGGGTGGAAGAAGTTTAGAGAGTTGATGCCACTATTGATAATGTGGGCACTCTCCCTCCACACTAAAGGAAGTTATCTGCTGTTAGAAATATGCTGCTTAATGACAGTGAGAAGTGGGCAGTCATACAGTATAACACTTGAAGACTTGAGCACACTGAAATGAGCATGGTGGGATAAATGTGTAATGCCACAGTAAGACTAGTGAAAGCAGAGTTTAGAGGGCGACTTGGCACAGAGTGTATCAGGGAGGTGTACTGGCAGACTCTGGCAGTTTGGTCATGTGGAGAGAATGAATGAGGATGACTGGGTGAAGCAAGCTGGAAGTATTGAAGTCATCAGCAGGACATGTCAGTAAATCGAGGAAGACTTAGGAAGAGACCCTGAGGAATTATCTCAGGGTTAGTTGATTTGAAAAGGACGCTACAAGGCAGGGGACCATGCAATAATGAGAGTAGCCATCAGGTAACAAAGGTATACCTATGCAAAACATGAACAAATCTTCCAACTAATATTATTGTTGCCTGATAAAGTCAAAAGAATTGTACTTCTAACTTAGAAAAACATCTTGGAATATAGACATTTATAGAGTCTATCTCATTGAATGCAGTCTGCCTATAGATATTATAATATTTTAATTTTTACTCTAGCAAACACCAGATAATATGAATAAGAATTATTTTTTATGAATTAAGGTTAAATTCAGAATTCTGATTAGAAAGCATGAAACCTAAACAATCCTTCAAATACATTCCCCAGGTGATACAGCGACGAGACTACTTCGGCGAGCCCCGAGAAACCTTCAACAGAGAGTGGGACGACTACAAGCACGGATTCGGTAGCCCCGAGGCGGAATTCTGGCTGGGCAACGAAAACATCTACATGCTAACGAACACAGACGAATATATGCTCAGAGTTGAACTGGAGGACTTTGATGGAAACAGAAGGTAAGAATTAACATTTATCTTGAAATGGATTGAAGTTGTAAGCAAAAATATGTCCAATTTGAGCACCTCATTCAGTCATAAATTAAGTAGCTTACGAGATATGAATAGATTAACCTGTTGTCTAAATGTATTCAATACAGATATTTTAGAATCTCCACTTGTCTTGTAAAAAGATTAAATTCAGTAAGTCTATAATACAGTACTGTATATCCATATATCCATCGCCAGGTGCCTTGATCCTCGATAGGGTGGCTACATGGTGAAAATATTTGTTATTATAAATGCCCACTGCATCTAAAAACAAACAATTTGAACCAGAAGGTTAAAGTGGGGGGCTTGTACCCCTTCTTTCTTGTGCTAAGCTTGTGCATACTAATCTCTGTAGATGGATACAATATTACAATCCTTGACAGAAATGTAGCTATACTGCATATTTTTCTGTAAACATTATCTTTATATAAATTAAAGTAAATTCAGTTCAGTCAAGGAAAAGCAGAGGGCAGATCTCATGCAACATGAAGTGTGGGACTGGATTGGGATGTGCTTCTTTTTTCTGATGAAACATACAGTACCGTCCTGTTGTTGTTGTTCCCCAAGCTGCCTGGCCGAACAGCCCCAAGGCCCCGAGCAAGGCCAAGGCCACAACCAAGCACCCCCACAGAACCCTTCCTGCCGACCACAATAAAGCCTGGGTGACCGAAGCCACTCCATGGTGGGGAGCTGAGGAGGGTGCGGAAATGCAAAGGGAAACCAAAGCCCCACCCAGGGCCCTGTGCCCCTCAGCAATTATGAAGAGGAAATTGAGGGGCAAAGGAAAAATGTGATGCTTTGGCTTCCAATCTTGGTAGATACATTTTGGTAGATTGGGAGGTCAATCCACGGAAGAGACGCCGTCACTTGAGATCTAGAAATTATATAAGTAAAAGGAAGTCAGAGTAAGCTATGGGTATGGCAGAGATCGCTCAGTTCTCACTCTGATAGACCAGCCCATCACCACATGACTAGAACCCAATCCTCTCAGCATCAGCTAGGAAAGGCCCTAGAAAGCCACCTTTGGCGGGGGGATAGCTCCCCTGTTACCCGCCAAGTACGGTCCTGTAATATATTGTTCGGCCAGACAGCCTGGGGAACAGCAACAACAACAACTGTAAAGTTTAAAAGTTAATCATAAGTTATGTCTCTCTTTACAAATATCCTCCTAATGACTTTTACCACCCTATCAATTCAGATATGCAGAATATTCGACCTTCAAACTACACAGTGAGAAGGATAACTACAAGCTGGAGATTGGAGGGTATTCTGGTAATGCTGGCGACTCCCTCAACGACCCTTGGTATGGCTCCAACCTCAGCCCATTCTCCACAGTTAACAGGTAACGTTGGTCTTGGGTTTGTTTATCGCTTATCTTTACACTCCTTCCAAAACCATGATGCCGTTCTACATTAATTTATTAAAATAACCCCAAAGAATATTATTTTCTTACATTCTCAAATCCTTTTTCCATTCTACATCCAATCATGAGCTCTTTATACAGTAGAACCTCGCCCAACCGGACTAATCGGGGGAGAATCCTGTCCGGAAGTGCCAAAAGTCTGGATCTGCCATAGTCCGAATAAGTATTCAACAAACCGGACAAGTCCGGATGTCTGAGATAATGATGTCCGGTTCCCACAATGCTGCACCCATCTGCATTTGATGCATTTTTGTTTCAGCCAACCAGACTAGTCCGATTGGCTTTGGATTATGTCCGAAATTAAGTTGTGCTGTCCGAACTCGATGCCTTTTTTTCCCAAGCCAACCGGACTAGTTCGAATGCCTGGATAATATTTCCGAAATCAAAGATTATTTTCTTGACCAAACTTTATGGGGTTTTTTCCCATGCCATCCGGACCAGTCCAGATAGCTGAATAAATGTCCGAAACAGAATGCTCGTCCAGAAGTGTTGGGTTTCTGGATGGGCGGGATCCGGATGAGCGGGTATTTACTGTACATCTTCCAAAACTATGATACTTGGTACATGAATCTAGATATCTAACTTATAACCTTAAACCTCTCGCTCAACTATTACCAGTACATGTCACGTCTGACATAGTTATCACTCCTCTTATAATATTTACATTGCTTGTGTATCTTTTTCCCTCCCACAATACAACTCCAGCTATGGTAGTTAGTTTCTATCTCAAACAGCTTATATGCTACACTCTGCCTAACTTTACATCTCTTACATTAGTTTGCAAGTTTTACATTATAAATACTGTATTCTCTAAGGTCTATCTATCTATCTATTGCCGGACGCCTTACTCCCCTTAATGAGGGTGGCCATACACAGAATGCCCCCAAGCGGACCTATTTCCTGTAAGAGTGACAACCCGAGCCAGTTTACTGAAGGACTTACAGGATTGACCACTCAATTTAGGATCCGTCCGACCCCGAGGCCCTCTGTGTATCTTTTTAGCACTATTTTTCTACAGTGGTGTTCGGCTAGTCCATCCACTAACCTGCCTTACCCTTAGGTAAGCAGTACGGATTTGTATCAGGTTTACTCCTCTAGAAAGGTTGCCGACCAAGGCTGACGAGTCCCATCCACCCGGATTTTTATAAGGTTGTCTCCCCTAGATGGGTTGCTGACCAAGGCTAACGAGTCCCATTCACCCGGTACAGTACTGTATTAAAGTATTGCTAAGGCTTTTATCACAGATCTTAGTTTTACACCTTGCATAGAGACTGACCCCTCATCCATTAATTTGCATTACAGTACTTGCTTACCTCTTTCACATTTTGCAAACACTTGACATGACCTATTTTCATAAAATATTACTATTTTATTTACTTTCTTTGATATGGCTTATTTTTCTTGCTACAGGCTTCGTACTAGGTTTATTATATCTTGGTTTGAAAATAGCATATACTTATAAATTAAATGCTAGACTTATGACTCTGCAAAGTATGGTAAGCTTGGTAAGTACAGTACACATTAAATATTGTAACTTGAATCAATAATTTCTCAATATTAATGTTATAGCAATTCTTCAACACATAGTAAGTGTAATAGTAAAAGTTATTTTTTTTAGTACAGATTCTCATAATTTTATTACAAATACAATACTGTATGTTTATTACAATAGCAGCTTTCAGGGCAAATTTTGACAAATGACTGACAATAATGTACCTGTATGTACTAAAGTATAATACTGTATAGGCTTGTCTACATACTGTACTGCAATAGTTAATTTGCTACTTCTTCACTCAATTAGTTTCTAACAAACTAAACAATAATAATTTTGTTGAAAAATGAGTGGTAAACTTAGGATAAGAATATCTTGAACAAAAAAAATCAAAATTTAGAACAAATGGTATTACACAGAGTAGCCTACCTGTAAAACAAATACAGGTAGTTTTGAAAGTTTAACCTCTGTACGATGTAGATTACAAATTGCTGTAGGACATGATCCTTATAATGAAACTCACTAAACTGTACTGTAAAACCGCTTATAAGTTAAGGTGTTGGCTTATTCCCAATATGGCAGTTTGTAGTTGTATATTTCAGGGACGCAGACCTTCAACTGACCAAGTGACGCTCAGCAAGCCAGAATATACTGAGTTTACTGAAGGAGGTTATATGATGACGAGGTGTGAGCTTTACTGAAGATTAGAATACGACAAGATGCAAGGTTTACTGAAGATAATAAAACGACGGGATGTGAGCTTTACTGAAGATTATATAACAACAAGACTACGACAACTGCACACGCAAGGACATCGCCTTCCACCAGTCTTTACTTTCTATGTTATCTTGCATTATGACAGTTCCTTAATGTTAGATAATGGTGACTGGACAACTCAACCGGTAGACCATTTTAACTAGTACTGTAGATCTATCTCAACCAGTACCAACTCGACTAGCATTGTGAGGCGATGTTACCTTAAGTCATAATTTGTCATTGATTTAGTTGGCACTGGTCGAAAGCTACTGGTTGAAATGGTCCACTGGTTGAGTTGACTTGGAACCTTTGATAATATGTTTCTGCTCATAGAATATCTCTTTGTAGTTTCAGTTAATCAAGACACTGCACCATCCATTTTAACATACTTTAGTGCTCAGAAACATAAATCCTTGTAGCCTACACAGTATACACACATTCATACTGAAGACCGAGTGATCGATAACAAGTCATGGTTTTAGTCTCAGGCTTCCATTATGCAGCCGTGGTGCTGTTATAGTAGACCACATGTTTGCTGACCTCAACCACAGTTATTATCGGTGGCCCTAGCCTTTGCTCATAGAGAGCATTACCTACAAAGCCGCAGGGATTAGCCATTCGGGATTGTCTCCCCAGCTGCCCAGCAGCAAGGGATTGTTCCAATAGTTTACCCAAGGTAGAGTTAACTAGTGGGTAGTAAGACACTTATCCACCTTGGAAGATTGCCGTCATCGCCATTGGGGTCTTCCCTAGCGACTTGCATAAGGCAGAGATGCTACTCCCCGAGATTATTAAATAACAACCGTTTTATACAGTACTGTACTGTATAATACTACTGTACTGAACTTTCACACAAAAGTCCTTCATCAGTCAACAAAACCAGTTCCGAATAACACTATTAGGCTTCAATATCACAATACTAGTTTTGTCATATACAAAATGTTCACAGGATTCATATTACCTAGTATTCATCTTGAATTATATAATGATTACCCATACTGTAGTTATATTTTTAAAGATTCAATTCATGTAAATTACATTTTATAAGCGCTTGAAGTACTTTATGAATTTAAAGTAATTTCTATGTCACATTTCCAGTACTAAGTTAATATCAAGAACTGGCTATATCAGTATTAATATAATACTTCTTCTCTCTTCCCTATATGACCATGTGTAGCCTACTATAGTTGACATCTCTTGACCAAATGACACTGAAATCAAGACTAATACTTGTTTATGCTATGATACTGTAAAAACTCTCTTGTGAGGTACGATAGTCACTAATATTAGTATACTGTACTGTACTCTACTCTACACAACATTTTCACAGGTAGGATATACAGCAGTCAGTCAGTCATTCTCATCAGAAAATAAACTTCTATATACAGTAACATTTAACTGTAATCAAGACACCTATCCAGTATTAATTTAGAATCTGAACAAAAAGTGTAACCCGAGCATAGTTAATATGAATGCAGTATTCGGATCACACTTATTTTTATTTAATACTGTATAGTACATGTACTGTTATGCAGAAACACTTTTGATAGCTGTTAAAGAGCCAGGGCCCCACTGGGGTAAATAAAATAGCAAAACAGTGTTGGAACTGCCATCCGGGTGAGGGACTGCTCTGGGTCTGCTCCTTCAGTGTTTATGGTTATAATCCACTTAGTGGAAATGGCACTGTGGAGTGGGTCAGTCGGGGCATGTCTGGGAGCCTGGAGGCAGTTTCTGCCATGGCCATCCCTCTTGGGGCGCTTCCTCTAGAAGCGGGGCGTCAGATTTGATGATGATAAAGAGGAACTATCACAAACGTAAAATTAAGTTAAAGGCCACTACATAGTATGAGGATTAGCCTAGGCATACAGTAATGTGCATTATTATAATGTACGGTGTGAGAAAAATCAGTAATTGTATACTGTAATTATAATATAATGAATTGTTCTTTATGGTTCCTGGAAAATTTAACCAGTAGACCATTTCAACCAGTATATCTCAACCAGTGCCAAATCAACAAGGGTCAACTAAACAAGTGCCAACTGAGTTTTAACACAACCTAATAATATTGGTTGAGTTGACACTGGTTGAGAGCTACTAGTTGAAATGGTCTACTGATGGAGATGTCCGGTCACCAATGTATGCACTGACCTGTTGTGGCTGTAACCTGTGTGTGGTGGTTCTTGCTCCAACAGAGACAATGATCGGTCCAGCCTGAACTGTGCCTCCATGCTGAAGGGAGGATGGTGGTGGCGCTCTTGTGGTAGAGGACTCAACGGCATCTATCTCACAGACCCCAACGACCTAACCGCCAGACAAGGTGAGCCTGGAATTATAGGATTTATATTACACAGCATGCCATGAGAGAAGATAATATACATGACTGGATTGAGTGGCCTTCTATGTATATACTCTGGCACTTACCCCAGTTTTCCCCTTTTTTTTTTTTTTGAGTGACCTCCTACCAGGAACTTCGCTCTGCCCACATCACTCCCTATAGATACTGGTTTAGACTGTACAGTAGAACTTCCATTAAACAAAGTACAGGTATGCATATATTCAGGCACATACCCCATTGCTGGGGGTGGCCAACTCGAGACAGAGCCCAAACAAACCTTTAAAGTTCCAATTCTTAGGGTCCGGGACCATTTTCGCGTTCCCTCGCCCCTTTCTTTGTCTCGTTAAGTAGGAAACTTTTACAAGGGGAGGAGGATTCCTAGCCTCCTGCCCCCAAAGTACTAGGAACAAAGGGGTGTTACTATAGAGAAGTTTTTGCTATTGGAAGGGACGTCTCAGTAACCACATGTTCTAAAAATTGGCATGTTTGATATTTAGAGTCAGCTATCTTTATGAGGCGGTTGTCATTACTGTGAGTTTTGTTTTGTTTATACTGTAGGTGTATTGGTATATGGAGTCTCAACTGTAACCCTTTCTTGCCAGAAATAAAGATTGTGAGATGGATGAGTAGGGCTTCGCTGAGTGATAGAGTTAAGAATAGCATATTGAAAGAAAAATATTAGTGAGGTAATGAAAACTGGTAGATTGAGATAGCATGGGTATACCGTACCATCTCCAAACTGAGTGCTGCGGTAATGTAAGACATTCCATGGAAATTATCAAGTTTAGCTAAGGGTGGAGGGAGTTGAGAATAGGGATGTATCTCTGGAACATGTCAATGATTTTTGTTATCTGGTTGACATGATCAGCGCTGGGAGTGATGCAGAGACTAGCTCTGTTACAAGAGTCAGTAGTGTGTGGAAGAAGTTTAGATAGTTGTTACAACTACCCTGTATTGACAATGAGAGGACTCTCCCTTTGCACTAAGAGGCAGCTGTATGCTACATGCATGAGAAGTGTACATATTTTATGGTAGCGAGGGGTGGGCAGTCAAAGAGGATGAAAGAGGATGACACTCAATGACCAAAGCATACTGAAATGAGCATGGGGAGATAGATGGATGTGTAATGCCATAGTGAGAGAAGGGCCAATGAGATTGAGAGAATGACTTGGTATAGAGTATATCAGTGAGGTGATACTTACTAGCAAACTATGATAGTTTTGTCATGAGGAGAAAATTGATAAAAATTAAATAAATTCACAGAGATGCACGGAGGAGATTCATTTGTGGCCACCCCCTCAGGGATTAGGACATATGGCAATAGATAGATAGATATATAGATAGAATGTGGAAGATAGAGTTCCTAAAGGTCAACTGTGGAAGAATTGAAGGGAGATGTTGAGGAAAGTGTTCCAGGCCATTGGATTGAACAGTGAGAAGGCCCAAATTCATGTCACAAGGAGAGCTGCTATCAGGTGAAAGATTAACACATGCTAGCATGATATACCGGTAGATATATATAAGTCTTTATAAATGTAACAACATAGCATCAGATGGAAACTATTATTAAAACCATTTTTGTTCCGCAGGTATTGTCTGGTTCAGGTGGAGGGGATGGGATTACACTCTTAAGAAGTCTCTCCTTTTGATCAAACCCAAATCCAAGGACATGAACTCCTAAATCAAGAAGACACTCCGAGGGTCACGTTTTTTGCAACTATTTTCAGTTTAAGCCCTACAAAACAAATTCTGATGTCGCGCATACAAGTATTTTTATTGCATCATTCACTTAAGGCACTTTTACTTGCAACTTTTCTCTGCAACTCTGATCTAATGGTTTCTGAAATATAATTTTATATGAATTATCTCACCTATAATATTCCTTCTTCAGTATAGTGCCAATATCAGTGTAATACAGTATAGTCTTAAAATGTTGGCAGGAAAATGTTGCAGATCAAAAAATTTACATTGTATGAATTCATCTTGACAACGAAATCCACACGAACATCCGTGAACATTCAGCACAATACCAAGTGTCTAAAACTGTTAAAAAATACATATGTAGCTGGTAGGAATTTGGGTTTGTAATTGCTTAAATGAAAACAGCTGTGTGTAAAAATAGCCCTCAGACTGGACATGGAGAGAACATGATTTCAGTAGAGGAATGCAGCGATACGAGGAGTGAGCAAAATCATGTTGTGAGAACAAGAAATATTGGAAAAGGCAAGGCTCAAGCAATTGAAGATATATAAATTACAGAGCAATATTATTTCAAAATATCAAACATATGAAATTAATTGAACAGTTTTCATCCATTTTTTAAAGGTTTAAGGCATCCCCATGTCATTACTGTACGTTGTTAGAATTTCCATTTATTATTGAACATATTCTTTACTTATTCTTTCCATCAAAAGCTGTATATCAATATTAAGAGGTGTACTTGTTTACATATACAGTACAGTAAATTAATCCGGTTTCAATTTCTGTATATTTTTCTTAAATAGTTTCAAGCAATAATATACTTTGTCTTGAGATAAAAAATTGGACTTTATAACTTTATACGAGGGATTGCTTCATTCAATACAGTACACTAGTTTTATTTGTATTAAGAAAACGGCATAGATTGCTCAAAATCATCTCAGTAAGGATTCAAAGCCTAAATTTATTCTAATCTTCTAAATAATTAAGGGGAGCCTGACCGTTTGTTTGGTCTATTAATTCATTTATTCATATATTCTTTTAGTTTCCTCCCTAGACCTCCATCAAGCTTAGAAAAACACCCCCTAGACCCCCCTTCAAGATAAATGTTTACATTTTTCGGTAGAAAAATTTCCCAGCCGAAGGCTGGTTCCTCTTAAAATTGCAGGCTCGCTATCGCCCGCCAGGAAATAATCGACACCTAAATGGCACGAAATGTCTTAAAATTGACAACGAAATGGGGCTAAAGGTGTTAAAATTGCCAAACTAATGGGGGGAACGTCTTATAATCTCAAAACTAGGGGGGCTAAACATTAGGGAGAAGGGGGTCCAGAAAAACGGTCTGCCTCCCCTTAAGTATGGTAGCCTACTGTGAAGGAAACTTGCTCTCTCCTGTCATTTTGTTAAAGCATTGTAAAAATACGAGTATAAAAGAAAAAAAATCCATGTATATATATAATCTCATGATAGTTAAGTGCAATACTAAGATTCTTCCAAGAAATATTATATCTTAAGAGGCCATTGCATTAGGTTTTATTTTTGTCCACCTTTAGTGCTCAGGTACTTTCAGTCTCAATTTCATATGTATATACTCAGGCACATACCTTATTGCTGGGGATGGCCGACTTAAGACAGAGCCCGAACAGAAACCTTTAAAGTTCCAATTCTTAGGGTCCAGGACCACTTTCGCATTCCCTCGCCCCTTTCTCTGTCTCGTTGAGTAGGAGAATTTTACAAGGGAGGAGGAGGATTCCTAGCCTCAATTAAAAGTATATATTAGCGGTGACACAAATTCTCATGGCTTTATAGGAACATTATTTAAACCTTTCACTACCAGAGGTCTTTCAGTGACTTTTCCTTAGCTGAACAAATTGTTATTGTTAGCCAAACTACAATTTGAATGTTAAAAGTAACTCCATCTTTCCATAGCTCAAGAAAATAAACTAATTTGAGCCAAACTTTAATTAAAATTTAAGGGTTGGAGATGATTACAATAGTATTGGAAATTAGATTTTAGAAAATTGGCTCTAGTAATAAATTTAACTATCACCTTGTTAGTGTAAATGTTCACTGATAACCTTTTAACTACATTATCGCATGTCCTCCATTATTTCAGTTGGAGTAAATAAAACCTAACGTGATGGCCTCTTGATTCTAGCTAGAGCGTAGATATATAGCGATACTTTTTCCTTCTTCAAACATCAATACTGGTTTTGGATAAAGTGCTTTAAAGAGACACTGTGAGATTCACTTCACTTTCACTTGCCGATATAAAGTAACCCTGAGAGATGAGAGCTGCAGCCGGCAGTTTGATGTGGGTTTGTGTATGTGGCGCGTTAGAGATATTTAGAGGAACGGAGACTTGACACCTGATGACATTTGTCCTTTTTGTTAATATACCTATATACTGTATCACTATTAATGTTAAATTATAGACACCTATCAATATGTATGTCCCTTTCTTAGTACAGTACTGTATATACCTTACTGAATCACTATTAACGTTAAATTATGGACATTTTGCCAATATTTCTGTCTTTGACAGCATATAACACTATTAACCCTCGGGATCCGGGGGGGCCTCATATGAAGTTTGGTATTTTCAAAATTCATAATTCAGTAGCTACTGATTGAGACCACCTAGAGAGCAGTCAATCTTTTTGCAAATTGTAGAACGTTTTCTTGTCTGTAGACTGCCGTTGAGATGACATCGCTACGTTGCGTGGTTGCCGAGTTCTGATGATTATATCGGCGACTTTTTAGCCGCGCATTTTGCCTCATATGAGACCTCCCGGATTCCAAGGGTTAATGTTAAATTATGGATCTTACTGGTATTTATGTGTCTTTGTCATAACTATTTATACCAACATTAACACTAAATTATTGATAACTACAAATATTGTGTCTGTGACTGTCAGTATCGTACCCCAGTTACTGTAATACTAAATTATCAGTATCGTACCACAATTAACACTAAATTATGAGTAACCACATAATACAGTATGGTTAACCTCCCAGCATTGTCATACAGTTACCAGGGATACTATTATAATACTGAATTGGATACTGTTATTAGGTGAAAATTGTCCAGTCTCCGAAGTCTAAGTGATCTCTATGGCAAACGTCAATAATACATAAGTCGCCACTGCATTTAAGCCAACACCTGTCCAAGAATGTCACCATAAAAACTACCATACCACACTTTGATATCCTAATGTAAATAAAGACATGAAGTTTAATGGAAATAACTTTTATTGTGTCACTCATTATAATACCAAACTTTGATATCCTAATATTACTAAAGACATGAAGTTTAATGGAAATAACTTGCATTGTGTCACTTTTTATATTCTCTGGTGATTTATAGCCCAGGAGACGATTATTATGCAGTAGTGACTCAATATTGCCGACGTTAGGTTTCCCCGCTCACATCCCAGTCTCGTAGGTAAAAGTGATTTGATTTGAGCGTGTTGCATCAAGTATTACGGGACCTGCTGTGTGATAACTGTGTCGAGTTGTGAGTTTACCCGCCCGCCCGCTAGATTTATACAATCTAGTTTCTATTTATTCCCTTTGGTAATCTTTCAGACAAGACCTATACAAGTTTTAAGATGATTGGGCCAAGGACAAGGCATAGTGGTGCACGCATGTTCTTCTCCGTAATTTTATGTATGAAAGTAAAAGTTGTATGACTGAACTTAAGAGTGTCATTTGATATGCTTTAATTAATTGATATAATAATTCTCTTATATCAAACTTTTATCGTCATACTAATGTTACTTCCATAAATAAAATTATTTTGAGGGAAAGAACTTACGTGACAGTACAGTACAGTTGGGATCAGTTCCATACAGAACACGACTATTCATAATATTAATAAAAATAAGCCTAAGTTAAAGAAACACGGCATCAATCTTGTGTCATAATTTTGAGGAACAATTTCCAATAAGTCATATGGCTTGAACCAATGTTTTTCTTTACTTGTTGCTCATTTTCTTAATTACATCCATGGTCACAACTGTACTCTAGGTTAGTTTCCTGGTCACCAAATAGTTAAATTAAGTTTAAATTAATTGGTAACTGACATGATCAAATTTATTTATTTATGTTTATCTAGATTCCATTGACTGTTAAAATGATACATGATTATTTAAGTGTGTTATTGACAGATTTGCTTCAACTTTAAAAAAAAAGAGCTAACTATGCCAAACTTACTTAATTTAACTCAATGACATGGCCCAGTACAGTATATCTAAATTATTAGCACCAATCTGTCTTGGTGGTTGTGAATACAGTACTTTGTGTATGTGTGTGTGCCTGTTGTTACCGTCCTATGAAATGAATGCCTATTTTATATATAATCTTTAAGGAGGTAGTACTTGGTTTTTTGTTTACATATATATTTAATAATTTATTTTTGAGTTTCCTCGCTAGATCTCCATCAAGCTTAGGAAAACACCCCCTAGACCCCTTTTCAAGATAATTTTGTACATGTTTTGGTAGAAAAATGTACCGGCCAAAGGCCAGTTCCTTCTTAAATTAGAGGATCGCTATTGCTTGCCAGGAAAAAATCAACACCTAAAGGGCAGGAAAGATCTTAATATTGATAATAAAAATTAGGCGAAAGGTCTCAAAATCGCCAAACTCACGGAATGAACGTCTTAAAACCTCAAAACTAATATGCTAAACACGAGGGAGAAGGGGGTCCATAAAAAGCGAGTACTACCTCCTTTAAGTCTGTTGATGTACAGCATTATAATAATCCTTGCATGACTGAGTGCTCTTGTATGCCTGGCGTATATGAGAGTGTATGAGAGATGTGTGTGCAGTCGCACTAATAAGTAATGTCTCGGCACCAAGTATGTTTTGATCAATAATTGGTATCAGCAATATCTAAACTTCACTTCTTCATATCGAGTGAAATATACAAACATGTTCCTACACTTACCCACCCTATTCAACATCTGACAGACATTAATACAGCACAGAGCAAGCCAAACGTAATGACAGCTAGGACATGACTTATTAGCGCCACCGTACACGAGGGGCTTGCTGCAGCGTGCCTCAAAGGAAAAGATATAAAAAACTCTTCCTCGTTTATATATTTGTAGCGTGCCTTAAAGGAAAAGATATAAAAAACTCTTCCTCGTTTATATATTTGTAGCGTGCCTTAAAGGAAAAGATATAAAAACTCTTCCTCATTTATATATTTTTATACATACAGTACAGTTTCTTCCTTGTACATTTTGGCTTCTGTAGTAGAACAGTGTAATCCTTGATATGCAGCTTATTGTGTACACCCTCTTTTGTAATTATGTTTTTCATCTTCCACATTTTTACAACATGATCTAAACATCTAATTTTCTTATGTGAATATATATTTTAATGTACTTTTAGATACATTGTTTAATCATTTGTATTTCCAACTCGGTAGACAGTGCAGGAAAGATCACAAAAGCTGGCATCACACGAGTGCATTTTCCCTCAACTTATGTCCTCAACACTAGTCTGGCAGCTTATGAGGGAATACAGTACATACATACAAGTTTAAAGACCGCTTCATCCACAGAGAGTGCGGTTTTAGTCTTTTTACTGTTGTACAGTACAATAAAGACTTGCCACAACACAGCCCCATCATGTCATCACAGTGGCCGATGTTTGTATAGCGGTAACAAGTGTCTCAGCAAGACTCAACAAAGTCCCCCTGAAGCACTTGCTCCTGGCGAAATCGCTTAAAATGATCCATCTGCAGTCTAATTTCCAATACCAGAAAAAAATATCCCATAAATGTTGACGATAAAAAATTACCAATAAATGCTCTCGTGTGATACCCCTTCAACTAGCCACACTCTGCTGTGGCAATTTCAAAGAGGCTAATAAAACAGTACTTGTGCTGTTCAGACTTGAGGCATGTTAAACGGAGACGAGCTTGCTGGACGGATTCTGCGACCAATAATAATTTTGACTATATGACAAAGCACAGACAGAAAAAAAATATATAACAGGACACTGATACCAGGTCACATCAAAGAATTGAAAACAAATAAATACCCATACTGTAAATGGACAACGTTTAGCTATAAGGCATATCCTAAAGAACTACTGAAAATCATTCAAATATATAGTAGTCACTCAGTAAGTAGATAAAAGTAATGTCACATTTGTCCATGTATCATCAAACCTTTCTACTTTTGCTGATATGTAGATATGTCTAATACTTACCTATAACAAGGCTGTAGATGTCATTGCAGTTTACATTGCAACTTGTCAAATTTCAACAGCCTGGGAATTCATCTTTTTCCAGCTATTTCGACTTGCCAATGACAATCTGAAATCACATCAGGTGATAGAATATACTAAATAAACTGAATTCATATACAGTAATATAATTATATGACCTTTAAAGTATGAAGAAACAGTATGGTCACTAAAATTTAACTTAAAATAGAATTATGTAAATTTCAACCTGTTTAACACTCAACTGTACAACGACGAGTTCCTGGATCTTAATATAGTGTTCGAGTGTTAGTGTGTACTACCGAAGATATGTAATACTACGGTATGTAGTTTTTTAAGAAAAAGCATATCCTTTGCACTAAAACAACATAACTGTGCATGAAAACTGGCCTTACGTGTTACACTGTCTTTTCAGTTGTATAAATGATGTAAGAAAATAAACAACAGTAGTTACCATCAAAGTCTGTATATGCTGAGAGTAACACTGTCTCTGATGGCAGTCTTCTTGTAACAATAAAAGGTTATGAAGAATTTTCTTTTATTCTCTTCCAAGATGTATGTCCTAAGAATGTATGCAACAAACAGCAGTGGATGTTGAAGTGAGTGAACGTTGCATGTGCTACTGTTTTCTGATAATACAGTTCTAATGAGTTATAAGGAGTGGGGATTGGTAGGTACGTTTGGGGTTGTAAGTAAAAAAATGGAACATGAAAGTCACATTTAAGTATTTGGGCAGTGTGATTAGTACAGATGGGAATTTGGAGAATGAAGTGCAAGCGAGGATACAGCAGGGGAAGAGGGTTGTAGGAACAGTGAAAGCAGTAACAAGGAATAGGGTGGTGAGCATGAGAGTAAAGATGATGATTTTATTCTAGCCTTCTGAGCTATTGGCCACTTATAAGGCTAGGAGACCAATGATGGGAAGCGGAGATGCAAGGGCAGGTCATTTATAATTCATGGAATACATGTATGGCTTGTAGATAAGAGCGGAGTGGTGCAAAGGTAAAGGTAGGGGAGTCACATAGAAGTTATTGCATAATATAGTGGGGGAGGGGGGGAGGAATAGGAGTTTTATAGACTATATTATTTTTACTACTATTTACAGTTTTATAATAGCAGCCAAACTATGTTTAAAAACAGAATTTGTCTCCCGAAATGATATTGTGGAGCTATCCCGGGTCGGCATTCAAACTTGGGTCACCATGCTTATGAGGCGAACACTACCACAAATCCAAGAAAGGTAAAACACTTGGGGTGGCGCCTCAAGTGTATTTCCGCATTTTGTTTTCCGTTTAAGCTATCTATCTATCTCTCTATCTATTGCCGAACGCCTTAATCCCCTTAATGAGGGTGGCCATACACAGAAGGCCCCCAAGCGGACCTATTCCCTGTAAGAGGGACAACCCGAGCCAGTTGACTGAAGGACTTACAGGATTGACCTTACAATCCGTCCGACCCCGAGGCCCTCTATGTATCTTGTTAGCACTATTTTTCTACAGTGGTGTTCGGCTAGTCCATCCACTAACCTGCCTTACACTTAGATAAGCAGTACAGATTTGTATCAAGTTTACTACCCCAGACAGGTTGCCGACCAAGGCTGACGAGTCCCATCCACCCGCATTTTTAAAAGGTTGTCTCCCCTAGATGGTTTGCCGACCAAGGCTAACAAGTCCACCCACATCATCACCAGATCAGCATCACCCCCGAGAATCTCAGAGCTGCAGTCTTAGCAGTAGCCAACCAATTAAGGCAAGCCAGGCTAAGTGAGGTAGCTTTTATAGTCTCGTGGTAACGTATCTGCCTCGTAACCCAAGGGTCCCGGGTTTGATTCCCTCCCTGGGTGCAGATTTTCGGGACAGTATTTCAGCATCTAATGAAGTTTAGGTGTGTTGGTAAAATTGTCAAGATGGTTGGAGTAAGATCGGAGCTCCATAACCCTCCTTACGGGCAAGGTGTAAACACCAAATCCTACAAATAGCTTAGCAATGGTATTGTAATAGGTAAAAAGCTTAGCTTAACCCCTCAGACCCGGCTATGTATTCCATAGCGAAACCCGGGGGTTTTGGCCGAAAAACATCTACGCCTAGGCTACCGTATCTTTGTTATTTTGACTGCTTCCGCATTCCCGCGCATCCCCAAGCGTAGAACCGTAGATGTGTTTCGTACCTGTAGAATGGCGTTGAGTAGAGGTCTCTAAGTCAACTGATTCAGTTGTGATGACGATTTCCGTGGAGATAACTTTGTGGCAATATCAGCCACTTTACATTACTTTTTACTACCTAACAATAACATACAGGCATACACGAACAAGGACGCCTCTCCTTCTTGTGGTCGGAGATGCGCGGCGTCGGTCCAACCGGCTGTTGTTTACATGCGTCGGACGGACGGCTTTCAAAACAAGCTTACAGGCTTTCAAGCTGCCGGAGCCTCAGAGCCCTTCCGGGTTCCGCGGGGTGTTTTTTATGGATGCCTCAGAGCCCAACCGGGTCTGGAGGGTTGAGGGGAGGCTGGCCGTTTGTTTGGTCTATTAATTCATTTACAGTAAACCCTCGCTAACTCGGACTAATTGGGGGGAGACCACTTCCGAGAAGCCCGATTTTCCGAGATGTCCGAAGTCCGACTTATGTCCGACTTAACCCTCTCACCACGGAGGGCTCTTGAACGCCCATAAAAAAGCATATAACAGGTACCCGGAAGGCCTCTTGAACGCCCAGTGGTTGAAAGCCTGTGAGCTTCGTGTGCGAGGCGTCGGTCCGACGCATGTAAACAACAGCCGGCTGGACCGACGCCCCGCATCTCCGGCCACAAGAAGGAGAGCGTCGCTTGTTCGTGTGTGCCTGTATGTTGTTGTTAAGTATCGAAAAGTGGTGTAAAGTGGCTGTTTTGGCCATAAAGTTATCTCCAATGAAATCATCATCACAGCTCAACCAGTTGACTTAGAGAGCTCTACTTAATGCCATTCTACAGGTAAATAACACAGCTACGCTTGGGGATGCGCGGGAATGCGGGAAGCAGTCTGATTAACGAATATACGGTAGCCTAGCCTAGACGTTTTTCGGCCAAAACACCCGGGTTTCGAGGAATATATATATAATACATAGCCGGGGCTGGAGGGTTAAGAGAGGGAAAATTCCGAATTAGCAGAGGAAAGTCCGCGTCAGAGAAAATTGAGATAATTTTTTTTGTTTTTTTTTACATGTGAAATTCATCATCTATCTATCTATCTATCTATTGCCTGACGCCGTGATCCCCGAAGGGGTGGCCACGAACGAACCGCCCCCATGTACCTCTGTCCCCAGTCAGTCGACGCCCCTCCCCCCAACCAGCACCGCCTTCGTTCATGTACTTCCTCACTCCATCCTTCCACCTCTCATTCGGTCTACCTCTCCCTCTCTGTCCCTCCACCTCGCTCTCATACACCCTCTTAGTCATTCTCTCGCGTTCCATATGGCCGAACCATCTCAAGTTGTTCCTTTTCACACTTTCCAGAACATCTACCTCCACACCACACCTCCTTCTTACTTCCTCATTAGTCTGTCTATCCCTCCATGTAACTCCGCACGGACTCCTTAAGTAATTCATTTCCACTGCTCTCACTCTTGGACTGAGTCTCTCAACCAACGTCCATGCTTCGCTTCCGTAAGTCAGTGTCGGGATTACCACACTGTCATGCAAGGACTTCTTCACTTCCATACTGACCACCCTATTTCTTGTTACTGCTTTTAGCGTTCCTACAACCCTCTTCCCCTGTTGTACCCTCTCCCGCACTTCTTCATCTATAGTCCCATCTTTACTCAACACACTGCCCAGATACTTAAAAGAGTTGACGATCTCCATAGCCTGCCCGTTCAGCTTCACCTCACACTCTGTGACTTCACCCCTTTCGAAGACCATAACCTTGCTCTTCCCCGCATTTACCTTCAAATTCCATTTTTCGCACACTGTTCCAAACTCATTTACCAGACCCTGCAACTCCCATTCATTATCACTCATCAGAACTGTATCATCCGCAAACAGCAGTATAGGTACCTTCCACTCAATTCCCTCCCTTTTCAGCGATACACCCAACATCCACTGCTCTTGATAGTATTTCTTTCATGACTCCATCCATATATACAGTAAACAACCACGGGGACATCACACACCCCTGTTTCGAACCAACATTCAGGTCAAAGAACTCGCTCTGCTCACTCTCCACACGTACTGCCGCCTCTCTTCACTGCTTTCAGCAACTTGACCTCTACTCCATATATTCTAAGTACTTTCCACAAACCTTCTCTATCCCCTCTGTCATAGGCCTTCTCCAAGTCCATAGAGGCAACATACACCTTTTGTTTCTTCTCCAGATATTTCTCCACAACACAATTCAGGATAAAAATCTGATCTACACATCCTCTTCCCTTCCTAAAACCTCCCTGCTCGTCGCCTATCCATTTCTCCGTTCTCACTCTCACTACCCTACTGTATACCTTTCCCTACTACGCTTAGAAGACATATTCCTCGGTGGTTACCACACACTCCTCTTTCCCCTTTGCCCTTATATAGGGGGACTATTATGCCAGTCTTCCAGTCATCATACTAATGACAAATACGAACCTTATTATGTTTTCAGGGACAGTACAGTACATAGTAATTAATATTAACACAATAATTAAAAGGCACAGGCTTCAATTCATCCCAGAATCACTTAAAACCGAGTGAGAGAACATTGTAAACCGGACTCAAATCCCGTCCAACTCGGAAATTTCCGAGAGGCCGATGCCATTCCGAGAAGTGCGGGTTTCCAACTAAAAAGAGTCTGAGTTAGCGGGGTTTACTGTATTCATATATTTTTTTAGTTTCCTCCCTAGACCTCCATCAAGCTTAGAAAAACACCACCTAGACCCCCCTTCAAGATAAATTTGTACATTTTTCGCTAGAACAATTTCCCGGCCAAAGGCCGGTTCCTCTTAAAATTGCAGGCTCGCTATTGCTCGCCAGGAAATAATCGACACCTAAATGGCACGAAAGGTCTTAAAATTAACAACGAAATGGGGCGAAAAGTGTTAAAATCGCCAAACTAATGGGGCGAACATCTTAGAATCTCAAAACTAGTGGGGCTAAACATTAGGGAGAAAGTGGTCCAGAAAAACGGTCTGCCTCCTCTTAATGGAAAATTGAGTAGCCTACTTACTGTTGTCTTGATCCTGGCGTTGAAAGGACATCGCTATGTCGTCTGGGTGGCGGTGGTGTTGTTGTTGTTGTTGTTGTTGTTCCCCAAGCTGCCTGGCCGAACAGCCCCAAGGCCCCGAGCAAGGCCAAGGCCATAACCGAGCGCCCCAACAGAACCCTCCCTGCCGACCACAATAAAGCCTGGGTGACCGAAGCCACTCCATGGCGGGGAGTTGAGGAGGGTGCGGAAACGCCCGGGAAACTAAAGACCTACCCTGGGCCCTGTGCCCCTCAGCAATTATGAAGAGAAAGTTGAGGGGCAAAGGAAAAATGTGACGCTTTGGCTTCCAATCTGGGTGTTGTGTCGTGAGGTTGTGAAAATTTAGAGTGCGGGAGTATAAGAGGACACCCGAGTTCCGCGGTGAAAGTTTGGTGTGGAGTACAAGAGGACAACCGAGTTCGAAGGGTTGTTGTTGTTGTTCCCTAAGCTGCCTGGCCGAACAGCCCCGAGTCCCTGAGAAAGGCCATGGCCACGATCGGGCTTTCCCACAGAGCTCTCATTGAGTGTAGATTGTGTTGTTGGCGTAAGTGGTTGTGTGAAATGCAGTCTTCTATGATGTGTTTAATGGTATGGGGTGCTGTGTTACATCCCGGGCAGGCGTCGACAACGGAGTCATCCAGTCTCTTCTGATAGCTCAGGAGAGCTGGATGGTGTCCGCATCTCAGCCTGGCCAGGTGGACTCTGTCCTCGCGAGGAAGGGAGGATTCGGAAGGATGGATTTCGGGAGGTCGTGCATGCAGCTGTGTGTTGTCTGTGAGTGAGTGGATGGATCGGTGAGAGATATGAGTATGGATGTGCTTCTGGAAGTTGGTTCGGGGTGGGCAGGGAGGGAGAGAGGACAATAATTGTGTGTGATACCGTGTGCTGGGTGTTGTTTTGATATTTCTTGGTGTCTGTGGGTGTGTTGCCAAGTAGTTTAGTGGGTGGTCTTGGTTCATGGAGGCTGCTGCCAGGAATTGAGTGCCTCTCATGTCCAGATGTGGTTAATACCAGTGCTGTAAAATTAACAATAATTTTTCCTAGCTGGCTGATTGACCAAAGTATGTATGTATGCATGAGATGTTGCCCACATAAGTTCTTTTCCTCTGTGATTGCATACATGATAATATAATGTGCATGATTGAATTAAGAGTAGTTTCTTATGCAGTGGTTAACTCACCTCACTAGTCAACTGATAATTAAAAGAAACCACACTTTCATACATAAGATCACAAGGAACAGAACTTATGTGGGCAACTATACATTATATAGTTTATTCACTATAATAAGTCCAGACCTCTGACCATCTAACCTCTTATTATAATGTAAAACTTGCAAAATAAACAAACCAAAACGTATACGAACACAGTAAAAAGACAAAATAACTAATCAAAATCAAGGGCGGGTGCCCAACCCCGATAGGGGTTGAAATAGGGGAGCTATCCCCCCGCCAAAGGCGGCTTTCTAGGGCCTTTCCTAGCTGATGCTGAGAGGATTGGGTTCTAGTCATGTGGTGATGGGCTGGTCTATCAGAGTGAGAGCTAAGCAATCTCTGCCATACCCATAGCTTACTCTGACTTTTCCTTTAACTTATATATTTTCTAGATCTCAAGCTACCTATACTGCTGTTTGCGGATGATACAGTTCTGATGAGTGATAATGAATGGGAGTTGCAGGGTCTGGTAAATGAGTTTGGAACAGTGTGCGAAAAACGGAATTTGAAGGTAAATACGGGGAAGAGCAAGGTTATGGTCTTCGAAAGGGGTGAAGTCACAGAGTGTGAGGTGAAGCTGAACGGTCAGGCTATGGAGATCGTCAACTCTTTTAAGTATCTGGGCAGTGTGTTGAGTAAAGATGGGACTATGGATGAAGAGGTGCGGGAGAGGGTACAACAGGGGAAGAGGGTTGTAGGAACGCTAAAAGCAGTAACAAGAAATAGGGTGGTCAGTATGGAAGTGAAGAAGTCCTTGCATGACAGTGTGGTAATCCCGACACTGACTTACGGAAGCGAAGCATGGACGTTGGTTGAGAGACTCAGACCAAGAGTGAGAGCAGTGGAAATGAATTACTTAAGGAGTGCGTGCGGAGTTACATGGAGGAATAGACAGACTAATGAGGAAGTAACAAGGAGGTGTGGTGTGGAGTTAGATGTGCTGGAAAGTGTGAAAAGGAACAACTTGAGATGGTTCGGCCATATGGAACGTATGGAAAGCGAGAGAATGACTAAGAGGGTGTACGAGAGCGAGGTGGAGGGACAGAGGGGGAGAGGTAGACCGAATATGAGGTGGAAGGATGGAGTGAGGAACTACATGAACGAAGGCGGTGCTGGTTGGGGGGAGGGGCGTCGACTGACTGGGGACAGAGGTGCATGGGGGCGGTTCGTTCGTGGCCACCCCTTCGGGGATCACGGCGTCAGGCAATAGATAGATAGATAGATAGATCTCAAGTGACGGCGTCTCTTCCGTGGATTGACCTCCCAATCTACCAAGATTGGAAGCCAAAGCGTCACATTTTTCCCATGCCCCTCAACTTTCTCTTCATAATTGCTGAGGGGCACAGGGCCCTGGGTGGGGCTTCGGTTTCCCGGGCGTTTCCGCACCCTCCTCAGCCCCCCGCCATGGAGTGGCTTCGGTCACCCAGGCTTTATTGTGGTCGGCGGGGAGGGTTCTGTGGGGGCACTCGGTTATGGCCTTGGAATTGCTCGGGGCCTTGGGCCTGTTCGGCCAGACAGCTTGGGGAACAACAACAACAACAACAACTATGTGGAAACAACGCTTAAGTAAAATAAATAATTTATAAATAATAGAACACAATCCACCACATAGGGTGTACATTACTACATGCGCAAGTTAATCTGGTTCCCAAGCAAACTAATCGCACACATAACAACGCATTGTCGTCATGTTCAAGGAATTAGTCAATTTGGGAAATCGGGGACGTTCTGGTAAATTTTACTAAACTCTGCATGAATAAAGAAACTACATTAAGTGTCAAAATGTTCTATTAAAATCAAATTTGCAACTTGACAAGATAATAACAATAGTACAAACTACAAATATCACTCACTAACGATAGTGCTATCGGGTAGGTACCTGTAAGCATAGCATGCTTCAAGTGACCCCTAACAATTACTACCCTACTAATAACCTACATTTATCGTACAAATAAACTAAGGAAATCGCAAAAGCAAGAAATTGATCCTATCGACAATGAATAGATACAGTATAATAAATAACAAATATTTGAAAATATGAAGAAGGCACAATAGATTTAAACAAAAGAGTACTCTTTTAACAAGAACAATTAATTGTAAATAATACTAATAATATAACTAAAAATATAACAACCAATTGAACTGACATTTCTAATATTAAGGAGGAGTCAACCAAGAAATAGGTGTGGACATTTAGTCTCTTTGCTCTAGCTCTATTTGAGTTACATGAGGTAAGAAGTGAAGATTTCTGGAGAGGTATAGTGAATAGACAATAGACATGTCTATAACATGAACAACATAGTACAGTAGGGTCTCACATAGAACGAGAAATTGGTCGATAAACGAGGTCGTTCTATGTGAATTCACTCTATGTGCAACATGTACCTTATGGGAATAATTGATATTGGTCGATCGGTCCTCCCGTACGTACCCTTACATTTATACTCATTCACACCCATGCATACCAAAACATATATAAATGATAAGTTATGCATAGAAATTATGAAATAGGCATATTGTTGCAAATAGGGATGGTATTTTGGTGGCCCAATATGGTCAATGTTCACTGAAAGCGTAAATTTCCGTCAGGAGCGTATGTGCCGGTTCGTCACTGAGGCAAAAAGATGGCGGACTGCCTCCCTCTCCTCCCTCCCTGCCCAGCATCCCAAGCATCTCAGATAACAGTGACGTCACAATGCGCAACCTACGTCAAGTCACATGACGTTTTGTACGATATTTCGGCGCTCTTATGAGAACTCCTCGGATTTGCCCTACTTTGATGGCGAAATCGTTCTATATGATCACATTCGTTCCTAACAAAAATTTTGGAACAATATCTTAGGTCGTTCGTTCTATAAGAGAATCGTTCTATGTGAGACCCTACTGTAATAATAATAATAATAAGCATGTTACTTATTTCTCATAAGCCCCAATTTTTCCGAAGAATTCACTAGCGCTCGGAAAGAGAAAGAAAAAAGAACAAAATCAATGCATCAAAAGAAGGCTTATATACAACACACATTTAACAATCACTAGCAGTGGCAAAATAGCCTAAACTCTATAGCCATCTGTCATGACACCTCTCTCAAAATCATAGCTTCTCTCAAAGAGAAAAGTCTTAAGTTGTCTCTTGAAGCATTCAACAGAACTCCGTTGTCTCATGGACAGCGGTAACCTGTTATACAACCTCGGAGCCATGTAGGAGAATGACCTCTCAAAGAAAGAAGACTGCTGGAAAGCCCTTGGTTCATCAAGACGAAAAGGGTCATTGTCATGACGCACAACTACACCATGGTGTGCCGGTGGGCGCCTGAGCAGCTCCGCAAGGTACCTAGGCTCACCAAATTTGAGAACCTTAAAAATCACCAAACACAACTTAAATTCTATTCTTGCTCTTACTGGCAGCCAGTGCAGTTCTATGTGAAGAGATGTAGTAGGAGTTCTAGGTGGAACACCAAAAATGAGTCTTGCGGCCCTGTTAAGAACAGACTGAACTTTCTTTAAAATATAATTGGGAAGACCCACCAACAGGGCATTGCAATAATCAACACGGAGAAGACCAATGAGTGAACCAACGTCAGGAGGCAACGTCTGGTTATAAACGGCTTCACCAAATAGAGATTTCTGATGTGCAAGTAACAACTTTTAACTATCTGGTTTACATTCTCTTTGAAATCTAATCGGGAGTTCACATATACACCCAGATTTCGAACAGAGTTGGCCGGTCGCAGCTGAGATCCACCCACATTGATGGAGAGAGCACCTACTATATCATCAGCTCTTCTATTTCCTCGGATGATGAGAATATCAGTTTTACCATCATTTAGTTTAAGTTTTCTCGCTCTCATCCAATTCTTGATATCAGACATCAACAATTCCATCTTACTCCGTATATCAACTATATTTGTGATTCTCACATAAATCTGGGTGTCATCTGCATAAAAGTGAAAGGTGACATTATGTGCACGAAGCAGAAGAGACAAACTGCTGATATAAATTATAAATAGGATAGGACCCAAAACTGATCCCTGCGGAACACCATACTGCAGGGGTGTCGAGTCCGAGACCATTTGATTTACCATCACACTCTGGGATCTACCTGACAAGTACGACCCAAGAAGCAAGAAAGCGGAGTCACGCACACCACAATCATAAAGATCACTCAATAACAACTCGTGATCCACTGTGTCAAAGGCCGCAGAGAGATCAAGCAAGACCAATAGTGAGGCCACACCATTGCAAATGTTCTCAACTAGATCATTATGTACTCTAATCAATGCTGTTTCAGTTGAATGATGCTGTCGGTAAGCAGACTGAAAAATTGGGATAGTTTCATTCTGCTGAAGTAGTGGTTGTAATTGGTCAAGTATTGCACGCTCTAATATCTTTGATATGAAGGACAGGTTGGAGACAGGACGATAGTTCAACATGTTCTCAACATCAAGTCCAGGTTTCTTTAGAGTAGGTCGGAGTAGTGCATGCTTTTCAGAATGTGGGAAGCTACCTTCAGAGAAGCACTTATTAATTATTTTGGAAATAAACTCAACTGTGTGATCATAGACTCTTGGTAGCTTGGAAACATTTATGGGATCCAACGGGCAAAATGTTTTATTGAGGTTTCTTATGTAGGACGAGATCATGTCCACCTCTACTGAGTGAAAGGATGAGAGGACATTATTAGGAATGTGTCGGGGTTGGAGTACAACTGAAAGTTCTTCACCAACAGAAGCATCATCCAGTTCCTGTCTTATGCGAGTTATCTTGCCAGCAAAAAATGCCACAAAGTTGGCAGCCAACTCGGCATCGGGTACAGAAGGTCTTAAGCTGACTCTTGTTTTTCCAAGTAAACTGTTTACAATTGAAGCCAACCTCCTCTGGTCGTTACCACATGAGTCAACTTTTCCCTGATAATACACTTTCTTTTCATCTTTGATTGTGTGGACCACGGCTCTTCTGGCTGACAGATATTGCAACCATGTAGAGTCTGTTTTATTTTTCCGCCATTCACGTTCAGCTCTTCTTTTTTTTTTTTTTTTTTTTTTTCTATATTCCAACTTACTTCCTCTCGGGCATAGGCTGAGAGCCTTAACATTCACCGCTTTTACAATGAACAGTGAAGCCCGTGAGGTCTTGTTCCAGTCTAGGGAGTGAGACATGTGAAGCACGTAGAGTACAACGAGCACCTGCCGTCTTGCCTTCACATGAGGCACGGTGCTCACTCATGGCCCGAAACGACCCCATCTCTGAAGCCACCTCGTTCCCGTGCTTCACTGTCTCACTCCCTACACTCGGACTCTCACACATACACACACACAACGCCACCTGTTGAACAGATAACTCACCAGGCATTGCACCCCTATAGCATATTTTGAATATGGGAATATTCATACAGTGCTATTTAATCAGGGAACAATGAGGGTATTTTATTGACGTTTCGGTGGGCTTTGTGGTAATGCACTGATACTAGGTACAGCACAAATTCCATCCCAATAATATCTTCCCATTGATACATCGGGATTTGAACCCGGGACCTTTGGATTACCAGGCCAGTGGCAAGACCACTCCACCACACCTCCCCTAATTCTACGCGCTCTTCTAAGAAATTTAACTCGAGTGCTATACCAGGGTGAATCATCTCGTACTATGATTTTCTTCTCTACTTCTGGACAGTGATGATCGAACACTAATTTAAGTGCATTTCCATGTACCTCCACCAGCTCATCTGAAGTAAGGTTGGAAGTATCAATTACTTCCCAAGTACTGTTTTACTTCACTGCTAGCCAAATTTTGGTCTGTATTTTTATAATTTCTAAATCTGATTACTTTTCATGTGTGAGTGGCTTAGGGAAATCAAAGCTGAAAGTAATCAAAGCATGATCAGAGGTATTAGGGTCAGCATTCTCAACATCAACATCCAGAACACCACCACAACCCACAGGAGAGAAAACCAAGTCAAGGGTGTGTCCTAAGATATGAGTTGGGTGGGACACATGGTTTACAAAATTGTTCTGATCAGTCAACTCAAGGAACTCAGGAGAGAATGGCTTCAGATGAGGGCTGTCAACCCAGTAATTAAAATCTCCACATATCAAAAGTCTTCCGGTTTTAGCCGAAAATTCCTCGAGAAACTGCCCAAACTCTTCCATAAAACCCCTATCTGTGCCATGATGGCCAGGCCTATAGACAACTGCCATTCTTAGAATTTGTTGATGGAGTTTTATTTCCACTTCCAACAGTTCATAATAAAGAGGGGCTGGGTTATGGCTTATTTGCAAGATATTCACCAGAGATGTGGAGTAGACAACTGCCACTCCACCACCCGGATGATCTCCCCTAGGCCTAGGAACATTTATTATGGAATGGGTTTTAGGCAATGCCGCCTGGATAATATTCAGATCTGACTCGAACAACCAGGTCTCAGTGAGACATAATACATCAAGGTTACGTTCATCCAAGATCTCGCAAATATGATCCATTTTGTTACGCAAGGAACGAACATTCAACAGACCCAGTTTCAACCGGCTCCCGTGTGCATTTTTCAGTTTTTTGAACCTACAAAATTGGTGTTTTCAATAACTTTATTTCTCTGAGCTGTCATTAGAGGACAATTTCTACTTGAGGCGAAATTATTTGGCGGCTCCGTAACTGATGTGGAGCTCATACAATTTATACATTTGGGGGAAGTCATGCTGGTGCAGTCTTTTGAGTTATGAGTACCGGCACAGAAGTTGCATTTTGGATCCTCATTTTTCCGATAACACCTGTCACTGGTATGGCCAAAGCCCTGGCAATGGTAACATTGTGTTACCCAGAAGCGATCGTATGCACGACATCTCACAAGTCCAACATACACAGAATTGCCATCATCCACAATGGAAGAGCGTATTTCAGGTGACATTTTTACTACCGCAGTCTTTGTGTGTGCATCACTCTTTTGCTTGGTGAATAGCAAATTCATAGCTAAGCCATCGTCGACCAGGGACTTTATTCTTGGGTTCTTGTTGAGGATGCTGGGAATGATCTCATTATCCTCAGCGTCATTAGCAATGCCTACCAGAGTCATTTTTGGCATCATCTTCTTTGGTTCGGAGACACTGAAGGCACTGTCCACCCCCAAACACTGATTGATGGCCCTTCCTGCGTCTTCTTTGGCTTTCTTGGATGGAAGTCGTACCACCAGTACACCTGAATCAGTTCTAGTTAACTTGTTAACCGGAACTGAAGCCAAAGCAGTCTCGATTGCCTTTGTATCTGGTGGGCTTACTGGCTCGGAGGATCGGTCTTTTGGCTTCACTACCAGGACCTGATGGTCCCAGACAGTTTTTTTCTTTCCACCATCTACCACCTCAGTGGTGCGTTTGGTCAGCTCCTTTTTGGTCTCTTCAAATGTTTGCTGAACTATCTTGGCAAACAAGGGAATGTCATGGGCAGCAACTTTAGTCTCAAGGATATCCATTCTGTTACCAATACTCTCTATCTCCACGGCCACCGCAGCAAGGACACCCTTCACTTCGTTTACAATGGCAGTCTTCACTTCACCAACTAGGGCAGCCGTCAGGTCATCCAAGGTCTGCTGACTAATTGCTGCGTCCTTTGCAGCCAGGGGGGTGGTATCGCAAACAGTGCAATGCCATTTAAATCCAGGTTTCTTCTTTGCAAGTACTCCGAGGTCCTCATCATCAACATTTATACAGTACAGTTAACATGAAAATAGGTACCACACAAGTAGCAGCCCAGCGATTTGGCCTTGCCCACAACCTTCCCGCAACTGCAAATCTGCTTGCCTGCTGCCATTTCAGTGCAAGTAACCAATAATTAAAAACAAAAACACCTGTATTTCGTATCTGATTAAAAATAAGAGAAAACCCTAGTTTAAAAAAAACGTGAAAATAACTACCTGGGACAGACCCCAGGTAGCGCCGTCCCCGTCAGTGCCACCACAATGGAAAAAAATTAAAATGGAAAAGAAAAAAAGGGAAAGTGGTGTCTGCAAGGTCACCGCGGGCAGGTGGGGATCGACTTGGCTACCCTTTGGGGGTAGCCCAACCGAGATGCGGATGGCATTTGTGTGTGGTGCAAAAACTTTAACCAATTTTGCACACTGTTTTGAGCTTATAGCAGTGACAATACAATTTCCACGGTACTCAGCAAGACCCTATTGGTTACGATACTGCCACTGCGCAAAGCTGTGTACTGTACTAGTTACAAGCTATTAACCATACATTAGGACTGTCAAAGTAAAGTTATATATACAGTAGCCTACTAAAATTTACAGAGTTTTGAGCGAAGTTGTTGGCAAACTATTCATTGTTATTGTGCCAGTACAGTATATTCCTGATGATATTTAAAAGGTGAGAATTTGCGGCCAAAATAATTAAGGGACTTATCCTTATCAATAGCTACCATTTTCTTGTATTTAAGATGATGAGAGCAAAGGAATCAATCTAAAAAAGAAGAATAAAAATACAAATATGGATATTGTGGCAAATCTAAGCTGCCAGTGCACCAACTGTTTTCTCTAGAGCAGTGATTCTTGCCCTTGGTTATCTACAAGGGATACGCTAGATAGTAATAATCTAATACAGTATACTGGAACGAAAGTCATTGATTGATTATGTATGTGTGGATGAACGAATGAAGAAATCTGTGATGGATGCTAGGGTGTATAGGGGTATTGGAGGGGGTCTGTCTGATCATTATGTAGTGGTAGCTAAGGTTAGGATACAAAAGAAGTGGGTGAGGAGAGCGGGAGGGAGGCGAGAGGAGGGTGGAATGGTGAGGAGGGTGGAGAGGTTGCAGGAGGAGGAAGTCAGGGAGGAGTACAGGAGAGCAGTGGAAAGACGACTAGGTGGGTTCGACCTGGAAGTTATGGAGGAAGTGGAGGAGATGAGCAAGGTGTTTAAGGATGAGATATGTGCAGCATGTGAGGAGGTGTGTGGAGTGAGGAGAAGAGGGAGGGAGTGAAAGGTACAGCATGGTGGACAGAAGAGGTAAGAATAGCTGTGGAAGAAAAGAAGAAAGCATATAGAGAGTGGTTGGGTAGTAGAGGGAATGAAGATTCCGAGAGACAGAAACGAGCGAGGTACGTGGAGAGTAAGAGGGTGGTGAAGAGAGTAGTGAAGGAAAGTAAGAGAAGAGTAGATGAGGAATTTGGAAGGAATCTGAGTGTAAAATGGAGGGAGAGTAAGAAACTGTTCTGGAAAGAAGTCAAGAAAGTTAGGGAAGGTAGCAAGGGAAACAGTAAGGGTGTGAAAGATAAGAATGGGAGAATGCTAGCCGAGAAGCAAGAGAGAGTCGAAAGATGGAGGGAGTACTTCAGTGAGTTGCTAAATGAAAGGAATGAAGAGCCAGCAAACATAGCTGGATATGGTATGGGAGGGAGAAGAAGAGAAGTAGTGGAGGAGGAGGTGGGGATCAGGAGGTCAGAAGTGTGGGAAGCCATGAAAAGAGTGCAGTTGGGGAAAGCACCAGGAACAGATGGAGTGTGTGGGGAAATGTTGAGGTATGGTGGTGAGATAGTGATAGAATGGGTATGGAAAATGTGCAAACTAGCATGGGAGAAGGGGAGTGCACCCGATGACTGGAAGACTGGCATAATAGTCCCCCTATATAAGGGCAAAGGGGAAAGAGGAGTGTGTGGTAACCACCGAGGAATATGTCTTCTAAGCGTAGTAGGGAAGGTATACAGTAGGGTAGTGATTGAGAGAGTGAGAGTGAGAACGGAGAAATGGATAGGCGACGAGCAGGGAGGTTTTAGGAAGGGAAGAGGATGTGTAGATCAGATTTTTACCCTGAATTGTGTTGTGGAGAAGTATCTGGAGAAGAAACAAAAGGTATATGTTGCCTTTATGGACTTGGAGAAGGCCTATGACAGAGTGGATAGAGAAGGTTTGTGGAAAGTACTTAGAATATACGGAGTAGAGGGCAAGTTGCTGAAAGCAGTGAAGAGTATGTATGAGGGTGCAAAGGCGGCAGTACGTGTGGAGAGTGAGCAGAGCGAGTTCTTTGACCTGAATGTTGGTTTGAAACAGGGGTGTGTGATGTCCCCGTGGTTGTTTACTGTATATATGGATGGAGTTATGAAAGAAATACTATCAAGAGCAGTGGATGTTGGTGTATCGCTGAAAAGGGAGGGAATTGAGTGGAAGCTACCTATACTGCTGTTTGCGGATGATACAGTTCTTATGAGTGATAATGAATGGGAGTTGCAGGGTCTGGTAAATGAGTTTGGAACAGTGTGCGAAAAACGGAATTTGAAGGTAAATACGGGGAAGAGCAAGGTTATGGTCTTCGAAAGGGGTGAAGTCACAGAGTGTGAGGTGAAGCTGAACGGTCAGGCTATGGAGATCGTCAACTCTTTTAAGTATCTGGGCAGTGTGTTGAGTAAAGATGGGACTATGGATGAAGAGGTGCGGGAGAGGGTACAACAGGGGAAGAGGGTTGTAGGAATGCTAAAAGCAGTAACAAGAAATAGGGTGGTCAGTATGGAAGTGAAGAAGTCCTTGCATGACAGTGTGGTAATCCCGACACTGACTTACGGAAGCGAAGCATGGACGTTGGTTGAGAGACTCAGACCAAGAGTGAGAGCAGTGGAAATGAATTACTTAAGGAGTGCGTGCGGATTTACATGGAGGGATAGACAGACTAATGAGGAAGTAAGAAGGAGGTGTGGTGTGGAGGTAGATGTGCTGGAAAGTGTGAAAAGGAACAACTTGAGATGGTTCGGCCATATGGAACGTATGGAAAGCGAGAGAATGACTAAGAGGGTGTACGAGAGCGAGGTGGAGGGACAGAGGGGGAGAGGTAGACCGAATATGAGGTGGAAGGATGGAGTGAGGAACTACATGAACGAAGGCGGTGCTGGTTGGGGGGAGGGGCGTCGACTGACTGGGGACAGAGGTGCATGGGGGCGGTTCGTTCGTGGCCACCCCTTCGGGGATCACGGCGTCAGGCAATAGATAGATAGATAGATAGTATACCGGTATTCATTTCACTCCCAACACCAAAACACCTCCCAATGAAATTAATGAAATAATGTGCTCTTTCCAGGATTCAAACCTGGGTTACCACATACAGATCCTACACATTAACCATTACACCATCAAGACAGTTAAAGGTTAAGTAGGCTACATGACTACCATTTTATATCCATTTATCGAATACTGGATATCAATCTAATCATGTACTCAGACCCAACTAAGAAAGATTGACTATCTTCTTTTAGACCCCATAATGGTGATGTAATTGTTAAACAATGACGTAATAACATATTTTTAATCAAATAGAACTTAGATGAAAGACCAAACTAAGTATCCTGTATAGTACAGTATTGGCAATTGCTAATTATTGTTATGGTCAAATTCAAGTACAAAAAGAAAGGCTAATGACTCCAGTGGAACAAATATGGCAGAAGTTATCCAATCTATGTTACTAAACACACACTCCTTGAGAGCTTTGTGGGAAAACCCGGTCTCGGCTGTGGCCTTCCTTAACCCCTTCTGTACCAGCAATGTCTTGTTATTTATATTGTAGCTGTATTTAGACGATTTTCTGCAGCTTAAGGATCTGTGATAGTATAAATGGTTAAGTGAGATAGTTTGAAGCTTGTTAATTGCTGGAGGCCTATTTTAAACTTAATAAAATTGTCTAATAGTAGCAAGAGTCAAGTTAAAATGGCGGCACTGGTACTGAATGGGTTAAGAGCTCGGGGCCGTTCGGCCAGGCAGCCTACGACTACGACTACTACTACTACTAAAGGGTCTCTAGCATACAAGGCCCTAATCATACCTTAATTCTTACAATCAAATGGTGCCAATATTTGTATTAATCTCGCTACCTGAGACAATTTGATCAGGAAGTGCCTGCACATACTGTACATACATTCTGTATAAGTTTAAAGATCTCTGTCGGAGTAGTAATGTTCAGTAATTGAAAAACATTTGTTAACCCTTTGACACTTAGAGGTTCTTCCTGAGCTTAATATACATCATCTGGCATTAGCATTAATAAAATAAAGAAGCATGAAGGCAATTAAAGGCAAGTTCACACAAACACTTTTAAAGGCAACTTTCTAATTTTTTTTTTTTTTTTGGGTAACATTTGTGAGGATCTATTTCATTGTTATCAGCTACTTTACAAGCAGTATATTACAGTATTATAGGTATCTGTCTCACAGACTCTGAATCACTGGTTCGAACGCTCTATTTTTGTCGCAAGCCTTGGCATAGTCAGTAGAGCGTCGGCGGATTGAGCCTGCACTGTCATAATGTAATTGGTAGATGTCAAGCCCGGGCAACTTGACCTAGCGATTCGTGACAAATGCCTAAAGTTCATGGCCACCCCTTCTAGGGAATTACTACGTCTGGCAAAAATCATAGAAAACTTGAATTCAGAAGTTTTCAGAAAAGAGGCCATAGTATAATGCTTATATGAACCGGCCTTAAAGAAGCACACATACATACCTTTTTTTTCTTCTATGTGAATGAGGGAGACAAAAGGCATAACTGCCTGCAGCGAGTGCCTCCCCCAGAGTTGAAAGAGTGACAGGGCCAAAATCAAGGGACGTTCGAGCATATACAGTGCACCCCTAGTAAATGCGCCTATATGGGCTGCAAAATGCGCCGCATTTACGGAATTCGCATATTGTGGAGTTAATAATCAATGGGAATAAATGCTTATGGTCAGACAGCCCTTCCGAACTAACCCCTTTTTAGCCTACCATACACCCGATAACCCACCCAATAACCATTTCTGAAAGAAAGATACACTTTACATTCGAAATATCAAATAAAACAACAAATATAACACCATTTACCTTAGATAGAGGACTGCTGGGCGCCATCTATCAGCCGCATTTTCGGTAGGCGACACTCGGTAATATGGCGGGAAGGACGTATTTCCCCTTGAATAAAAACGGCCAAACCGCATATACAGAATTTCGAACCGCATTTACAGAGTCCTTAAAATATATTATTTCTGATTAGCCACCGCATATAGGGAATCCGCATTTACTGAAGGCGCATTTAGTGGGGAGCACTGTACTGTATACATATTGTACACTTCAAAGACGTAGTAATCCTTAAGAAGTACAGTTTCAGTCTAAAAAGTAGCTTTAAAAATATATATATAAATAAAATGCATGTCTTTATTGTTACCCCGGAGCCGGAATCATCAACGCACTTACCACCAAGATAGTTGGTCAAGTCAAAGGTAACTCCAATTTATCAGAACTAATACTTATCCAGAGTGAGGTTTGGCATTCTCTACCCAACCTTAGCCGTTTCTGTCTGTCTCTTTTACTGTCCTACTTTTTCTTCTGGGGGCAAAGAATCCTCCTCCCCTAGTAAAATTCACCTACTAGACGAGACAGAGAAAGGGGTAAAGGAATGCGAAAATGGTTCCGGACCCTTAGAATTGAAACTTTTATGTTGTTTCTGTTCGGTCTCCGTTTCGAGTCGGCCAACCCAAGCTTTGGGGTGTGTGCCTCAGTATATACATATATACAATACTTATACTTTCATGATTCCTTACGTACAGTACTTACTACAATCTACTTGTTTTTTTACCTTGTAGAAAACTCAATTCTTTAACAGTCAATTTCCCCAATATGTAATGAGAAAATAATATATAACTTCTATATATCTAGAGTACATCATATTTTTACCAAGCTTTCATAATTAATAGCAAAGTTCGCTACAAACTCTTCATAATACAGTACGGTAGCTGCATAATCAAGAATGAGACTTGGCAAATTTATTATCAACAAAGAAAACACAGTCTACAGTATTTTAAATTATTATGGAATTTATGATGATGGTACTGCAACGAGGCTCTGTCTCGAGTCGGCCACCCCCAGCTATGGGGTATGTGCCTGAGTACAGTATATAGATAGATAGGTACTGCAACGGTAAATGGGAATGGTGAATATGATGATGGAGGTAACGTTTGTGAATCCAGGCCCCGGGCTTTAGGTCAACCATCCTAACGTGATGCTGGAAAGTGTGACGGGTAAACTGAGGCATAATTTTTATGATAGAAGTAATAAAAAACAAATTAATTTAACTTTTGAATGTAAATACTGGTCTGCGACAAACATCAAAGTCAAAATATTGTTCACTTCCTGTCAGCAATGATGTCACAAACTTAAAAGAGCTTTGAATCATGTTTGACATTGGTGACATTATTTTATAGTTGTATTTTTTACAACAAACCAGTGTAAACAAATGGGAAGGAGTGGAACATCAACCACAACACAAACTGCACATACTGTATTTGCATGCATCCTTCAAGAACAAAATGGGGTCAGAGAGTGTAGAATAACCTATTTCTAATGGAAATACTTTGTGAAAAAACGTCAAAAGAAAGTGCAATACATTTTTTACAGCATTTTACAAAAAATACATGCCTCTGGTATGGCACACTTTTCAGCACTTATGGAAAGCAGTTTTATTGTCAAAATCTGTATGCATAAAACAGCAGGCTATTGGAAATAAGGAAACAAGAACATTAATTCCTCCAATATATTAAGATATATAAAATAGTGTACGATTACATAATTGTCTGCTAAGAAAGAAGAAATCAATAAAATACTAAAATATATTTGTAGGCTACAGTATTCTGTACCAGCACATTAGAACTTAACCCCTTTCAAATGATGGCTAACATTAGATGATTTTACTCAGCTTAGGAAGGACCTCCAGGTATCCAAGGAGTAAAAACCATCTATATACACCCTTCGACTCCCACAGATGCTTCTAAAAATAAAACCATCTAATAATAAATTTTATTTTAGTAAACGTTATTTCCACATAGCGATAAGTTATTTTACCTTTATCTTGTATCGTCGAGTTTTGGTTTGTTTAGTTTGCAAGTTTTACATTTTAATAGTCATAATCAAATTTATAGAGGTGTCATCATACTGAAAGGGTAGTACAGTACTGTAAATATGTGTACTAATTTGCGAACAGACATATGTACAGTTGGCCACATATCAGACTGTTACGGAAAATTTTCATTTATAATATTTAAGGGGGCCCACCTCACTTTTTTTCTTCTCTCCCTCTCTCTTTGGCTTGTATCCATTCGGCCCCATTCAGCCTACTGTTTTAAGACGTTTACACACATCCAGGTGTCAATATTTTCCTGGCGAGCGGTAGCGAGCCAGCATATACAGTACATATTTTTGTTTTAACAGCAAGCTAAATTTTTACATTTTTGGGGGGGAAAAAATGTCTCCTTCGAAGCCGGATTTCTCCATACAATGATGGCTCGCGATACATATTTTCAACAAATACAATTTTTCAAGCCCAAGGTATTTCTGCTGTTACTTATTTCAGATCAACTCTACCAATACTACATCATTGGGCGGACCAAGAAAGACGTTGGATCGGACTTTGCGGTCTGATCTTAAATCAAAGAACCTGATAAGTGAGGCAGCTCTTAACAGGGTTGCCTGGAACGCCGCCTTTAGGACGTGAGACCGGAACAGCACTTCGTGTGGAGCACTCGGTCTTTAAATTTGTGTATGTATATGAATGTATGTTGTACTGACAAAATAATAATTAGACAGCAATTGATTTGCCGAAGAATTAATAAAACAATTATTTGCCCTGAAAAAGGTGCACCTCATTTGTATTGTCTTATCCATCTACTTAGCAGCTACTTTATGTTATTTTGCTAAAGCATTATTTCCACAGTGATTTTGAGGTTATTTTATCTTTATATTGTGTTGTCCCTGTTTTGGTTTGTTTATTTTGCAAGTTTTACATAGCAGTTGGAATATATGTACATGCTCAGATTAAAATTTGAAACTGCATAATAAATCGTAAGCTTGTCCATATTTTTTTAACTGTCTTGATAGCGTAATGCATAGTGCGCGGAATTTCGATGCGAGTATCCTAGGTTCGAGTCCTCGGAGTTGTTGTTGTTGTTCCCTAAGCTGCCTGGCCGAACAGCCCCGAGTCCCTGAGAAAGGCCATGGCCACGATCGGGCTTTCCCACAACTCCTCGGAGTTGATTTAATTAATTGAGTTTAGATGTGAAGTTGGTTGGTGTAAAAAAACATAAATTATTACTACAGTTCGGCTCCTAAACTATCATTTTATGTTACTCTAACTTTTCCTTTGCAGTTCTTGTGTCAAATATTCTATAATTAGTAATTAGTAATTATCATCAAGAGTTTCCACAAACTATTGATTTTGATTGTACATCAATTTAATGTGTATAATTTACTCTTAAATAACTTGAAAGATGTGACAAAAGAAATGCTCTCATTAACCCCTTCAGACTCATATGATGCAGAGGTTGCAGAAATAGAGTTCTCTCACTCTTATAATTACCTCTCCAAAATTAGTTTTCTGCCCACAGCTAACTCAAAGACAACTGCAGAGGTTGAAGTAACTAAACTAAAGGTTTCTAAATACCCCTGATGGTAACAAAGGCTTTAAAGTATCCCTAATAGGCTCAAAATCGGGTCATATGTTGGAGAGGGTTAAAAAAATACTAAAAGAAGAAAATAGAACCAGCTAAATAAAATTATCATGTGCATTAGCAACAATAATAGTTAGTTGAATACCTTGTTTATGCAATATCTATTAGCCTATCAATATTCAAGAATCAAGTGCAATCATTTCATATTAATAACCGGAACTTAACGCGAAAGTAGTCCCGGACCCTAAGAATTGGTACTTTAAATGTTGTTTCTGTTTGGGCTCTGTCTCAAGTCGGCCATCCCCAGTTATGGGGTATGTGCCTGCATATATACATGCATACATACTTAAAAACCGACATATTATAGAAATTTAATTAATTCAGATTAGGCTACATATCATGATGATGATGTGAGATTTTATACTAGCCTTCTTTGAGCGTACGCCACTTATAAGGCTAGGAGACCAATGATGTGTTGAGAAAGTGGGGGTCAGATCAGAAATATGTCAGTCAGATTTCATTGAACATATGCATAGCGTGTAGATAGGTGCGGATTGAAGCTACATATCAATCCAATTCATGATGCTATAATATCATTAATGGCAACATAGTTGGCATGTACTGTAGCCTATATAGTTGTAGTCACATCCATGAATAATACTTTATATTAAATAACCTTAAGTAAGTTAGGGAAGCAATGGTGTATGGACATATTCTATTTTTTCTCCCTATATTTCTCATTTGCAATTTAATAATGAAACATTCTATAATTAGGAGAAAATTAAATAGTGCATCTAATTATTTTCACATTACAGTACAGTACAGTAGTACGTCAAACTCGATAAAATGTAACATTAGAGTATAGACCAAATTGAATGCCGTATTCTGCGGTTGTAAAAATGCACACATCATTTTCATAATCTAAAATGTAAAACTTGCAAACTAAACAAACCAAAATTGGGACAAGGACAATATAAAGTCAAATTAAATTATCAAAATCGCTATGTGGAAACAACGCTTACTAAAATGAAACTTATTAAATAAAAGAACACAATCCACCACATAGGGTGTACATTACTACATGAGCAAGTTAATCTGTTTCCCAAGCAAACTAATCGCACATATAACAACGCACTATCGTCACGTTAAAGGAAGTAGTCAAGTTTGGGAAGTCCGGGACGTTCTGGCAAATTTTACTAAACTCTGCATGAATAAAGAAACTACATTTTAAATGTCAAAATATTATTTAAAATCAAATTTGCAACATGACAAGACATTAACAATAGTACAAAATACAAATATTGATAAGATATCTATACTATTACAAAATAATATATAAAATACAGTACAGCACTCACTAACGATAGTGCTATCGGGTAGGTACCTGTAAGCATAGCATGCCTCAAGTGACCCCTATCAATAACTACCCTACAAATAACCTATATTTATAGCACAAATAAACTAAGGAAATCGCAAAAGTAAGCAATTGATACTCAACGCCTTGTTTCCTCCTGAGAAAGCCCTGCTAAAGGATGGCAGTATTATAACCAGGGTTGTGGTCCTTGTGGAGGAGTCATTGAAAAGAATGTAAAACAAAAATCCAAAATGTTGACAGTTTGAATAAAAAACAGCACTTGAGGAGGAGCTATTTATTCACGTTCCGCAGATAACTTCTGTGAAATGCGGACCTGAAGAAATGATCTGCAAAACGTTGTTAATCTATATTTTATTAATTACACCACAACACCAAACACCTCCAATGAAATTAATGAAAGCATATATGTAGCAAGGGAAACAGTAAGGGTGTGAAAGATAAGAATGGGAGAATGCTAGCCGAGAAGCAAGAGAGAGTCGAAAGATGGAGGGAGTACTTCAGTGAGTTGCTAAATGAAAGGAATGAAGAGCCAGCAAACATAGCTGGATATGGTATGGGAGGGAGAAGAAGAGAAGTAGTGGAGGAGGAGGTGGGGATCAGGAGGTCAGAAGTGTGGGAAGCCATGAAAAGAGTGAAGTTGGGGAAAGCACCAGGAACAGATGGAGTGTGTGGGGAAATGTTGAGGTATGGTGGTGAGATAGTGATAGAATGGGTATGGAAAATGTGCAAACTAGCATGGGAGAAGGGGAGTGCACCCGATGACTGGAAGACTGGCATAATAGTCCCCCTATATAAGGGCAAAGGGGAAAGAGGAGTGTGTGGTAACCACCGAGGAATATGTCTTCTAAGCGTAGTAGGGAAGGTATACAGTAGGGTAGTGATTGAGAGAGTGAGAGTGAGAACGGAGAAATGGATAGGCGACGAGCAGGGAGGTTTTAGGAAGGGAAGAGGATGTGTAGATCAGATTTTTACCCTGAATTGTGTTGTGGAGAAGTATCTGGAGAAGAAACAAAAGGTGTATGTTGCCTTTATGGACTTAGAGAAGGCCTATGACAGAGTGGATAGAGAAGGTTTGTGGAAAGTACTTAGAATATACGGAGTAGAGGGCAAGTTGCTGAAAGCAGTGAAGAGCATGTATGAGGGTGCAAAGGCGGCAGTACGTGTGGAGAGTGAGCAGAGCGAGTTCTTTGACCTGAATGTTGGTTTGAAACAGGGGTGTGTGATGTCCCCGTGGTTGTTTACTGTATATATGGATGGAGTTATGAAAGAAATACTATCAAGAGCAGTGGATGTTGGTGTATCGCTGAAAAGGGAGGGAATTGAGTGGAAGCTACCTATACTGCTGTTTGCGGATGATACAGTTCTGATGAGTGATAATGAATGGGAGTTGCAGGGTCTGGTAAATGAGTTTGGAACAGTGTGCGAAAAACGGAATTTGAAGGTAAATACGGGGAAGAGCAAGGTTATGGTCTTCGAAAGGGGTGAAGTCACAGAGTGTGAGGTGAAGCTGAACGGTCAGGCTATGGAGATCGTCAACTCTTTTAAGTATCTGGGCAGTGTGTTGAGTAAAGATGGGACTATGGATGAAGAGGTGCGGGAGAGGGTACAACAGGGGAAGAGGGTTGTAGGAATGCTAAAAGCAGTAACAAGAAATAGGGTGGTCAGTATGGAAGTGAAGAAGTCCTTGCATGACAGTGTGGTAATCCCGACACTGACTTACGGAAGCGAAGCATGGACGTTGGTTGAGAGACTCAGACCAAGAGTGAGAGCAGTGGAAATGAATTACTTAAGGAGTGCGTGCGGAGTTACATGGAGGGATAGACAGACTAATGAGGAAGTAAGAAGGAGGTGTGGTGTGGAGGTAGATGTGCTGGAAAGTGTGAAAAGGAACAACTTGAGATGGTTCGGCCATATGGAACGTATGGAAAGCGAGAGAATGACTAAGAGGGTGTACGAGAGCGAGGTGGAGGGACAGAGGGGGAGAGGTAGACCGAATATGAGGTGGAAGGATGGAGTGAGGAACTACATGAACGAAGGCGGTGCTGGTTGGGGGGAGGGGCGTCGACTGACTGGGGACAGAGGTGCATGGGGGCGGTTCGTTCGTGGCCACCCCTTCGGGGATCACGGCGTCAGGCAATAGATAGATAGATAGATATATGTGATCCACCGAAGTTCGAACCTGGGTTGTCACACACAGATTTTTAAACACTCTAACCATTACACCACCAATATATAGTATATAATGCTCCTCCTCTTTTTTTGCTATTATTGAAAACAAAATTTGACTAGACTGAAAATGTTATAAGCATGACTCCAACCCACCTAAAACTATCGGACTCTCCACCACCTTGATCATAATCAATGAATTAAAAAAGTATTAACCAGTAAATTTCTACACTTGTCCAACAATAAGCAAATACAAGTGGAATGAAATCTAAAACTTTAGTTAAAATTGTATTTGAAAACAATAAAACATACACAGTACAGTAGATTACAATGATTATTCTCTAAAGATTCTTTAAAAAGAAATACATAGATAGGAAGCTTGAGATCCCATCTTACAATTGATCAGTCTACAAGACTAGTGAGATCAAATAATTTATGTTAATTTCTTATATTTTAAATAAATATTTTGATAATATCTACATTCCAACTAAAGCTGGAACTGAGCTCATTGCTTAATTATCATAATTTCACAATAAAGTACAGAACTTTATACGTTTACCTCACTAGCCTATTACATACTGTAGATACATTTTAGCCAATGTGCCAGTATTAATAAGAAAAAAGGATCAGTCTTTAGAATATTATACCAGTACCATTAAGCCTAATATATTAATTAATTTTCTATATCAGCTTTTATTACCATATCGAGAATTATATGTACCGTAAAATGGGGTAACTTCGGACATTTTTCGATGTTTTTTAACAATTTCTCCTGAGTGTAAACACATTATAGAGATTTAACTAGGTCAAGTGATGTATGGTGATAGTGCGCCATAATCCAGGAAGCCTCTTAAAATTATCCCCCATAATAAGAGAGCTATCCTTATCCTAAATGATGTCCGAAGTTTCCTTGAAAAGTTGAAAACTTCGGACATGTATGGATAACTTCGGACATACGGTGATTTCTTATGGAAAATGATTGCCAAGAAAGCTGGGATAACTCCGGACAATCGGAGGAGAACTTCGGACGTACGTTCGTGGCCTTATTTCATTAATTTTTCGGCTCCTACTATTTTATATGTTATTATTGCGGCTTATTCCTGTCCGATGTTTTAGTGGAAAATGCACAGCCAATACTTTTAGGCCTGTATAATCAGTATAGGAGGGGGTTATATGCAATGTTTAACATATATTCTGTTTGGATCTGTTCTCGTTAGGCATTGAACTCACTCTTAGAAAATATTGAGAAGGAAAAATAACCAATGCTGTCTAATCAATAACTCAAAAATTAACTATGCCTAGTGAAAATATATAGGTATGTATACTATATCACTGCATATACACTTTTATGAATTTGAGCATTTTTATAGGTACAGTATAACATATTTGTTGGTGTTTCTTTAGGCAGATAAAAAAAAAATTTGGACAAGATATATGCCTCTCCTAATTTATATATATTATATATCCAGAATTATCCGAAATACATAAATCGGTTAGCATATTATCATATTTTTATGGGTTTTTGGACTCAGAGAATGATTATTTGATCTTTTACCACCATGTTAATGATGGACAAGTATTATGAATGATTTTCATAGGGCAAATAATAACAAACGATTGTTTTGTTCCATGTCCGAAGTTAGCATGTTTTTTTTTTAACACAATCGGTTAAATGATAGTGTTCTAGTTAGAGCGTTATACAAGTGTAACAAATTTCCTTTGGTGGATGTTGTCTCTGGTAATGTTACTACAAAATTCTATCAGTCACAACATCATTCATACTAACAAATTTCTTCATGGTGATAGAAGTTTGGCAGGGTAGCGAAAAATTTACATATTTTCGTCATATATATAATATTTGTTTAGTGTACAGTAAACTTCCGTTAATCCGAAGGGCAGCGGACCGGCCCTCGTTTGGATTAGTGGATTTTTCGGATTATCGGACTTTACCCCTATGAACCTGTGTATGACGAAAACATTGAGGCATTAGGCCACCCAAATGACACAATGGTGCACACACACATATCATATGTTCATGAAATCACTTCAAAAGTTTATCATTGTCATTGTAGCCTATTACCTACTTCAAAACATTCAGATTAATGGTCAAAGGAATCTGCCGATATAAACGTAAACACCATATGTCCGCATCGTCGTCTTCTTCTTCTTCCGTCTACTAGCGAGTTTGTCTTGCTCTTGAAGATCAGATCAGATGTGGTTCGGGAAGTAATGCCTTAACAACGGCACTTCCCTGAGAGGTTCTTGTAATTTTCCTTTTGTGATTTTCCTTTTGTGACGTGCTCTGTTATATTATATTGTATTGAAAGCACCCTTGTCTTGTTGTCTTGAAAGCACCCTTGGGACACTCCGATCACTGAACTATAAATAGTAGCGTATCGGAACGTCCAAAGGTGCATTTTCAAGCTCAAGACTGAATGCGCTTGCAGAAAATGCGGTGCAAGCCAGTAGCGCATCGGAGCGTCCCAAGGATGAGTTAAAGAGCAAAACAAACTCTCTAGCAGACGATGTGGTGTTTACGTTTATATCAGTAGCTTCCTTTGACCATTAATCTGAATGTTTTGAAGTAGGTAATAGGCTCCAATGACAATGGTAAACTTTTAAAGTGAATTCATGAATATATGATATGTGTGTGCTCCATTATGTGTCATTTGAGTGGACTAATGCCTCAAAAAGGGGACTTTGGGACTTCTTGAAATTCGGACCATCGGGTGAATTCGGATTTGGCCTCAAATTGAAAAATTCGGACTATTGGGAGATTCGAATCATCGGTCGTCGGATTAAAGGACTTTTACTATACATACTGTATACTCATGTCAGTTCCCTAGGACTTTTACATGCTCTTCCTTTGCCATTTCTCTAAACGGACCCCACAAAAAATAAAAATAAAAAGCGTTTCCATTATATAATGACAATGTCTAATTACTTATTAGATATCGCCGATGTCCGAAGTTATCACCGCAGTACGAAGTTACCCCACTTTACGGTACTATTCTCAAAATTAAAGCCTTACCAGTGTAGGGACAGCATGTAAGAAACCTTAATATCTGAATAAAAAGAAAATTCAACCCTCCTTCTTGGAGATTGTTTATGAAACAATAATGCTGTACCATTAACATATTGCATCATCGGCTTTCCTTAAACAAAAATGATGGCCTTGCCAATTTTAGATAATTTTACTACACTCTCCTTATTAGTAATTATAGAAAATCTTATCATACCAAACTCTTTTCTGTCATCAAGATCTATCAAAACAAAAGGCCTCGTCAGTGTAGCGTGTTGAGATAACTATTACTCTTTTTCATCGTCACCTTTCTTTATTTGCTCCATCAGCCTCAATATTAAGGCCTTATCGGTGGGGGAGTATCGCGTGAGAAACCTGTCCTCCATGTAGACCAGCTCCGTGTAGGTGAGGTCTGGTCGCTGGTTCTTATTGCGCTCCCACTCCACGGCTACCATGTCCACCAGACTCTCCAGCAGGAACACCTTGGCCATGTTCTCAGAAGTCAGGTCCAAGAACAGCAGGTCGACACCATTCCTTCCCTTGAGACCCAGCCAGGACTCCAGGCATGATTGCTTGGCATCTGGGGTGTGCTTGTTGGTCCAGAACTGTGGGTGGTGAGGCTCATAGTTGAGGTGCACATCGCAGGACTTTCGCCAGATGGGGTAGTTGAGTTCATGGACCCACTTCAGTGTGTAGCCGATGCTTTGGGTGAGGGCAAACTTGGTGAGGTCGTGACGTTCAATGATCTCCTCGGTCAGTTCCGGCATGAATTTGACCAGTCGGAGGTAGCTCTGTCGAATCCAGTGACGGTGGCACACAATTTGGTTATAGTGATCTTTTAGTTTGAAATCATCCCACAGCAATTTAATGAAGACCTCGTCTTTAAGACCAAAATCATTAGTTGCTATACCTCCCTTATTTTCATCTCTCTGCTTATCAATGATCAATACCCAATCAATATGGTGACTGCTCAGTACCTTCTCTTCAACAGCTTTCCCAAGGATGATTTTGGTTGCATGGTTCCTGATGCCAGTTTCCCACAGCTCCATCACAACTCTGCCAATCATGATATAGAAGGCATTGTCATCAGCTTTATTAGCCATTTCTTGAGACAGAACAATATCTTCCACTTCTTCATTTATATCTTCCTGTTCTCTCTTCAGTATTCTTTTCATTCTAAGTGTCTCATACTTCTTTTGAATTTCACACTGACAAATGAATACAGCATACTTGCTTTCTGGTAGCGTACTCATCAATAATTTTTCCCTTCCAGTCAGGACAGTGGATTTCCAGGATTCATCAGCGGAAATTATCTGTTCAATGAGTTTCTTTATGTACTGGTGTTGATTTTTTGAATACCTGGCTAAGAAGCGATCATCCATATAGACCAATTCTCGCGTGGTAATGTCAAGGCGCTGGCCTTTCTTTCTCTCCCACTCCACGCCAACCATATCCACGAAGCTCTCCAACAGGAAAGGTTCAGCCAGTTCTTCCGAGTTTAGGTCCAGGTTGGTTAGGTCAAGCCCATAGGCACACCCAGCATGGAAATCACAGGCATCTTTCAGCCAGTTCTCGAGCTTCCGACGCTTTTCTTCTGGCGTATACCGTTTACTCCAAGTCTGAGGATGGTGAGGTTCGTTATGTAGGTGGAGGTCACAAGCAGTCTTCCAGATGTCATGGTAAGTACTGTGCACCCACTTCAGAGTGTAACCAACGGCCTGGCTGAACACAAACTTGCTGAGATCGTGGCGCTCGACAATTTCTGGAGACAGGTTTGGTAAATGCTCCTTTAGACGATCATAGCTCCTTTGGATCCACATCCGGTGATTGTTTACTTGCTGAAAATGCTCTCTCATGTTAAACTTCACCCAGATCAGCTCAATTATGGTATCATCTATATTCTTGATTATCCAATCTTCTTCACTGGAGTTTTCTGAGTTTTCAAACACATGAACCCATTTCAAATGATTCTGCTTGAGGTACTTTTCTTGCACCGCTTTCTGCAGGATCAGAGTCTCAGCATGGTGGCGCATTTTTGGAGACCAGAGCTCCATAACCAACCTGGCCACGGCAATTGGAAAGGCCGCTTTATTCGCCTTCTCCTTCCTCTTCAACACCACTTCCTCCGTCTCCTCTTGAGCTCCATTCCGATGCTTACGGAACTTGTGACTTCTACCCTTCAGTCGTTCTTCTTCTTGTTCCTTAGCTGCATCTATAAGCTTCTTTCCCTCTTCTTTCAAGTTGTCTGGTAGTGTGGAGGCTATCAAGTCTATAGAATGAGTCTCCATTCTAAGTTGACTTATACAGTAACTACTGGTATGCAATATTTACTCCTTATAAAGGCTTCAGGAATGTAAAATATTGTAAATGTTGATACCGGTAATAAATATTATGTAATTTAATTATTATATACCAAAAATATATATAAGCTATATATAGTACCTGTACATACTGCAAGACACTGTTACTGAATTAATGGTACAGTACCATTTCTATGTTCACCTCATAGCTATCCAATAGATAATTAATTTACATAAAATGTGAGAATTAAAACTTTTTACTACTGTATTATAGTACAGTACTGTGCAGTACAACTGTACTGGAATTTCTGTTATTGATAGAGCTAAATAGGTACAGTACTTGAAGTTAAAACCTTACAAAAATTTGAATTCACTGGATACTTTACTATACAATTAAATAGAAACAGGTACTAGAAATTTAATTCATTAGATCCAATGTACTGACAGAAGATACCGGTACTCGAAAGTAAAATAATTAAGGCTATCGCTATATGCTTGAGAACTGCGCCACAGTTGCTCGAGAAGATCCTTGGCACTCAGGACTCGTTGGAACTGTCGCAGTAGCCCTCAAGAGAACTAAGATAGGGGCCCTGGTGGAACAGATCCTTGGCTCTCAGGATCAACCAGGAGAGGATACGTTACTTCATCAACACCTCACACTTGGAATTAACAGCTCTGGAAAAAAGAAGGAAATAAGTACAGGCATTGATTGGGGTCTCACGATTGTATAGGCTAGATCTATTATGCCTGACTGAAAATGATAGAATGCTTAACAGTAAAGTTATTAATGAATACAAGAGCATGGTGAGAATGCTTGGCAAGAATGTAGTTACCGGGTGTACCGCCCGTCTTGTTTACACTACGCGGACGCTCACCATCCTGTTCCCGTCTATTTTGACTGCCTTTGGATACAAAAATACATTACCCTAACCAAACAACCTAACCTAACCTAACCTAGTATTATAGATTTATAAGTAATTATTTTATTATAAGTATTTATAGATGATTTACGTTGTATGTCGGCAGTGGTACACCCGGTAACTACATCCTTCCTGAATGCTTAATGAGAGACAGATCATAGACTGCATAAAATATTGAAAAAAGAAAGATGCAAAAAGAGATGTTCATCCCTTTCATTACAGCACATATGAGCCTAGACAGGCCTATTCTTGCCTTTGGCATAGTTTACAAAATTTAAAACTTATTATAATATGTACGGTATATGAACGCTCAAAGCAGTAACAAGAAATAGGGTGGTCAGTATGGAAGTGAAGAAGTCCTTGCATGACAGTGTGGTAATCCCGACACTGACTTACGGAAGCGAAGCATGGACGTTGGTTGAGAGACTCAGACCAAGAGTGAGAGCAGTGGAAATGAATTACTTAAGGAGTGCGTGCAGAGTTACATGGAGGGATAGACAGACTAATGAGGAAGTAAGGAGGTGTGGTGTGGAGGTAGATGTGCTGGAAAGTGTGAAAAGGAACAACTTGAGATGGTTCGGCCATATGGAACGTATGGAAAGCGAGAGAATGACTAAGAGGGTGTACGAGAGCGAGGTGGAGGGACAGAGAGGGAGAGGTAGACCGAATGAGAGGTGGAAGGATGGAGTACATGAACGAAGGCGGTGCTGGTTGTGGGGAGGGGCGTCGACTGACTGGGGACAGAGGTGCATGGGGGCGGTTCGTTCGTGGCCACCCCTTCGGGGATCACGGCGTCAGGCAATAAATAAATAGATAGATAGATAATAAGTATATGAGACATAAAACATTACCGGTATGTGATAAAGATACTGAACAATGTTTTAGGGGTTCTCGTTTGTGGATTTGTAAATTTTCACATACAGTAGGATGTATATTATGATGTCCTTAAAGTTCGATGACAAGTTGGCAGGACACACAATCCGAATGGATAGCAGGAGTGCTATTACTGCACTAGATCTGTTACATAGCAATACCTATACATTATTGCAATGTGTAACTTTATTGTTAATTTTATTTTTGTGATATACGATTACCAGTATTCACACCTCAGTAGTTCTATTTTTCTGAGATAAGGCTTCTTTAATGGTACCCGCCTTATACATCTCTTTCTTACAGTACTGCTACACTCTTATATTTAAACATATGTCACAGTTTTTGTCTTTTTGGTCTTCCTAATAGATTCTTGTTTTTTAGCTTGATGATTTACCATATGAAGGTCCCTCCACCGGTCGTGATATTCTAGGCTCTTACGTCATTGACGTAAGGAGCCACCAATAAATTACGGTTTTGACAACCCGTAGGGAAGGAAGGAAAAACTAATATTTATTGGTGGCTCCTGAAGTCAATGACGACAATTGCCCTCCCACCATCCCCTTCCCATTCACATGCCCAACTTGATATACTTTAGAGGTTGCTCCTGGGCAAGAAGAGGTATGAGTCATGCTCATGGGAAACAGAGGAAGATCGGAATGCGCTGAGGCGCGGTGTTCAAACTGTGCTAATTCTTTTCTTTTTTATTTCCTACTTTTCAGTGGCTCCGTCTCAATGACGTAGGCCTACCTTAGGAATGATTAAGGGGTACCCCCTAAGATGATCTTGGTTCTCGACCGTCGTAATCGAGGTTAACCCGATGCACTGTGAAATTTGTATCTTGATATTCAAACTGTGTATTTTTATATTTTATCTATATTTTTTTGTTATTAATTTCACAACAATACCAACCCTCATCCTCCTTCTGTCAATGTTAAACCGCATATGCTCGCGGTAGGTAGTTCCCGTCTAATTTGATTTTTTTTGTTTTTTGCTTTTATTTGCCCTCTTCTAGCAATATATATGATTATTACTGTATATATACGGTAGTTGCCTTTACAGTAATGATGTTTGCCGAAGATACAGTTCTGTCGAGCGACAGTGAATGGGAGTTACAGGGTCTGGTAAATATGTTTGGAGCAGTGTGGGAAAAAAAAAAAATCTAAAGGTAAATGCGGGGAAGAGTAAGGTTATGGTCTTTGAAAAGGGTGCAGTCACAGAGTGTGAGGTGAGTTTGAACAGTCAGGCTATGGAGAATGTCAGCTCATTTAAGTACAGTATTTGGGCAGTGTGTTGAGTAAAGATAGGAGTATGGATGAAGAAGTGCGAGAGAAGGTGCAATAGGGGAAGAGGGTTATAGGAACGCTGAAAACGGTAACAAAAACTAGGGTGGTCAACATGGAAATAAAGAAGTTCTTGCATTATAGTGTGGTAATCCCGACATTGACATACGGGAGTGAAGCATGGACATTGTTGGAGACACAAACCAAGAGTGAGAGGGGTGGAAATGAGCTACCGGTACTTGACAAGTGCGTGCGGAGTTACATGGAGGGATAGACAGACGAATGAGGAAGTACGAGATCGAAGAGGTGTGGATGCAGATGTGCTGGAAAGTGTGAAAAGGAACACCTTGAGATGGTTCGTCCATGTAGAACGTATGGGAAGCGCGAGAATGACTAAGAGAGTGTACGAGAGTGAGGTGGAAGGACATAGAGAGAGAGAGAGAGGTGAAAGGATGGAGTTAATTAAAATATAAAACTTGAAAAAACCCTCAAAAGTTACTGTTCAAATTAATATAATAAACTTATTAAAATTTAAAACTACAGCATCGAAATGATAACACACTAAACAAAATCTATATGTGGATAAATGCTTTTAAATTTATCGGAAATTAAACTTTGAAAATATCTATCTATCTATCTATTGCCTGACGCCGCGATCCCCGAAGGGATGGCCACGAAAGAACCGCCCCCAACAGCCTTTGAAAATAACAAACTTATAATATCCACAAATCTGTACACCACTACACGAGACAGCGGTACTGGATGAAAGGAGGGGCGTCAACTGACAGAGGTGCATGGGGGCAATTCGTTCGTGGCCACCCCTTCGGGGATCATGGCGGCCGGCAATAGACAGATATATAGATAGATTTGGAAAAAACTCGCTGCCATATTAAAAATATTTTATTAGGGATAATACAGGTCTATGGAATCCTTATACCTGTACTGTATTGATGTACCGGTATAATCCACTGTGTAAGAATAATTTTGATCACATTAAATTTTATAAAACCTGATATTACTGGAAGAAAACACCAAGTCCGATCACTCTCAGAGCTCCCTCAGACGTAAAGAATATGCATGAAAGCGGTACTGAATGGGAGGAGGGGCGTCAACTGAATGGTGACAGAGGTACATGGGGGCGATACATCAGGTTCAGTAGGGCTTACTGAATAAGGTAAGACTAGGCCTAAAAAGGGTCACTATAGGGAAAAGGCTCGCACCCTTATTTTCCATGTTTTCTTGCTCCAGACTTTGAGAAATTAGTGTTTTCATGGTTTTAGTTATACTGTATTTCCAACGTGGGAATAACAGTGGGATACAAAATATAGGTTGAATTATTTATACTAAGTCGCCGAGCCTTTTCTAAATAATTATTCTAAAAAGGAATCCGTTCCCAACTCAAAGGAAAATAACAAAAAAAGTAGAACAATGTTGTACATTTACAGTACCAGTTGCCATTTTACTTTAGTAGCATGTGCTTTACCGGTACAGTACCACCACAGACTAAGTTACAGTAAAAGTCCTTTAATCCGACGACCGATGATTCGAATCTCCCAATAGTCCGAATTTTTCAATTTGAGGCCAAATCCGAATTCACCCGATGGTCTGAATTTCAAGAAGTCCCAAAGTCCCCTTTTTGAGGCATTAGTCCACTCAAATGACACATAATGGAGCACACACATATCATATGTTCATGAATTCACTTTAAAAGTTTACCATTGTCATTGTAGCCTATTACCTACTTCAAAACATTCAGATTAATGGTCAAAGGAAGCTACTGATATAAACGTAAGCACCACATCGTCTGCTAGAGAGTTTGTTTTGCTCTTGAACGCATCCTTGGGACGCTCCGATGCGCTACTGGCTTGCACCGCATTTTCTGCAAGCGCATTCAGTCTTGAGCTTGAAAACGCACCTTTGGCCGTTCCGATACGCTACTATTTATAGTTCAGTGATCGGAGCGTCCCAAGGGTGCTTTCAAGACAATATAATATAACAGAGCACGTCACAAAAGGAAAATTACAAGAACTTCTCAGGGAAGTGCCGTTGTTAAGGCATTACTTCCCGAACCACATCTGATCTTCAAGAGCAAGACAAACTCGCTAGTAGACGGAAGAAGAAGACGACGACGATGCGGACATATGGTGTTTACGTTTATATCGGCAGATTCCTTTGACCATTAATCTGAATGTTTTGAAGTAGGTAATAGGCTACAATGACAATGGTAAACTTTTGAAGTGATTTCATGAACATATGATATGTGTGTGTGCACCATTGTGTCATTTGGGTGGCCTAATGCCTCAATGTTTTCGTCATACACAGGTTCATAGGGGTAAAGTCCGATAATCCGAAAAATCCACTAATCCGAACGAGGGCCGGTCCGCTGCCCTTCGGATTAACGGAAGTTTACTGTATTAGAAAGTGTTTGTTAGGTTTCCAGGCATCTAACACCAAGCTACACCCTTTTCTGGTATACGAAACACACAAAAAGTAATTGGGACCCTTTAATGTGAATAATATTAGACACAATATAAAGAACTCTGTCGAAAAGTTGCGTTCGCGGGGGGATAGTTTTGTTTAAAGCGATCGACGACGCTCGAGGCTAAATGGCATTGGCAAGACTAGTAATATATTTTCCACCTTTATTTTTTCTGTTATTTGCCCCCTGCTGGCAGTAGGCCTATACTGTATATGATGATGTAAATAAGTCATGGGAGGGTGAGCCTGAGAGGGAAGGCTTTGCTTCCCTCACCCTATTAGCCTATTGTATCCCACGGCAGTCAAAATAGAGGCTACCCTATAGCCTATTGCCAGCAGGGCAGGGGGTTGTTGTTGTTGTTCCCTAAGCTGCCTGGCCGAACAGCCCCGACTTCCTAAGGAAGGCCGTGGCCACGGTCGGGCTTTCCCACAGAGCTCTCAAGGCGTGTAGATTGTGTTGTTGGCGTAAGTGGTTGTGTGAAATGCAGTCTTCTATGAATTGATGTGTTTAATAGTATGGGGTGCTGTGTTACAACCTGGGCAGGAGTCGACGACGGAGTCATCCAGTCTCTTCTTATAGCTCAGAAGGGCTGGATGGTGTCCGCATCTCAGCCTGGCCAGGTGGACTCTGTCCTCGCGAGGAAGGGAGGATTCAGAAGGATGGATTTTGGGAGGTCGTGCCTGCAGCTGCGTGTTGTTATGAGTGAGTGGATGGAACGGCGAGAGATAAGAGTATGGATGTGCTTCTGGAAGCTGGTTTGGGGTGGGCAGGGAGGGAGAGAAGATAGTATTTGTGTGTGATAGCGTGTGCTGGGTGTTGTTTTAATATTTCTTGGTGTCTGTGGATGTGTTGCCATGTAGTGTAGTGGGTGGTGTTGGTTCGTGGAGGCTGCTGCCAGGAAGCTGCCAGGAATTGAGTGCCTCTCATGTCCAGATGGTCTTTGACTTTGAGGACTTTGGTTTCTTGATGTAGGTGATCTGTAGGTGAAGTAGCTGTGCAGCCTGTTATGATTTTTAGGGCTTTATTTTGAATAGTCTGTAAGGTCTTATGATGTGATTCAGCTAGGTTAGAAGCCCAGGCCGGACTTGGGTATTCTATCACTGATCTTATGTATTATTTGTAAACTGTGGTGGTGGTTTCTTTGTTGTGTCCAAATTTTGTGTGGGCAAGCCGCAAGTGACCTAAGGGCGTTAAGTCTGAGTGTAATTTTCTTTTTAATGTGGTGATGTGCTGTTTGAATGTCATTTGAGTATCCTAGGATTTTGGGTGAGTGGGTAAATAACAACAGCAAACGTAACTACCCTTAAGTCGAGCTGCATCATGTAAACAAACTAACGATCGGAAGTGGTGAAGTCATTTTCAGCCCAAACGCACCGTTTTATTCTTGTACAAAAACACATAAAAAACGTTATTTGATCGTTTCCAAATTCCAATACTATTAGGCTAATAGCCTAGGGCTAAACCAGAGAAGCTTAGTGATGGATCATGGATGCATAGAAACTTTAAAAAAAACTCTCTAGGCTAATTAGTCGTTCATGGTAGGCCTAGGCCTAGGCTATAACCTAGCTTACAGTACCTGTGAAATGCGCGCTACTAAAGCAAAATTGTACCATTTACCATAATACCCTATTACTATTACTTTTGCTACTGGAACAAGAAGGTTAGCATAAGGCCTAGCCTAGTAGGCTAATTAGGTTTGCTCATTAGGCTACAGGTAACAGGTACAAATTACAATAGATTAGGTTGTATGATAAACTTTACTTACTTTGGTATACTTTGGGTGATTCCGTCCTCTGTAGACGCTGCTAAGGTGGGCCTCCGCAGCGACCAGGCAGCTCTGCTTCTCGGGTGTTTTGCTGGCTTGTCAGCGAGTTGGATGCAGTGCTGGGGTATCCTGGTATTGGGGGCTCGTCTAGTATTGTGGCCAGCCAACGGTCCAGCTGACGTTTGAAGGAGTCCGTCGTGACCCCAGTCAGCTCTCGGACTGCCTTTGGCACCGCATTGAAGAGACGAGCCCCGTTTTTTGTGAAGCTGTTGTGGATGACTGTTGCCATTCGCTGAGTAGTAGCCTCTGTCCTCTTTATGTAGCACAGTCGTCCTTTCCTGATGTGGTTGTTTACAGCCAGCCCCACATCAGGTACAAGTCCTTCAAGGGTCTTCCACACGTAAATTACCAGATAGCGCTCGCGTCTTCTCTGGAGGGAGTATAGACGTACCTCCTCCAGGCGCTCCCAGTAGTTTAGGTGTTGGAGACCCCGGATTCTGCTGGTGAAGGTCCTCTGGAGGGATTCCAGCTTGCAGGTATCCCCCGTCTTGAATGGTGACCAGAGCTGGCAGCAGTATTCCAGCTTGAGGACCAAGGCCTTCCAGTGTTAGCATGCAGGTCCTTTCCCTTGTCTGGAAAGTCCCAGTATCCACCCTGTTAATTTTCTGCCAGTTTCGGTGACGAGGTTGATATGATGGGAGAAGGTTCCGTCCGAGCTCATTGTGACTCCCAGATCCCGCACCTGATCTTTAGGTGTTATGGTTTGTTGGTTGACCTGGTAGCTGGTTCTCTGTTTGATGTCTTGGTGAGGGCCGTACCTCATGAGCTCGAATTTCTCTTCATTCATCATCATATTGTTGGAGTCGGACCAGTCGAGTACGCGGTTGAGGTCTTCTTGGAGTAGAGCCACGTCCGCTTCTGCTTCAATCCTCATCTTCAATCTCATATCGTCAGCGAACGAAGTTGCCTGGGCGTGTTGTAGTTCGTCGTCGATGTCTGCAATCATGATGAGGAACAGAAGTGGGCCCAGTACTGACCCCTGGGGGCTGGGGTACAACGCTGGACACGTCGCTCGGGTCGGAGAGATGTTCCTGGACCAAGACCTTCTGTTTCCTGTCTGTTAGGAAGCTATGCAGCCACTTGCCAAGGTTCCCCCTTATGCCAAGATTCTTTAGCTTGTGAAGGACGAGGCCATGGTCAACTTTCTCGAACGCCTTGGCGAAGTCCAAGTATATTATGTCGACAGTGTCACCCTTGCTGAGATCTTCTAGTAGGGCCTCATGGTGGGTCAGAAGCTGTGACAGACAGGATCGGCCCTTCCTGAAACCGTGCTGACTGCTGACCGTCGTTGAAGGCAGCTAGTTTCTCCATGTGGTTTGTTAGTCTTTTCCTGACAACCCGCTCTATTATTTTGATAATGTGCGAGGTCAGTACCACGGGCCGGTAGTTTTTGGCCAATCCTTTGTTGCCACCTTTGTGGATTGGTGTGACTATTCTCTCCTTTAGAGATGGGGGGGACTGTACCAGTGGCCAGAGACTTGGTGGCTATTAATGTCAGTGGTTGAGCCAGTTCTTCTTTGCAGGTTTTCAGGAAGAGCGCACTGAAGCCGTCTGGGCCTGTAGCTGAATCCGCTGCAATGGTATCGATGGCTTGAATTATTTCTTCGGTTCCAGGGTTGATGTCTGAGAGAATTGGCACGGCAGTAGGCTCCTGTGCAGCGAAGAAAACCGTTGGGTCGTCCACTATTTTGGCAGGGCTGGGTATGCTGAAGACATTTTCGTATTGTGTCCTCAGTATTTCCGCCAACCGTTCTGGGTCCCCCACTAGGTTTCCTGCGCTGTCTTCTAGTGGCCCTACAGATGCTACATTTTTAGCCTTCTTGTTTGCATATGTGAATAACTTGGAGTTGTCTTTTATGTTGTGGATGGCCTGTAGTTCTTCTCTTTTCCTCTGGTCATCGTGGGACTTCAGTAGGTTACACTCAATTTCCTTTAGGGCCACTTGTATTTCTGTGACTATGTTGCGGAAGATTTCTTGTTATTTTCTTTTTGTGGATGCTTCTCTTTCTCATAAGGACACGACGATCTCGTGGTATTTTTCCTCTGTTCGACGTGCTTTTTGGTGGAACATGGGTCTTGCATATTTCTTCGCAGACTCCGGTGAAAGTGGATAGCATTCCTTCGACGCTGTCGTCTGCGATGGCTGTCTCCCAGTTGATCCTTAGCTTTTCTTTTATCATAGGCCAGTCTATGTCTTTGTGGTGGAAGTTTAGACTTGCCATCAGTGTTTTGGTTTGCTGGCCCTGTTGTGCTGGTTCGTTCATTAGTGCGTTACTTACGACTGTAGCTTCGCAAATCCTGTGATCTAACATGGAGGTTTCATATACTATAGTTGTTGTTGTTGTTCCCCAGGCTGTCTGGCCGAACAGCCCCAAGGTCTCGAGCAAGGCCAAGGCCATAAACGAGCGCCCCCACAAAATCCTCCCTGCTTACCACTAACAAAGCCCGGGTGACCGAAGCCACTCCAAGGCAGGGAGCTGAGCTGCTGAGGAGGGTGCGGAAACGCCCGGGAAACCAAAGCCCCACCCAAGGCCCTGTGCCCCTCAGCAATTATGAAGGGAAAGTTGAGGGGTTTAGCTGTGTAGTATTCCATGGTTATTGCTTAATAGCAGATCTAGGATGCTCGTTCCTCTTGTTGGTTCTGTTATGAATTGTGAGAGGAATTTTGTCTCTGTGAGTGATGTCAGCTGCCTTGCTTGCCTTTTCTCGTCTGCTGTTCCTCCTGCTACCTCGAGTGTCTCCCAGTTCACATGCGGGAAGTTGAAGTCGCCCAGAAGGAGGTATTCAGTGTCGGGGGCTGGCAGGTTTTCGAGTGCATGTTCAATTTTGTTTATGACATCCTCAAAAAGATTGTGGGTGGTGTTTGGAGGCCTGTAGACTACCGTTACGAGATTAATTTCCCTTATAACTAGGGAAAGAATTTTGCATGTTCCGTTTGAGTAACTGTCCAAGGTTTCTACCGCAAGGTTATTTTCCACATATATGGCAACTCCACCGTGGCTCCTGTCCTTTCTGTCTGCTCGGAAAATTTCATATTCTTGAATTCTCACGCTCAGCATCTAGAATATCTTTATGCAGATGTGTCTCTGTTAGGACATTATAGACGTCTTTCACCGCACTATTAGAAACAATTTAATAGCGGAGAATAGGGACCTATAGGGCCTACTATAGACTCGCCATATTTTTGTTATTAACCTATAGTCCGCATGGTGGAATTTTGTTATCGACACTTGAAAAAACCCGATTAGGCCTACTTACAGTTTCTTACAGTAGATCCTCTGGAAAAAGGCAAACTATGCCTGTGTATCCAGCTCAGTACCAGTACTTGCACTGCTGCGGTCGTTCACGGTGTTGGCGGCGGCGGTAGCAGACGCAACATTTTTACTATTCTGTATTTTTGTTTTATAATCAAACTTCAAATCTTGTCTTCCCCATGCTTTATCAAGATTACTTTCAAACTCCCTTATTGATTCGGAATCGACTACATACTGGGGCAGTGCGTTCCACTCATTTACCACTCTATCACAAAATGAGTTCTTCGCCTTCTCAAGCCTATTTCTTTCTTTGTAAATTTTCTTAGAGTGTCCTCTCGTTCTTGTTCCCTCCCGCATCAAGAAGATACCTTCACACACATCCTCATCGTACTTTCCTGACACTATCTTAAAAGTCTCTATCATATCCCCTCTCTTTCTCCTATATGCCAGTGTCGGAAGTCCCAGTGTCCTCAACCTCTGCTCATAGCCCGCGTTCTTCAACGTTGGTACCAGCTTGCTAGCTCTTCTCTGCACTTTCTCCACTGCTTCTATATCCTTTACCATATATGGAGCCCACACCTGGTTTGCATATTCCAGGTGTGGCCTAACCAGCGCTGTATATAGATTCCTGAAGATTTCTTCGTCAAGTGACACAAATGTCCTCCTTATCAGCCCTACAATTCTATTGGCTTTGTTTATCTTTTCCGCTAAATGTTCTGAGAAATTTAACTTATTATCTATCACTACTCCTATATCCTTTTCTGCACTCACTTCCTCCATCGCTTCATACATACTGTATCCTACCTTGTCTATCTTGCTGGTCCCAATCCGCATGTACTTGCATTTTTTTGGATGAAAAGGCATTAACCAATGCTCAGACCATCCCTTCATGCCCTCCACATCTCCTTGAAGCAAACCCATATCTTCCTTACTCCTCACTCTTCTATACAGTTTAGTGTCATCCGCATACAGGTATACCTCACTTCCATTAGTTATAACTTCAGGCAAGTCGTTGATAAATATAACGAACAGCAGTGGTCCCAACACAGATCCCTGAGGTACCCCACTTGTAATTTCCCTCCACCCCGAGCCCATTCCATTCACCAATACCCTCTGTCTCCGATCTTTCAGGAAGGCTTCTATCCATTTCACACATTTCTCCCCTATATTATAGCTTCTAACTTTCTCTATTAACCTTTTATGTGGGACCTTATCGAAGGCCTTCATAAAATCGCAATATACCACGTCTATTACATCACCATCTTCTAGAATTTGCATCCAATCATCTACCACCTTAATTAGCTGTAGTACCGTCGACCTCCCCGGCAAGAATCCGAACTGTCTCCCACTGCGACCATAAACAAAGCATTGCGTCCAATGAATCCTTCGACTTTACCTCCTTCTTCTTGTTTTGAACGATGCGGTGGGTGCGATTCACCCAATCAGGGTGTCAATCCACAAAATATGAATTGTGTTATCATTATGGTTTATTATTTTGTTATCATTATAGGCTAGCGCGACGGAGCGGCGAAGGCGTGAGCTCTAGGGGGGTCCGGGGGCATGCCCCCCCCCCCCCCATGATTTTTTTGAGAATTTAGGTGTCTAAAACAGCATTTCCTGCAATCTAAAAGCAATCAAGATGGAAAATATGGAGACCAAAATTATGTCAATTTACCTTTTTTGTTTCTTAAAAAAAAAAAGGGTTGGGGGAGTTTCTGTTATCATTAGGCCTATACAAAAAGTTCATTTGCATTATCACTCAAAAAAACAGCGTCGTTTGACACCCTGCACCCAATAAATGGCGCGAGCGTTAGCCTAGCCTACTCACAAAAACGAAATACCGGCAACCTGTTTTTGCCCCCTTACAGATCTACATAGTAACATATAGGCTATGAGGATGACAATAAATCAAGGGGGGGGGCATTGCCCCCCTCAACCCATCATGCATGCAGCATCCAATTTACCCCACAATTTCCCTTACCTACTGTAAAAGCGTGATTCACTCAATAAATGGCGCCCTTTGACGCCGTATCTTCAATTAATAAATAATGGGTAGCCTAAGTACTAAGTCAATGTAAATCCTCCACTCAAATCATGAAAAACAACAATAAAACACTAGGCTAGGCCTAGGCTATAGGCTATTCCTTGAACAAAATATACAGAAACTTGGTAAATAGGCTAAGGCGGCTCTAGCTGTCTTGAATGCTACCAGTTGTATTATTAGCCTAGTAGGCTAGGTCTAGCCTATGAATTATGAATATGATAGGCCTAGGTATTATTGTAAATTTGTGTTGGATTGGGTTAGGTTACTTTGACCCATTGAGGTTGATTCTGCTGCACCCACTGAACTGAACTCACTAATTATCGAGTTCAGTGGCTTCACCTCATACGAAAACCACCAAATGCCCATTTCTGTCACTTCCCCATTTTGTAGAGGCTAGAAGTAGCCTAGGCTAGACCAATGCACTCTTTATCTGCAAGTCCTCCCTTCTAGGCATATTATAGGCCTAGGCTAGGCTAATAATAATAATAATATTCCTGGGACGACCTTCTGGGTGCAAGTTCAAGACGCTAGTCCATAGTTTGGCACTTAGGCTAGTAAAACAGTTTCAACATTCACCAACCTTTCACAAGTTTCCCAAAACTAGAAACACCCACCAACTAGAACTTGTAGAGGACGGTCTGACAGCAGTGTTGGCGAGGCTTCCATGGGCGAACAGTAGGCTATCAAATAATTTAACTTTAGCCTACGCGTAACCAAGCATCACCCCCTCTAGTCTACAGTATATATATACACTATATCAGGCTACGTACGTATGTTATTATGGCATTCGTAATGCTCATACGTCAGATGCAGTACTGCACAATTGCACTTACGTACTGTACGTACTACGTACAGCTCGTACGTCAGATGATTCAGATTCTGCCACCTGGGTATTGAGGGATAAGCCTTTACACTATAGGCTAGTGATACAGTAGGTTGCGGTTGCCCAACTTGTCTTTCCCTCGGCTACGTACCGTACCATTTGGTTCAATTGTCCATCAATAATTCGGCACACCATGGCGGAAGGCGGACGCAAGTTTGAGGCTCCGGCATATGTTATGGGAATAGTTAATTAATTCAAGGATATCGAGTACATACGGGGCTAACAAGAAGAGGAAGGATTTAGTGAAGGTTTGGAGAATATATTGGTGTGGTGGAGGGGTGATATATAGTGTAATAAGAGTGTGTAGTGACGGGACAGCGGTAGGGTTGTGAGTTGTTGAGTTTGTAAACAAACATGGCAGAGGGAATTTCGGGTATAACGGAGTCGGAAGGAAGGTTACAACGTTTTCGGGGATTCAAGAGCACAGATAAGAAGTTAGAAGAGGTTAGTATTGTTGTGAAGGATTTGGAAAAGTGGATGAGTGATACGGAGAAATGGAAGGGGGATATTGGTGAGAAAGTTAAGGCACTGTGTGTAATGTGTGGTGTGATAGGTGGGGAAGGGAATAGGCCTAGCGAAGGAAGTGAATGCAGGCCTTTTTCGGCAGTTAATGAGAGCCTAGAGATGTTATTGAAAAGGGTAGATGAACTGGGAGCAGAGAATATGGCATTGAAGGAGCAGCTGAAGGAATACGAAGGACGTTTCACGGAAGTAAAGGAGTCGACTGCATGGACGGTGGTAGGTAAACAAAAAGTCAAGGATTTGGAGGATATTATGAAAGAGCAAAAGGAAGAAATGAATATGACCAAACAAAGTTTTGAGAGTGCAGTTGTAGGGGTCATGAAGAACAAGGAGAGTGTCGTGAGGGAGGCCATGGACAGGGATAGGGGTGTAATCTTGTATGGAGATATAGAGACTCATATGAATGATAATGGAGTGAGAAAAGTGAGGGATATGGAGACAGTGAAGGAGGTCTTGAAAGGTGTGGATGAGGACGAATATGGATGGGAAGGGCAGGTGGAGGAGATCAGTAGGATAGGTAGATATAAAAGGGGAGAGATGAGACCTATAAGGGTACAGTTTAAAACTAGGGTAGTGGCGGAGACTGTGACAAATTTTAGTTGGAGGCTAAATACAAATGATAAACTGAAACACATAAGACTAAAGAAGGATTTGAGTATAGAACAAAGGAAAAAAATTAAGGAATTACAAGAAAAGGCTGATGAAAATAATGGAAAGTTGGATGAGGAGGAAAAGAGAAATTTTTACTGGAGAGTGAGGGACGGAAAAGTGAGGAAGTGGTTTATAAGAGTAGAAAGGAGGGGGAGATCAGGGAGGGGAGAGAATGTGATGAGAGTTGTGACGGAGGAGGAGAACGGGGTGGAGGTGTCACAGGGAGAGACAGGAGACAAAGAGGCAGACCCAGTAGTGCTAACAGGGGAGTAGGGTACGGACTGGAGGAGCGGGATGGTGTAATTGCTGGAGGAATGGTAGATGGATTAAGGATTATGTTTAGTAATGTGGATGTGTTTACTCAGGACAAGAAAAGAGAACTGATATGTAGGTTGCAGGATGAAGAGGAAAAAACCTGATATCATAGCCCTACAGGAAGTAAGACCAAAATTTTTAGAATTGAGAGGGAACTGGTGGAATATAGTTTGGAGGGTTTTGAGTTATATGAGAGAAATGCTATTAGAGCAGAGGTTGGAAGAGGACTGTTTATTTATGTAAGAAAAGAGCTCAAGGTTAATGAGGTGGATATGAGACAGCATTGTGAGTATTTGTGTATTGAAGTAAAATGTGTAAGAGGATCAATTCTAATTGCCTCTATATATAGAAGCCCAAATAATAGCAGGGGAGAGGATGATAACCTACTGAAAGCAATGGAGGAGATAGATAATAGAGAGAACAAATATAAAATTTTGATTGGAGATTTCAATTTGCCAAGGATCAACTGGGCAAATTGTACTACTCCAGCGGGACAGGGTAGCATGGAAAATAAGTTTATAGAGAAAGTGAGAGATTGTTTTTTAACGCAACATATTGTAGAGATGACAAGATATAGAGATGGGACGCAGGGGAGTGTACTTGATTTGATTTTTAGCAATGAAGAGGATATAGTGGAACATGTTAATGTGGATAGCCCTATAGGTCGTAGTGACCATGCCTGTATAAGCTTTAGTTGTAACATTAAATTGGAGAGGGATAATAAAAGCAATAGAAAAATATACATGTATGATAGAGCAGATTATGAGCTGCTGAGACGGTGTTTGGACATTGACTGGGGGGAATATTTGAACGGTGAAGACGCTGAAGGAATGTGGAGGAAAATTAGAGTCAAACTGGAGAATGCTGTATCCAAAAGTGTACCAGTAAGGGAATATAAGGATAAAACAAAATTGAGGAAAAAAGAACTAACCCAGAATTGCCAATGAAAAGAAAGCTTTGGATATTGATTAGAAGAAAGAAACGATTGTGGGAAAGATTAAAATTGTTAAAAAAGAACAGGGGGTCTAGTATAGAGGCTATGGAAGTGGATCTGGAACGTAGACAAATAAACAATAAAATAAGGTGGGAAACAAGGAGGGGGGTGAAGGAGAGGGAGAGAGAGATAGCTAGAAATGTGAAGGATAATCCAAAAATATTCTGGAAGTACATTCAGGAAAAATTAACAAGAAGAGTAGGGATCCCAGAGCTGGTGGGGGGGTTTGAATGATGGGAGTAGAGCGGAGACTGATAAGGAGAAAGCAGAGGTGCTGGGGAAATACTTTGGGGGGGTACTAACAGTGGAGTCGGAGGACGCAGTGCCTACTATTCCCATCAAACAGGCACCGGCACTAGAACTAGTAGAGTTTTCCCATGCTAGAATAAGAAGGGCTATAGAAAAAATGAACAGAAGTAAGTCACCGGGACCGGATGGGATACACCCAAGAATCATAAAGGAAGGAGGGGAGATGTTAGTAGAGCCATTGAAAATGTTATTTGAGGTATCGTTTAATACAGGACAAATCCCGATGGACTGGAGAGAGGCGAACATAACAGCTATATTTAAGAAGGGAAAGAGAAATGACCCAGGGAATTATAGACCAGTCAGTTTGACAAGTGTTGTGTGTAAACTAATGGAAACGGTAATTAGAGAAGGAATAATGGATCATATGAAGTCAAACCAACTTTTCAGTGGGAGACAGTTCGGATTCTTGCCGGGGAGGTCGACGGTACTACAGCTAATTAAGGTGGTAGATGATTGGATGCAAATTCTAGAAGATGGTGATGTAATAGACGTGGTATATTGCGATTTTATGAAGGCCTTCGATAAGGTCCCACATAAAAGGTTAATAGAGAAAGTTAGAAGCTATAATATAGGGGAGAAATGTGTGAAATGGATAGAAGCCTTCCTGAAAGATCGGAGACAGAGGGTATTGGTGAATGGAATAGGCTCGGGGTGGAGGGAAATTACAAGTGGGGTACCTCAGGGATCTGTGTTGGGACCACTGCTGTTCGTTATATTTATCAACGACTTGCCTGAAGTTATAACTAATGGAAGTGAGGTATACCTGTATGCGGATGACACTAAACTGTATAGAAGAGTGAGGAGTAAGGAAGATATGGGTTTGCTTCAAGGAGATGTGGAGGGCATGAAGGGATGGTCTGAGCATTGGTTAATGCCTTTTCATCCAAAAAAATGCAAGTACATGCGGATTGGGACCAGCAAGATAGACAAGGTAGGATACAGTATGTATGAAGCGATGGAGGAAGTGAGTGCAGAAAAGGATAAAGGAGTAGTGATAGATATAAAGTTAAATGTCTCAGAACATTTAGCGGAAAAGATAAACAAAGCCAATAGAATTGTAGGGCTGATAAGGAGGACATTTGTGTCACTTGACGAAGAAATCTTCAGGAATCTATATACAGCGCTGGTTAGGCCACACCTGGAATATGCAAACCAGGTGTGGGCTCCATATATGGTAAAGGATATAGAAGCAGTGGAGAAAGTGCAGAGAGGAGAGCTAGCAAGCTGGTACCAACGTTGAAGAACGCGGGCTATGAGCAGAGGTTGAGGACACTGGGACTTCCGACACTGGCATATAGGAGAAAGAGAGGGGATATGATAGAGACTTTTAAGATAGTGTCAGGAAAGTACGATGAGGATGTGTGTGAAGGTATCTTCTTGATGCGGGAGGGAACAAGAACGAGAGGACACTCTAAGAAAATTTACAAAGAAAGAAATAGGCTTGAGAAGGCGAAGAACTCATTTTGTGATAGAGTGGTAAATGAGTGGAACGCACTGCCCCAGTATGTAGTCGATTCCGAATCAATAAGGGAGTTTGAAAGTAATCTTGATAAAGCATGGGGAAGACAAGATTTGAAGTTTGATTATAAAACAAAAATACAGAATAGTAAAAATGTTGCGTCTGCTACCGCCGCCGCCAACACCGTGAACGACCGCAGCAGTGCAAGTACTGGTACTGAGCTGGATACACAGGCATAGTTTGCCTTTTTCCAGAGGATCTACTGTAAGAAACTGTAAGAATAATGCAACAATCTCTAAATGCAAAATAAAAGCCTTTATAGTTAATCTCATTTGCGGTTTGTACAACAGTATTTCTCTCATTTGCCGAGAGAGGACATCAAAGTTGACATTGTGATATTGGGACAACTTTTGACAGTGACTGTCAGTGAGTGATACCTTATCAGGAGAGGAAAAAACAACAACAATTCATGGGCTCTGCCATGGGCTCTCATTTATCATTGTCTGTCAGTTTTGACAAACTCCAAATTTCCATCATGAACATATCCGTACTATAGATTGAATATAATATCCCATTCACATTGTCCTCATATAATTACCATTGATATAATGCTGTGATGCCCTGTAGGCTACCTAGCTGATATATCCCGCAACCACAGAAGTTACAGAACTACCAGAGTTGATGTGTGGGATAGCGTAAAATAGTCGTTGGTGGAAAAGTCTAATAAACTCACCATGTGTATCACCACGAGACCATATCACCTATCAGGCCCAATCCACACTTTTCCTACTTTTGTTTATTTCCTTTTTCCCTCTTTTCCTGTTTTTGTTTCTTTTTTGGGGGGTTGGCCTACTCAAGACAGAGCAAGAACAGGGAAAACACAACATAAAACAACGAACACACACAGACAAAACACAAATTCACACACATCTAGGTCACCCAGGAGAAGACCCAGAGCCAATTTAGGGTCACCAAGGTCCCTCCAGCACTCCCCCGGCCCCCCGATTACTCGGAGAGGTTCCGATTTCGGCAGGCAGACATGCAGCGGAGTCGAAGTCACAAGCCCGCCCACCACACTTCCAGGCACACCCTTCATATTAATCGTCTCCCCGGGCCAGGCGCCTGATGGACTATTATCTAGTCCAACTTTCGCCCGACCCCTTCCCCCAAATGACCACATGTTTACTCATCTATTCACAAGCATTCTCCATTCATTCCTGTTTATTACCACTTCCTTTGCCTGATCTATAGTCATTCGAATCCTATATCATCCAAAGCTTGTCTTACACAGTATCTCCATCTAAATGGGGTTTTCCTGCCCTTCTATCTCCCCTTGTATCTGACTCACATATTCTATTTGTAAGCCTTTCATCTCCCATTTGTTCAACATGACCATACCAGCTCAGCACCCTTCTGTCCACTCTGGCTGACAAATGTTCCTGCTGCCCAACTCTCCTACGTATCTCTTCATTCCTCAATCTGTGTCTACTAGTAACTCCACACATACTTCTCAAGCAGCTCATCTCCATCACATCCAGCTTTCTTCTTTCCTTTTCCTTCAGAGCCCACATCTCAGCTCCATATATCACTGTTGGCACAATAATTCCTTGATACATTGCACTTTTTACTTTCATTCCGAGATTTCTCGTCTTCCACATACTTCCCATTGCTCCGAAAACCTTCCTTCCTTCACACACTCTGTTTTACCTCCATTTCCATGACTCCACTCCTGCCTATTGTTCCTCCGAGATATTTAAAACACTCTACTTGTTCCAATATTTCCCCATCCAGCCTCACATCTAGATTCACCCTATGATCACCCTTATTACACACCATTACTTTACTTTTATTAATGTTTTAATTTTTTTATTGGGATTTTTTGTTTTTTCATTAACCTAACAAATAAACCTAACCTAACCTAATAGCCCCCAAATACATTTAGGTTAGGTTAGGTTAGTTTTTTTGGTCAGGTTAATGAAAAAACAAAAAATCCCAAGAAAAAAATTAAAAATCCCAAGATTTTTTTTTTCTTGAGGATAAACATTATATAGCAATGAAGAATAATGATGATAGGAACCCCAAACTAATATTATAAATTTGTTACCAATATTGTTGCTCGTCCTGCATATGTACCCCTGGTTCTTTCAAGGATAACTAAGGTTGCAATCCTATTGTACGTCCGTGGTAGTAGGCTACAGTGGTTATAGCGTGGGAGTCTGTTATGCCTACTGCCATGGGTTCAAAACTGCGCCAGGCACATATATTTTTAAGAGGGTTAAATTCCCTTTTCGCCCAGTATTTCAATAAACACACAACCATATATATCTGGATATATACATATATGGCCCCAACTCTGTTCCTCATTCATATCAATTATCTCATATCTACCACTCATAATCCAATACATTCCTACGCAGATGACTCAACACTCCACAGTTCCTTCACATTTACCAATTCTTTCACCCAACCCGATCTTATAAATTCAAAAATAAACACTGCAATTTCTCTGAACCAGGACCTTTCTAGAATTAATGAATGGGGACAAAATAATCTAAGTTTCCTTTAATGCACAGAAAACCAAGTACATTCAATTTTCTAACCGACAGAATCTCACTGACTCCCATATATTTTTTAATGATGTAAATATTCCCACTTCCCCTAGTATTGACATTCTAGGTGTAACATTAACTACTAACTTGAGCTGGACACATTATGTTAGAAGCATTGCTAAGAATGCCTCTAAAAAAATGGGACTCCTGTACAGAGTTCGAGAATTCTTCACTGACGAGCAGTTGGCCGTAATATATAAAAGTCATGTGCGTTCTCAGATGGATTACTGTTCACCTCTGTGGGATGGAAGTGGTGGTTGCATTGAGGCAGTTGGACAAAATTCAAAATAAAGCTATTAGATTAATCAATAACCCTGCAATCACACAGGACCTTCCTACATTATCCATACGAAGAAACGTTGCATCCCTTGCATTATTCTACAGATATTTTCACAGCAATTGTTCCGAGGAACTTGCTTCAATTGTGCCGCCTCTCCACATCTTTCCCCGTAGAACTAGGGCAGCTGAGAGCGCCCATGAATTTACACTTTCTCCTCCACAATGCAGAACTTCTGCTTATCAGAATTCATTTATCCCCAGAGCTACTACTCTTTGGAATTCACTTCCCTCGAATTGCTTTCCACAAACTTACAATCTACAAGTGTTTAAATCTAGTTGTTACAAACATTTTATGAATGGAGAATGCCTTTAGTCACATGGACCTTTTTGTTTTATCTGTGTTTTTCCTTCCTCCGTTCATTGTCTCTTTAAAAAAAATATATACAGTATATGTAGGCTACATACACATCACTGAAACATACATATACATAAATAATTGTACAGTATACTTACATAGCACATACAATTACAATAAATGTATTTAAAGGATTTATATAAATACTTCTGGAAAAAATTAACTAACAACTCAAAAGAGACAGTTTTTATCTTACAATTGCTGGTATCACGAAACTGGAAATAACTTATTGTATTGAATTACACGTGTGATACGGCGATTGACAAGACATTTTTGCTCTCTCATTCTAACTATTTATGAATCTAACTACCTATATCATAACTAATTATCTGTCTATATCACACACATACACACAAATAATAATAAAAATAATCTACATACACATATACACAAATACATATACACAAATACATATACATGTATACATACATAAATACATATATACATACAAATATAGGCTACATATTAATATACGACGGTAGTGACATGGACAAAAGGATACATGGAGAAAACAAAGGAAGGCAAAAGAAGACAGGAGAGAGGCAAAGATAGCCGCAGTGCAACAGTGGTCTGAGTCCCTCGCTACCCCAGACCCCTCTACTACCAAGGCAGCCAAACCAGAGAGCGCAGGGAAAGATGATAAAAGGAGAGAGACGAGAGTGGCCGCAATAGGCCTACAACAGCGGTCTAGGTCCCCTTAATTCTACCACAGTTCCCTCTAACACTAGAGCGGCCCGCACAGAAAACACTCGCTCATTGAAGGGCTTCACACCTCGTTTTTAATGAGGTCCAGTACCTGGTCTCCCTTCTTTCATCCACAATGACTCCCAGTGACAAACTCAACCATGGCTGTGACCATTCCAGCCAAAATCTCTGGAAGTCAGGTTGGGGTGGTGAGTAAGTTAGTAGGCTACTACAATAAGTGCACCACTTAGAGGTCCGAGCTTTGACCAGACTGTTCCCTACCTCCTGCATCTAGCATGTGGCCGGCGATGATGAGCCGTAAGCAATTTAAGCTAGGTGGAGTACCAAAACCAGGTATCAGTCCCAAGTAGAATGAGAGCCAGGGGTTTACTGTGAAAGGGAAGTTTGCCAGGGAATCGTTAATCACATTGACCACTATACAATAGTTATTGTTGTACTTTGGCTGACATAACCTTTGTATATGGAATAAATACTGTTCTATCTCAATACTCCCACGCTTTGGCTGAAAAGACGAAAAGATAGATCTGGTTGGTTACACAGGGGCGAATTTATAGGTAGGCTACTGGGCTGCTTGTGCTTTTGCCATAGCATTCCCCTATAAATCAGCTCCGGTGACTTTCCCCCCACAATAAAGCAGCTCCCTACATGCACTCCTGTTGGGACCCGTAGGCCAGTCACCACGTCGAGGACCTCTACCCGCTTGACGCCACCCCGCCAGGGAGCCAGGACCAGTCCAGCCACCAGCCAGAAGTCAATGAGGAAACCAAAACTAAAAAGAATGTGTTAGCTTGATCCAAGCTGTATTAGGCTACAGACCTTCCTTCTAACTTGCTAGGCCTTGCTTGATTTTTTATTACCAAAACACATAATACTATCCTAGGACTCTGTTTTATGTCCCAAAGCTGCTCGTCGGTGCAGCTTTTTCTTTAGTAATATAAGGGGACTTCACTCTAACATCAATTCTGTACACCAATTTCTTCAAGCAGAATCCCCTACTCTCTTTTTTTTGACAGAGACTCAAGTAACATCCACATCTGACACGTCTAATTTAATTTTCCAGGTTATCAACTGCTCCAAAATTTCAGACCTAAAGGAGGTGTATGTTGCTTTGCAAAATCTGAAATTGCCCTGGAGGAGGTTACTAGTTTCAATTGTCCCTATTTTGATTATTCTATATACAAATTAATTTCTGCTGGTAAATTTAAATACATATGTTGCATCTACCGTTCCCCAAATAACTCCTCCAGAGCAAAGTCTTTTTGATTCTCTGTCCTCACAACTCAGTGTCCTCAACTTAAATGCTTCTTCTGAAATCACTGTGTTGGGTGATTTTAATGTCCATAATGTTGAATGGCTCACTCATTCAGCCAGGACTGATGATGCTGGTCTTGAATGTGAGCTATTTGCAGACTCATTTAATCTCACTCAACTAGTCAACCAACCCACCCGTGTACCAGATAATCCTAATCATAATTCCCACCTACTGGACTTATTTTTAACAACCAATTCAGAAAATTATGATGTTACAGTGAGGTCCCCGCTTGGATCTTCTGATCACTGTCTGATACAGGCCACCTGGCTATCACCTACCACACCTTCCCACTCTGAACCTGTTTTGGTGACTAAATGGCATTACGATAGGGCAGACTGGGAGGGTCTTCAAGGTTTATTTATTGATATTCCCTGGACCTCTTTCTTTTCTAATGATGCACACTCCACCTTAAGCCACATACAAGATTTTGTAAAAATTGGAATGGAAACTTTTATTCCTCATCAAAAGTACAGTAAAAGATCTAATTCACCTAAATGGTTTGACCATAATTGTGCTAGAGTAACTGAACAAAAAGCAATAGCCTACAATGCATACACAAGATCAAAAACACATGAAGCCTTTAATTACTTTAGAAACATCAGAAATCATGCCAAAACTGTATTAAACCTAACTAAATCAAACTTTCTCCACAAGCAGGCAAATAAACTTCCAAATGATAACAAAATATTTTGGTCTACTTTTAACTCATTCAAATCCAACTTCACTACTGCTTCATCCATTCCACCATTAAAATCTCCGACTGGCAATCTTGTAAGTGACCCACGAGGTAAAGCTAACCTTCTTGCGGATATTTTCTCCACCAACTCAACCTTAGATGAAATAAATCAAGATGTCCCTGTACTTAATTTTAATTCGCCTGAAATTCCCTCACTTAAGATCCACACCAGACATGTCAAAACTATGTTGCAGAATCTCTCGGTAGATAAGGATCCTGGTCCAGATGAAATTCCTCCAATAGTACTTAAGAATTGCTCCTTGGTGCTCGCTCCTGTATTGGCAAAATTGTTCCGTCTATGTGCTCATATCTCATGCTTCCCAGTACCCTGGAAAGAAGCAAACATCCATCCAGTTCCTAAAAAAGGTGCCTCTTCAGATCCATCAAACTACAGACCAATAGCTATAACTTCCACTCTTGGTAAAGTCTTTGAAATTATATTAAATAATCACATAATTAAGCATCTTGAGAATAATAAATTAATCAGTGATAGGCAATATGGTTTTAGACGATGTCGATCAACTGCAGACATTCTTTGCCTTCTTATGCATCAAATCAACCAAGCTACAGACCAACATGGTGAAACACATACAATAGCACTGGATATATCAAAGGCATTTGATAGTCTGGCATCAATCCTTATTGTCGAAGATGTCACACTACGGCCTTGCATCATTAGTTCCACTAATTTCTTCTTATCTTCATAACGGAAAAATACGTGTAATGGTAGATGGCCTTTATTCTCAATTTCACTCAATAAATGCTGGTGTTCCCCAGGGATCAGTTTTGGCCCCAACTCTGTTCCTCATTCATATCAATGATCTCATATTCTACCACTCATAATCCAATACATTCCTACGCAGATGACTAACACTCCACAGTTCCTTCATATTTACCAATTCTTTCACTCAACCCGATCTTATAAATTCAAAAATAAACACTGCAATTTCTCTGAACCAGGACCTTTCTAGAATTAATGAATGGGGACAAAAGAATCTAGTTTCCTTTAATGCACAGAAAACAAAGTACATTCAATTTTCTAACCGACAGAATCTCACTGACTCCCATATATTTGTTAATGATGTAAATATTCCCACTTCCCCTAGTATTGACATTCTCGGTGTAACATTAACTACTAACTTGAGCTGGACACATTATGTTAGAAGCATTGCTAAGAATGCCTCTAAAAAAATGGGACTCCTGTACAGAGTTCGAGAATTCTTCACTGACGAGCAGTTGGCCGTAATATATAAAAGTCATGTGCGTTCTCAGATGGATTACTGTTCACCTCTGTGGGGTGGAAGTGGAGTGGTTGCATTGAGGCAGTTGGACAAAATTCAAAACAAAGCTATTAGATTAATAAATAACCCTGCAATCACACAGGACCTTCCTGCATTATCCATACGAAGAAACGTTGCATCCCTTGCATTATTCTACAGATATTTTCACAGCAATTGTTCCGAAGAACTTGCTTCAATTGTGCCGCCTCTCCACATCTTTCCCCATAGAACTAGGGCAGCTGAGAGTGTCCATGAATTTACACTTTCTCCTCCACAATGCAGAACTTCTGCTTATCAGAATTCATTTACTCCCAGAGCTACTACTCTTTGGAATTCACTTCCCTCGAATTGCTTTCCACAAACTTACAATCTACAAATGTTTAAATCCAGTTGTTACAAAAATTTTAGGAATGGAGGATGCCTTTAGGCACATGGACCTTTTTGTTTTATCTGTGTTTTTCCTTCCTCCGTTCATTGTCTCTTTAAAAAAAAAACAAAAAAAAAAAATCATACGCGATTCCTATAGGGGTAATTCAGTAGGTAATATAATTCAGGACTAGACTACACATACACCAAGTGATACACGTAAACTCAAATCATCAAAGTGACACCCTTTTCTCTTTTCGTTTAGTGACCCTTACCATCGCCGTTTTCTGTAAAGACTGAGTGAACTTAATCTGTGTGCACGCGACCGAGATTACTTAAGCTGCGAAAGGCGTGGGTCCTCATAAGAGGTTTGGTGGGCGAAGGTGAAGGTCTTCTTAACCCTCTCCGACATATGACGCAATTTTGAGCCTATTAGGGATACTTTAAAGCCTTTGTTACCATCAGGGGAATTTAGAAACCTTTAGTTTAGTCACTTCAACCTCTGCAGTTGTCTTTGAGTTAGCTGTGGGCAGAAAACTAATTTTGGAGAGGTAATTATAAGAGTGAGAGAACTCAATTTCTTATTGCTAATCTGGCAACCTCTGCGTCATATGAGTGAAGGGGTTAAGAACTAAGGCATAAAAAAAACTTTCAAAACACACTACTGGCACTCAAAACAAAGCAATATGTGATTAAGTGAGATCATTCCGCTCCATTACTTTCTACCACTCCTACACATGTGTTCCCCCCCCCCACCTTCCCCTCCTTTTCCCCCCTCCTCAATTATCAGCTATTTTTTATCTTATTCCCGCTTTTATCGGGTAATTTTTCGCACGAATTTCCCTCATGCGGTCTCTTTAACACGGGCGAGGCAGCTAAGAGATCCTTACAACACAGATTTCTATTCAGAACCCTCAATGTTTCTCTAGAGCTCGGGGAGTAAGGATATTCGCTGCCCAGGCTCTCGCCTCATGATACGACCGGGCGGCAATAATAAGTCTTTTTCACCCCCCAAATGCTATTCCCACTTCTTTTATTGCTCTTAAATGTTCATATGTTCATATTAAAAGTAAAATAGGCGGATATGGATAAGTAATAATGATATGTATGGTAAATATGACAATTTTCGTCAGGAATAAACCAAAATACCTTCGCCTGGCAGGAAGTTTGAAATACCATAGCTTTGATCGCCTTTCTCCACATTTGAGAGTACTTAATTCCATCTATGCTATCAACTATGTATAATTATAACTTTTGCGTTCGAAGTGAATCCTATTTGTTTGTCTAAGTTTTTTGCTATTTTAGAGGATCTCTAGCACTATTTATGTATATTGTGTTATTGATTTTGTTTTTATGCATATTAGCTAAATACATTAGAAGCCATATTATTCTTTCTCATGTTCAATAAATAAATGTATAAATGTTATTGTGTGTTGTCTGTGTCCTGTTGCATGACTATTTATGTATCTTGCGTTAGCTTCATTCCTGGCCCAGTTAAGAAGAGTCCATAATTATATAAGTTTTTCACAAACTCAGAACAAATGTTAAAGGGGCCTAGGGTAGCTATACTAGGGACTCAGCCTCAGGCCGCTGTTGCACTGTGGCTATCTTTGCCTCGATCTCCTGTCTTTTGCCTTCCTTTGTGTTCTCCCCCTATCCTTTTACCCTCGTCGTATTTTAATATACAAAAACACATATATACATATACATACAAATACATACACGCACACACACACACACACACATGTGTATTTTCAGCTCATGAGGCTGCCATTCTTTAATAAACCGTTTATTATTATTATTATTATTATTATTACACACATATATGCACAAATTAATACATTGACATGCATATACACACACACAGTGCAATTATAAAGAGGGAATGTGGAAAAAAAAAGTAAACGAACACAGAGTACTTAGAACTAGAACAAGAAACACGTATTTCAGTTTATATATAAGACAAGTGACACAAAATACAGTAACATAATACAATACGTACACAAGGTAACTGCATGACGGTATTATATGATATAGCAAATGGAATCTGAAAGACAAACGTGTGTATTTGTTCTGTTCTTTGCATTAAGTAGGCCCTACTGATAAAAAAAAAAAAAAAAAAAAAAAAAAAAAAAAGGAATAGCAAATATAATTTTTGGCTCAGAATCCCGATGTTATCCGGGAGAGGCAGGCTAGGGCAGTGTCTCTTCGTTAGGGGAGTGGAGAGGGAGGCCCAGGTAGTCTGAGGTAGTCACTGTAGCTACATCTCTTCTTGCTTCTTCTCCTTCGTCTTGAGATCGGTGGCAACACCTACCGAGTTGGCTGGTTGGCAATGCCTAACCCTTCTTGGCCTAACTAATGTAATGGTCTAGTTGGCAATGCCTAACCAGGGGTCAGCAGCAACGCTTACTGGCCTAAGGTGGTTGATATAACGCCTAACCCCTTATTCCAAAACAAAGGTTAAAACCGAATTGGTGATCTTGTTGGGGTGGCCTGGTCCCGAGGCTGACCTACTAATGAATAACTATGCCAGTGAATATATATTGCGATATTTCCTCTTCCCGCTAGTTGTTGGACTGAGGGAAAAAATATCCGCTTGCCCTGAGCCTAGTGCAGTGGTCAGCAACCTTTAAAGCTAGAAGAGCCATTTTTTTAAAGTTTCATAACAAATTTGTACTGTCGGAGCCGCAATACAAACAAATTGGTCTCATCAACCGAAATCTACAGCACTTTAGAAATAAGAGAATATACCCTACTTCTGAACTAAACAAATTATAGTGATATTGTTCAATATCCTGGTATTCACAAGCTTAGGAAAAACATGTCGCATTTCTAGATATCATAACGATTAATACCTATACATCTTTTCGAAGTTGAACGAACAAATTTAATGTTGCCTTAAATGTGTTATATGATGCCTTCATTTTTAAGGAATAATAATTATTTATGAAGCTTCTGGAGCCACACAAGCGTCCTGAAAGAGCCGCATGCGGCTCCTGAGCCGCCCGACCCCTGGCCTAGTGGGTCGTATCGGGTCCTTAATTCTTGCCTTGGGTTAACTAGATCAGGTGGCACTGGGGCAGGGCTAGTGGTGCGTGGGAGGGACACTTGATTGATGCCTGGCCAGGGGGGCTAAGTCTCCCATTTGTTGAGGAAAGAAGAAAATGGTGGCGCCTACGATGTAACAGAAAACGTACCGTTAGGTTACTATTTCGTGGGTTACTTATATAAATAAGTTCTCTGGTGTGACATGACTGAGTTGAAGTTATGACATCGGGCATAACAAGAGATAAGCTTATAAAGTACAATCCACAGAAGATCACTTTACACACACCGGTGTTGGGACGGCAGCCTGGGACTAGGTGACAACTGAGGCCCAGGGCTAGGTGACTGATACAGGTATTATAGATAGGTAGGTGGCCCGAAGTTAGAGACTAAGAGGACTGGTCCAGTATTAGGCTGGCGGCCTAAGGCCAGCTGACTGGAACCAGTGTTAGGATGATGGCCTGGGGCTAGCTGACTGGGGCCGGCATTAGGCCGATGGCCCTGGGCTAGCTGATTAGGACAAGCGTTAGGTCGGTGGTCCAGGGCTATAGCTGACTGGGACCATAGTTAGGCCAGTGGCCTGGGGCTAACTGACTGGGACCGGTGTTAGGGTGGTGGTTCGGGGTTAGCCGACTGGGACCAGCGTTATGGCGGCGGCCCGGGTATAACTGGGACTGACCTTAAACCGGCACTAGCTGACTGGGACCAGTGTACGTTGGGCTGGCGGCCTGCAGGGCTAGCTGACTGGGACCGGCGTTAGGCTGGTGGCCCAGGGCTTGATGATGGGACCGGCATTAGACCGGTGGCCTGCAGCTAGCTGAATGGGACTGGCATTAGACCGGCGGTCCGGGGCTAGCCGGTGACTGAGACCGGCGTTAGGGCGGCGGCCTGGGTATATCTGACTGGGACTGGTCTTAGACCGGCGACCTGAGGCTAGCTGACTGGGACCAGTGTTAGGATGGCGGCCCAGTCTAGGCCTACTTTTTTAAATCAGCATCTATGCTGCCAGTGGGGGGCCTTATTGGGGTTTAACTCCACAATTATGGCATAATTAATGCAGAATAATGGCGTCGCCGACATCTGTAGGATGAGTTTAGGTTTTACAGAAGTTCTTATAATAGTGTCCATAAAATCACAATTCCGCCAGTCGAGACATATAAAACAAGGAAGTATGGGGCATAATAAACGTATATAACACAGATCAAGGTGCCGGATTTTGGTCCATATGTTAACAAAGTCCCTCGTTTCGGTAAAGGTTGCTGTAAGGATCGACAGTGATTTCAGCAGCGCTAATGTATGTTATTTTCGTGTTTTCCTTCACATTCAGTGTTTTCTTGTAGTGATTAGTATCTGAAATGAGTATTTACCCATTATCCAACAATCTAAAAAAACACGGCCCCTACTATGTGGGGAGGGCTATGAAGATCAGGGAAAATGTGGGGTTAAAGAGGAGAATAGGGTATTTAGAAGAAAACTTGGATTGGGTTTTCCTGTTTTTCAAATACCGAAAACCCATAAATGGAAAAACTCTAGCAAACTTTTGGCAAAAGCTAGCTTGTATTTTCCAAATTTTCAAAGTAAAAAATCCCTAAATTGATTTAAACAGGTCAGCGTGGGATACACAATGGGTTGAGGGGGGGCTCTGGGTAAGGATGGTGTTAGCGGGCGTACCGTCCACTTTGCTTACATAGTCGCACGCTCGCAGATACGTACGCATCTAAGTTTACTTTTTTTTTACGAAATTATCCCACGGCCAGCTGTTATTTGCCCACTCTTTTTTTGTTATTTCCATGTGAGTGAGGGAGACAACAGGCAGAACTGCCTGTGGAGAGTGCCTCCCCCAGAGTTGAAAGAGTGACAGGGCCAAAATCAAGGGACGTTCGAGCCAAAATGCTTAGACACACGGGAGTTTGAAGCAATTAAAGTCATAGAAAGAGGGAAAGACTGATTCTGGGAGAGAGTTCCAGAGCTCAGCTGTTGAATAGAAGATTGAGAATAACATTTCACTTTTGGGTTGGAGAGTTGCACAGAGTAGGGGTGGGATTGTGTTGCAAGACGGGTCCTGCGTGCTCTACGAAGAGGGGGTGGTATACACAGAGAGGTCTGAGGAACACAGATTATTGTAATAGCGGTGGAATAGTGAGAAAGATTCAACATTGCGGAGAAGAGAGAGAGATTGCAGGGAGCGGATGTGAGTTAATGAGATGGAAGGATTTCTTTTATACTTTGTCTAGAAGTGCGGTGTGAGAGGATCCTCCCCACACGTGTGAACAATACATGGACGCACTGTGCCCCTGTACAGAGCAAGAAGCTGCACAGGGGTAAAGAACCCCAGTAAAACTTTATTTTAATACCACGAATTTTGTTGATATATTTGAAGATAAATATGGAATCTATGTGCTCTAAAGATCATATGAAAATTTGTTTTAACCCTCGGCAAAACCTAATAAAAAAGTATGGTACTAAAATGTCTTCGTAACAAGGTTGTCAATACGGTACTTCTAGTTATCGATAGGATAAATCTACAGTTATACAGTACTACCCCTATTTTGTCGCTATTCTGTTGGTACTAATGGGTTAATATTATTAGTAGTAGACTTAGTATGGTTTGATGATGTGCTGAAATGTATATTTGACTTGAAATAGATACATTGACGTATTACAAACCTTCGCGAACCCATAAACATGGAACGTGAGCTGGGTTTAGACCGTCGCGCACCCATAAACAGGGAACGTGAGCTGGGTTTAGACCGTCGGCGAGACAGGTTAGTTTTCGGTTAGGTTAGGTTAGGTTAGGCTAATGTTAAAAATACTAAAATGCGACGGTCCTCGGTATTAAACAACATTGTATATCAAATAAAAAATAAAAAACAACAAATTACCTGAAAAACCCGTATCTGGTTGGTGATAACTTTTGATCAAAATACTTTTTTTTCGCTTTCCGCGTCTGCTGAACTATCCAAAAACACGCTAAAAGGCGTGTTTTGAAGGGGGGAGGTGGGGGGGGGGGGTAGGGAGGGGTAGTATAACTGTAGATTTACCATCGATAGCTCTAAAGATCATATGAAAATTTGTTTAACCCTCGGAAAAACCTAATATAAAAGTATGCTACTAAAATTTAATTTTCGTAACAAGGTTGTTAATACGGTACTTTCCCGTTATCAATGTACAATCAAAGCTGAAGATTGCAGAGTAAACACCATATACTTCATCGACTTTTCTTTCCCTACGTATTATCTAACAGCCATTTTTGTTTGTTTGTTTTTTTTTTTTACTAAGGGATTAGTACTCAACCAGCGGGGGTGTGGGGACGTCAGCCCCCACCCATAATACTAGGATAGGTAAGGTTGTTAGGTTAGGCTAATGTCTTTTCAAATCACTATCGTGGGTGGGTGGGTGGGTGGGTGGGTGGGTGGGTGGGGGGGGGTGGGGGGGGGGGGGGGGGGGGGGGGGGGGGGGCGTGTATCAACATCGATCGATAGGCCTAATGGGGAAAATAGGTTTTCCGAGATTTTAATTAATTACAAACACTATAGCCTATATTGATGCAAATGAACAAACACAATTATAAAAAACACTCGAGAAAATTCGTGGTATCAAAATAAATATTTTCCGGGCATTTAAATTAATTGTATACTCACTATCACTAGATGTATTTCCTCCTTCAGGAAACTGTAACTTCCCTCTGGAAAAAAAGGTATAATAGTTTTTAATAATAAAATACATATTAGCAAACATTTAGGTATAATTCTAGCGGTGGCTCCATAATGATTTGGGCAATTATAATATTTCCGGTCTTCTGTTTATATCCTTATTAACCTCTGAAGTGTGCATGGGGGGTATGAGACACCTCTGCCTGTGCGCATGTATTTGAGCTGTTTCCATCACTAAAATATTGATTTTACCATAAATAGCATTAATACTTCTCCATATGCGCCTATTATAGGTTGATTATAAAGGTATTAACCTGTTACAACAATAAAACAAGTGGAAACAGCGTTTGGATGGTCAAAATCGGCGATACAGGCCGGGAGTTACATAATGTATGGCTGAGGCAACCTCCTTTCCCGCCACTTTTCCCCAAGTCTGGAGAGACACTGTCAATCGATACTCTCTCTCTCTCTCTTGCACTCGCTTGCTAACAGTGATGACAATGCCCTGCTTGCAACTCGCTAATGTTAGCACGAAAATATACCACAGAATAAGGGAATAACAGGGAAAATAGGTGATAACTGAAGGAGGGGAGGAAAGTGGGGAAGGAGGGGAGGTAGAGGAGTGATATTTTGCATGGCCCAGGGGCAAATTTTTTTTTTTTTCCGGTGTTTTAAATTGATTTTTTTTTTCCCTGACTCTTAAAGAGTCTTCCCGCAGTCCGCCGGGGGAACTCTTAAGAGTCTTCCCGCAGTTCCCGGGTTAAATGGTTTCTGATATTATAAACGGGCATTTTAGTGTTAAATTTACTAGGTTAGCTAATAAAAAAACTAAATTGCACCCATTCTAAATATCACAGAACACGAAATATGAAGGAATACTAGAGAATTACAAACAAATCAATGCTAAAATCGATTTGGAGCCATTGCTAGAATGTTACTAACATTTAGTTCTCTTGATTATCGTTTCAATAAGATTAAATTCTTAATGCTTATTTATTTATTTTCAGTTCAATATGTGAGCGAGGTCATTTGAACTTACGTGTGATTTTTTGATGTATTCCAGAAATTACATTTAGGAAGCGAACATAATATTATCAGGGTGTTATAGTCGGTCATATGGTATAAAGTTAGCTGTAAACAATGTTGGTCGAGTTAGTACACTTATGATTATTTACTAACAATCAAATACTTAATTTAATGCGATTTTCCCCAGTTTGTTGTTTACGAAGATATTTCAGGCCGAGTGACGGAACTACGTCTTCGCACCACGGATTTTGAACCACGACTGCCGCCCCTGCCGTATCATGACTTGACCAGTTCCGATCAAATACAAAAATGTGTTGAATATTCTGGTACAGTTGGCCAAATAAGTCGTGTCTCCGCCGTGATTACGCTTTTCTCGTTGTGTGCAGTATTAATGTCTGTCATATATTGAATGTGGTGTGTAAAGATAGGAACATGTTTGTATATCTCACTCGAAACGATGAATTAATGCTTAAATACTGCTAACAGTAATAATTAATCGAACTATACTTGGTGCCGTGACATCACTTATTTGGCCAAGTGTACTTCCCACGAACTGATAATGTCGAAGGTATTCTAGTAGTTCCCGCGAACTAGTATTGTTTAAATGCTTGCTGCTTAGTTATCTTTTACTTAGTATGGCATGTTAACATTAATATTTTTATTTACTATACAATTAATAGTTATATTACCCCATATTTACCAATAAACTACTAACATATTTTCGAGCTGACCAGAGCTATAAAGATTCGCGCACTTATAATCTGAACCAACTGCTTCATTGAGACAATGAAGCTACATCTAAGCTGTTTGTGTCAAAATGTATCGTCTGTGTAAATATTTTCCACACTATCAAACAAACGATTTTAACCCCTTCAGCACCATGACGCATTTTTACCTTTGATTCTGGCTAAAATTAGATAATGTTATGCAGTTTAAGGACTAATGTTATTAACCCTTTCGCTGCGGGTGACGTTCTGGAATGTTTTGGCAAGTTACAGCAATTTCCAGGCTTTAAAAGCCTGTAAAAAACATAAGAATCGAGTGTCAGTGGGTGGGAGCGTGAGGGGCCCACCTCCGACCCTCAGAGCACCGAGCGGCTCACTGAGCAAGGCTGTGTGGCGGGCGAGTCTCTCTCTGTCTCTCTCATAAGTGCAGCCAAGCGAGCGAGTGTTACATAATAGCGGGGTTCCCGCATTTCACTGGGATCACTGCGGGTGAACCAGACCACGTATACAGTCCGTTCTGGTGTCATTTTGAAGCTATTTTCGCCTAGTTTTCGGCAGAATACACTTCGTTTAAATGCAGATGCCTGATTTATCATTCAGGAGTGCCTGAATAGGCCCAAAATAGCCCAAAACAGCCCGTAGCCAAAGGGTTAAGAGGGTTTTTTGGGATCGTATTTGCCCATTTGAGTATTAGCGGTACATTATAAACTAAAGAAAATCGCCTACTGGTAACCAGAACATGATGAAAATTACGTAATGGTGGTGGAGGGGTTAAGGAAAGGTTGAATAATCTTATGAATTCATTTTATCTGGGGGAAATCAAATTTTAAGGAAAAGAAAAAATCAACTTCATAATAACTTACTTTTACTGGGTGCCATATTAACAATGGCTTGAACAACTTAAGGGGGGTCACTTGCTTTTTTCCTCTCCTTTTCTCTCTTAGACATACTCTGGCTTTTATCCATTTGGCCACATTCAGCCTACTATTTTAAGACGTTTATTCCCATCCAGGTGTCGACTTCTTCCTGGCGAGCGATAGCAAGCCAACAATATACGAAGAAATCCGGCTTCGCCGGACACATTTTTCTATCGAAAAATGTAAAAATTTAGCCTGCTGTCAAATACATTTCTTTAATATGCTGGCTCGATACCGCTCGCCAGGAAAAAAATCGACACTTGGATGGGGATAAACGTCTTAAAACAGTAGGCTGAATGGTGCCGAATGGATACAAGCCAGAGAAAGAGAGAAAAGGAGAGAAACAAAAGCAGGTCACCTCACTAATATGAAAATAACACTAGATGAATGACGAGGACAGATACGTTTCTTCAACGACTATATACCACTTCTATAACCATAAGAGCTAGTACACAAGATTATCATTAAGGGGAGATGAGCCGTTTTTCTGGTCCCCTTTCTCCCTCGTGTTAAGCCCAATTTGTTTTGAGATTATAAGACGTTCGGTCCATTAGTTTGGCGATTTTAACACATTTCGCCCAATTTAGTTGTCAATTTTAAGACCTTTCGTGCCATTTAGGTGTCAATTTTTTCCTGGCGAGCGATAGCGAGCCTGTAATTTTAAGAGGAACCGGCCTTCGGCAGGGAAATTTTTCTACCGAAAAATTTACAAATTTATCTTGACAACGGGTCTAGGGGATGTTTTTCTAAGCTTGATGGAGGTGTAGCGAGGAAACCTAAGAAATAAAGGAAAGGAATAGGCCTACATGAATTAATAGGCAAAACAAAAAACGGCCCATGTCCCCTTAACTTCTTCAATATGAGGGCTACATTTCAATGATGGAATAACTATCAATTAACTTTTTGTCCCCCCCCCCCCCCTCTCCCCCAGATACTCTCTACTCTGCATAAACTCGTCTACTAACAGCTTGAATGAAGTTAAAATAGGCTTCATATCATGCAGAAGGGTTAAGGGGAGACTGGCCGTTTGTTTGGTCAATTAATTCATGTATTTATATACTTTTTTAGTTTCCTCCCTAGACCTAAATCAAGCTTAGAAACCCCCCCCCCCCACCTAGACCCCCCTTCAAGATTAATTTGTACATTTTTCGGTAGAAAAATATCCTGGCCGAAGGCCGATTCCTCTCAAAATTGCAGGCTCGCTATCGCTCGCCAGGAAAAAATCGACACCTAAATGGCACGAAAGGTCTTAAAATTGACAACGAAATGGGGCTAAAGGTGTTAAAATCGCCAAACTAATGGGCGAAAGTCTTATAATCTCAAAACTAGTGGGGCTAAACACTAGGGAGAAGGGGGTCCAGAAAAACGGTCTGCCTCCCCTTAAGACGGTTTTATACGAGCGATTTTCACGATACTTATGACCTATAGACAATTACTCTTGTAACAGCTTGGACTTGACTGACTATTGGAGACAAAAAATGCTGAGGAAAATATATATACAGTATATATATATATATATATATATATATATATATATATATATATATATATATGTGTAGTTGCCGAAAAAAGGTCCCCAACCTCTTTAAGAATGACGAGTGGATAAGCTTAAGGGGAGGTTTTTAGTATGTTTCCTAGACTTCCATCAAGCTTGAAATTACACCCCCTTGACCCCTTTTCAAGATAAATTTGTACATTTTTCGGTAGAAAAATTTCCCGGCCGAAGGCCGGTTCCTCTTAAATTACAGGCTCGCTATCGCTCGCCAGGAAAAAATCGACACCTAAATGGCACGAAAGGTCTTAAAAGTGACATAAATGGGGCAAAAGTTCTTAAAATCGCCAAACTAATGTGGCGAACGTCTTAAAATCTCAAAAGCAATGGGGCTAAACATGAGGGAGAAAGGGGTAAATAAAAAAATCCCTCAAGTGGAAATCTTCCCTTAAGATCATGTAGCCACTGCCATATTTCAAGTTATATAAATAATACCTATACTGTACGTAACTTACCGACAGAGCCACACCGAGAAGACGGAAAACCAAAGAAGAGATAAATATGATATGTTAACGATTTTCTTCGATGGATAGCTGAGAGCAATTGATGGTCACTTGCGATTTGCGAGGCGTAAGAGAGTTCAAGAAACATACTGTACATCGATATTCTGCAGACAAATGAGCTAAATTCGTACATTAAATAAAATTAGGCTTTGTCTCGAGTCGGCCACCCTTAGCTTAAAAAAAAAAAATAATAATTGGACGTTTATATTTAGCTTAAGAAAGATGTCTGGCATTTAAAAGGCTGCAGACTATCTCAGTTACTCCTTTTAGCTACCATATAACCTTCTGAAGCTGAATATAATCGTCTAAATGTAGATTAAATCAAATACAAATGACATCTCCGATACAGAAGGGGTTAATGACATCTAATCCCATATGCTCGAATGACTGTAACCTTAGTAGTAGTTTATAATGTAACCATATCTATATACAGTACAGTGTCACCATATACTTCCTATGGCATAAAATATTATAATCTGGAAAATATTATAATCTGGAATCCATTTAATTCATCATGCCATATCTCATTAAGTACAGTACAGTACAGTACACCCCAATGAAAAAGTTTGCGATAACCTTACTTTTGGTCGATTTTATCATTCATTTATTATTTTTCTAGTTTCTTCCCTAGATCTCCATCAAACTTATAAAAAACATCCATTAGATCTCCCTTCTAGATTAATTTGTACATTTTTCGGTAGAAAAATTCAAAAAATTACAGGCTTACTATCGTTCGCCAGGAAAGAAAAAATTGACACTTAAATAGGACGAAAGGTCTTAATATTGACAAAGAAATGGGGCGAAAGATCTTAAAATCGACAAACTAATGGACCAAACGTCTTACAATCTCAAAACAAATGGGAGAAAGGGGACCAGAAAAATGGGCCATCTCCCCTTAACAAGAAATACTGTACACACACACACAATAATCTGATAATTTTACGGACGAAATTAAAGGACAAGAGTAGATTCTAGAACGACTGGAAACAATTACGGACTGTCGATATCATGGGCTTCACTTTCAAATTAAATGGTTGTTCATCTAGGTTGTCAGCGAATTTTGTATTACGGTTATGTAAAATTTTGTGTTTAATTAGAAAAACCCTAAACTTGTCTAATTTAATTGATATATTGAAGGCTAAGATTGGTAGCAAAGTGTGAAATTGATCTCCCTTGATCCATAAACAGTATGCTGTCAGATATCCTTCGATATAATGTACAAGGCACTAGCAATGCTAAGGACATAATTCATCAGTGTGTCTTCATCATTATGACTTAACATGAAACTTAGAAAACTAATAAGTTATGCAACTCATACAGTATGAAAATTGAAGTACCAAGTTCGTTTTTTTTTTCTAGACGTCATAATAATTGGTAGAAGTAACCTTACAATATTTATATTAACCCGAGAAGTGCGATAAGCCTCGCGGAAGTGTGTATAGCAAATGCGATATGCCTCACGGAAGCAAGACCATGAAAAAAACCTTCAAAAACGCTCCAGGGGCTCTCAAAACAGAGGAATATGTCATTAGGTGAGATAATTCCCCTCTAGTACTTCCTACCAATCATCCATATGTTTTCCAACCCCCTCTTCCTCACCTTTTCCCCCCTCCTCAATTATCACCTATTTTTCCTTTTATTTTCATCATTTACCGGTTATTTTCCGCGCTAATTATTGTCAGGCAAGCCGGAAGAGTGTTACATCATTTAGAGACCCTTTAGAACTGTGAGATCACTGTCGGGCCACTCAGTGTGTTGAGAGACGTTGCAAGGGGAGGATGTCTCTCTCAGCCTGCTGCCCCAAGATACGAACGGGCGGCGAAAATATAAGTTTTTCACCACCCAAATGCTTTTCCCACTTGATTTATTGCTCTACAAGGTTCATATGGTCATCATATAGGCCTAAATAAAATAAACGCACATGGAGAAGAAATAATGCTTTATATGGTAATATATATATATATTTTTTTCAACTAGTTTAACCAGACCGCTGAGTTTTGAAACAAAACTCTCATAGGGCTGGCCCGAAGGATTGCTTTATATGGTAAATGTAACTAATTCTGTCAGAATTGAAGGTAATTAATTCGCATATAACTACGTTCGTCAACGGGCAATTTCGCACTCCTCGGGTTAAAACACTAAAATTATGACTGAACAAAAAAATTGTAACTGTAAAAAGCAATAATTAATCAATGTAAGAGCATAGGTAAAGGAGCCAAGTGGAACTCGGCCCTTCTATGGGGGGACTCGCAAAGCTTGATCCGCCAGATGTCACCCACATCAACAGGCACCTTCGGGAGATTTTCATGCGTCGAAGGTGTAGGTCTATGACTCACTAACTGCATTGTTACTCTTGTTCTTGCTATGTTCTTGTTAGGAATTAGAAGTGGGAAGTAGGTAAGAAAACCCGTCTACATGTTAACAGGTACGGGGTGATTGGGGTGACATCTGGTGGTATTGATAGTTTTGAAAGTCCCCCATACTGCCCTTAAATCTGGCAGCCCACTCCTACCAGTAAACCTTCAATAATTTGACAGTGCCAGATGCTTGCCACTGATACCGTCATACCCAAATCTACCTGGTTACCTTTTATATAAATGTCAAAACTGGCGCCAGATCGCAAATATAATAACGTTCGGAAGGTGAGACAGTAATAAATCATCACCTGCCAGAGGGGAAGGCAAACGTTAGCCATTATCTTGGGAAATGTACTGACAGTACCGGTAATCTTTGGTGTATATTAGCTGGCAAGGCTTATAGGATGTTATTGTATATGTGGCTAGTAATGCCACGATGAAGAACACCGAGCTATAAAATAACTGGATTGAAATACGTGCAAAACTTTGAAGCCTGGGACAGTCCACAAACTAGTGCTATGTTCACTAACTCACGATGCCTCCAGATACTAATGTGATCTAGTTTAATTCTCTATTTTCACTGGTGTATCTCCATCAAAACAATATTAATGAATAACGTTCTTTACACAATTACAGGCAGATTATCAAGATTATGCATCGCCAGTTGATTACCTTGAGATGTCAGGTGGTGGTTCAATTTACCACTTGTGAGTTTCGGGTTATAAGGAAGTTCATGCTATGCAGATTGGTATTTAGATGAAAACACAACTAAACTTTGTTTCTAATGCACACAGAAGTTCATTAGATATAATTCAACACAAGATACATGATATCCATCCATCTTCAACCCGCGTCACTTTGCACTTCCACTATCTCCGCCTAACGGCAAACCCCTACTGTCCTTGGTGTTGCAATGTGGAAGAGACCATGTAACACTACGTACTCCTCTGCCCCCACTAACACATGCAACGAGTGCATCTTCGCAAAAGTTTATTGGCCAGAGGTGTCCTGTGTTAATCTCTCCGGGGTTTGTGTGTCTATCCCGAATAGGTCCTGCTTGGTGGGCGCTGTTGCTGCGTTCATGGGGACCAGCAGATCTTGAAAAACACAAACGTTGGATTCATAGAAAGCTGTAGGGTTTATAGGGCTCTGTAACCATCACTGTTCTTCAACCCAAAAACACAAACATATTACGAGTAAACCCACATATTGTTTTCATTTCTACTTAATATTGATATGCATACAACTTGAACTTCCATACAACGTGGAATTCACAACTGGTCAGTTCTGCCGTACCAAAATTAAAGCGCTTCCTCGTTAGATTATAATGCAACTCAGTGATCAAGATCAATGTTAAATGATAGGAGGTTCTCCAAGGGGAATGGGCTGCCACTTTCTAACACACCATGCACCAGTTTGGAATGATCGGATCTGAAATGACATAAAACAAGACTAACTGAAATGAACTTCGCCAACATAATTATAGTCAGCCAGTCACCAAGCCAGGCAAAGTTGGTATTGGATCAGATCTGGACAACAGAATTCTATCAAGAGAATTCTGCCAATCATAAATAAGAAAAATATAATTGATGCCTAGTAGTAAAGCTTTCTGATATACTGTATATTGGAATTGGTATAATAAGGCCTGTTGTTGTTGTTGATCCCCAGGCTGTCTGGCTGAGCAGCCCCAAAGTCCTGAGCAAGGCCAAGGCCATAACTGAGTGCCCCCACAGAACCCTCCCAGCTTTACCACTAAAGAATACCTAGGTGACCGAAGCCGCTCCCAGGCGAGGGGCTGAAGAGAGTGCGGAAACGCCCAGGACACCGAAGCTCCTCCCTGTTGTTGTTGTTGTTGTTGTTGTTAATGATGTGCGCTCCAAGAGAATACAGACCATTGCTTTGGAGACCCATCAGTAGATCAGTGAAATTAAATATAATATAATGCTACTGCACAATGAATTTAATTTTGTACACTCGAAAGTAAATATTCAAAACACCTATTGTATACTGTATATCTACCGGTGTGACCATTAGTTAAAGATAATTAACTTATATTTTCTACGACCAGGTATATAATAATGATAATAATAATAAAAACAAAATAATAATAATGATAATAATAACTTGAACAGACTGAACACGGTTTATACATTAAAGTATATATTCATTATGTTTCCCTTTTATATTAAGTTTTGACTGTGGAATCTAAAAGTTAATATAGATAACAGAACAACCTATTTATATTTTCTCCTTCCTCATCAAATGTCAATAGCTTGCATTCATGAAGAAATGTAGTCTCTTACATAAGTCCTGTTCGTCCACATGAACTTATCTACGGAAGTAAACATTTTTTTTTCCCTATGTGAGTGTAGGAGACAAAAGGCAGAACTGCCTGTAGAGAGTGCCTCGCCCAGAGTTGAAAAAGTGACAGGGCCAAAATCAGGGGACGTTCGAGCCAAAATGCCTGGACATACGGAATTTGAAGCAATTTAAGTCATAGGAAGAGGGAAAGACTGATTCTGGGAGAGAGTTCCAGTGTGATTGAATCAAGAAGTAGTTGTTTCTATAAATTATTTGACTGTATGTATGCTGGGGGTGCCGACACGAGACAGAGCCCAAACAGAAACAACATTTAAAGTTCCTATTCTCAGGGTCCAGGACCACTTTTGTGTTCCCTCGCCCCTTTCTCTGTCTCGTCGAGTAGGAGAATTATACAAGGGTAGCAGGATTCCTAGCCCCCCTGCCCCCAGAAGGAAATGTAGGACAGTAAAAGGGACAGGCAGAAACGGCTAAGGTTGGGTAGAGGAGGCCAAAGCTCACTTTGGATAGCACCAGCCCTCACCCAAGTGTGATTGAATTATAAAGTAGGTGTTTTTATAAATGATTTGACTACTCGGATGAATTAACGATTGTATAATAAAGGTATACTGTACTCTAACCTACACTAGACTTTCATATATAAGATCATGTAAGAGAACATAAATTATGTAGGACTCTGTGCATAAACATAGCTCCAGTGACATACCGAGGATTAACCCCTTCAGCACGATGACGTAATTTCCATCATAATCGGGTTACCATTAAACGATTATGTTAAATTTATCATTACCCTTAGGACTCAAATTGGCAAATACGATTTCAATATACCCTCTGAATAACTAATCTCCTTCATAAACTGCATAATATCATCTAACTTTAGCCAGAATATAAGGTAGAAAAGTGTGATCGTGTTGAATGGATTAAAAAACAAGACAATCTACACAAAATTATAAATCAGGGGTAACCTTTCGCCACCCCTTTGGAACCGATGGAGGCTCCTTGGACAGACCAGTAAACAGACGGCTATCACTTCTTTTTCTTCTGTGACTTCACATTCAACCATAGTACCGTCCTAATATAGGATATAGTTGTAGGAATAACGTTGATTATTCTAGAAGCGAATATTAAGTGAAATACTCGTCTACCAGTGTCGCTTGTTGTTGACATAGGCTAGTCTTCTCTCTGGCCACTAGATGGCAGTACCGTGTCTCTTTCCGCCACCATAACATTTTCGGTTCGTCGAAATCCCTCGTTCACTCTTAGATTTCTAGCTGGCCATATACTTATACATATCATCTCTCCACATCCCCTGGGCCTTCATACACCCTCACACGCCATTCCTGGGTGAAAGTCGACGAGTGTCAGCAGCAAACTAAATGAATTTAAAGGAAGTTGGACAAGAGACGAGTGAGAATCCGTATACCTCCAACCTTTCTCCCAACCTACTAAGGGAAAACCTCCAACATAATCGAAATATCTCCTCATATAAGCTACAGATATAGAGAATAACAATGCTAACATTTAGATTGGATCCTACTACAATAAAATTGTCGATATCAATCGACGTTACTCTACATTTTAGGTGAAGAATCACACCATAACGATCGTTTACTGCCGCGCTAAAATTTGAAAGCGACGTCGGCTGTAAACTACCTCATAGTGGTTTATATAATCTTCAAATGCAAGACAACTTTAGCATATAAAATAGGGTCCTGTTATGTCTATGTCTATCCAAGTTACTCTACATTTTCGGTGGAAAACACAATATACCGATCCTGTTTGAAGACCATATTTAGGCGAGTCGAATGAAGGTGAGGAGGGGAGACCAGTAGCGTCGAACAATGTGTGACGTGACTGACGTCACACAAGTTAGAACAAGTGACTGTTGTGATTCCAGTAATCAACTACTGCCCATACCTTTCTAATTGTCTTTATGCCATGAGTACACTTTTCCTCCCTTCCCACCAAAACAAACCGTCCGAATACTCTCAAGGCGACTTACATCACTTTTATTTTTGTTAGTACTGTATAGGTTATATTGCTTATTCGACATTTAAATTCGCCTTAATTCTGCTTATTTTGATGAATAATTTAAAAAAAATTATCAAGTAACTACTAAATATAATGCTTATTATTGTTTACTTATGACCAAACCAGAAACAGACGCAGTAAATAGAAAATGTAATCTTAAATATAGTTGGCCAAGGTCTCCAAACAGAGCGCTCCATCGGTTTCAAAGGGGTGACCGAAACTTACCTTAGATAACAAAACCAGATATATACTGGCCAGAGCTTTAGTTTCAGAGCCAGTTCATATTGATCCTCTTCATCTATAGTTTCAAATTTTAATGTACAAATATCTGTTTCTGGTTAATTGCTATTAGTTCGCTCTGATTTCTTAAATTTGAGTGTTCTTTATATTTTCAGACAATTTCTATAAAATTTGATTCTCATTATAAATGAATGTGCAACATATTGAAAGTGTTAATAATTACTATAACTTAAACTGCTAAAGATTCGGGAGGTAATATTACCAGTAAGTGAAACATATAGTTTTCTTGCTTTCAGTCACACCTGGCATTTTCTAAAACTATGGCACAAGATTTTAAGATGCAATAATATAGGCCTAATTTACTTTGACATCTTCAAAGACCGAAACAATAACTGTGATAAAACATTGAAACCAGATTTCTATACAAAAAAACAATATCACTGTCTATCTAAGTCTATTCCATATGAAGAGTCTAGAAATAATGACCCTTTACGTCCTAAAACTCACAAAGGTTTTTAATTTAAGCAATCAAACTGACATTTCTACCAATTGTCAAATTGGAAACAGGAAATAAGTGTTACAACTTACAGTCCGTTTGTTTCAGCCATTCCCGAGTTACATGAAGTTGGGGTTGACAATTTTTAGACTCGTCATAATGAACAGAACATAGTTGCTCTTCAACTTATCCACTTGGCCAGACAACTATCCTGGAACCTAACTTAGACGATACCCTGAGTCTTATTTCCTCAATAAATACGAGGAGTTACAGTTAAGTTCAAAACAGTATTACAAAGCCAACAAACAAGTGTTGGTAGCAAAATAACGTACTTCGTGTCATTTACAAAAATAGCTTATGCATATGGATCATTTAAATCTGCCTGAACAGGTGTGGAAGTAGTGTGATTGTCTTGCTTAGTTTTCCGTCTGATGCCAGGGGTGGCTACTCGAGTTGATTTTTTAGACATGGATGTGTTCTTCAATAATGGTCGAGCGGGTTCGTTGCCACTACTGCTGGCCTCGGCACTGGTGCTGCTACTCAGACTAGAGGCTGAGGCACTCGTTGAAGGTGGGGAAGCACCGGGAGCTTTGGCCATAACAGGTTTTGGGTTATCGTAAGCGGAAGTTTGCTTCAATGCGCTCTTTAGTGGCTTGTCGTAAGGCAGTTCATCGTCCTGAGTGCCAACGCTCTGCTCTGTTGACGAATTATCATTTTTTGCTACCTTTTTCCTTTTTATGGTGCCAGTGTTCTCACTTTGCTCATAAACTGTAGGTGCATCTGAGCTAGATGTTGAAGTTTGCTGGCGCAGCGCCATAGTGCGAGTTGCGGCTTGTACTGGTGCAGGACCCAAGACAGGTGCAGCCGTAACTCTGGCAGTGATTTTGGAGGATGGAGAGGCACCAACGAAGGCTGGAGCTGTGACAGTGGCCAGGGCAGTGTGTGCTGCAGCCGTCACTACCGCTGTATTGTTAGGTGAGGGGGTCGGCATGCTGTTGGAATCATATGTTGGTCGTGATCTGCTCTGCTCTGTTTGAACTGATCCTTCAACTGTGGTATGATTTCTTGGTTTCCCAAATGTGCCTAAAGGTGCACGCGGAGTGCGGTGTTCATCATATGATGCATAAGTTTTTGCAGAATCCCCGTGCTGTTGGGCGGGCATTTGAGAACCATTACTAGCACTATCTTTATAAGCATATGTGGCCTCATATGGAGTGTATCGACTATTATTTGCACTAATTCCTTGTCGAGTGTAGTCCATTGTGGTGGCAGGTCTTCCATAATCACTGGTCAGGCCTGGTCGATTGTATTCGGGTTTTGGCCCTGACATGTAATCTACAGCGCCAGTAGTACGTCCATAATCAATCCCGTCACTTTTGCGAGCTCTTGCTTTGTTAACTGTGGCAGTAGCAGCGGGAGCACCGTACATGGAAGCTGGGGGAGCAGCTTCACCAAGTAAGTATATATTATCAATTCCACTAAGATCACCAGAATCTGTAGATGCATCCCTGCGGGCAATTTTCTTTTTACGATATACAACATGTACTGCTTCTTCTAGTTCCTGTATATCCCGAGCAGTGAGGGATGTGGAGCGAGGAGGTGGTGGAGGTCGAGGTTTAGGCAGAGTGGCAGCCCGTGAGGTCTCAGCTCGATCTGGAAGGACTTTGGGGTAATTGAGTTTCTGCATGTTCAGTACAGTCTGTTGTCGGTCAGTAGGAGGCCTTTGATCGTCTCGCCCATCAGGGTCATCCCGTTCTGTCATGGTCATCTCAGGCGTTATACCCCAAGTGTATTCTGCTGTTGGAAGACTCTGGCAACTTGCATTCTTCTTCAAACGCTTCTCTGATGTAGTACTTTTCATTGATGCTCGAGATGCTGTACTCTTAATAGATGTTCGAGATGTGTTACTTTTTATTGAAGCTTTAGATGTAATGGAAGTTGTGCTTTTAGTAACAGCCTTTGGAGGCAGACCAGCACCCATAGTATTGAACTTCACTGTTGAATTTTTGCGTTGAGAGGACTTAGAACTTCCCAATGCTTCTCTGTGTACTTCAGCCATTGCTGTTCTTTCAATTTCACTATATATCGAACTTTCACTCTTGTTTCTTTTATGTCCACTTTTTGGACTCTTTGAACTCTTAAGGGTACCTTTGGGGGTGCCTTGCTTTGAAGATGATTCATTCTGATGTCTCCTTTTGACAGATGACTCTCTTGATACGCCTGAAGACCGAGACGCTCCATCTGAATGAAGTTCATTGTTCACTACTGCATCACCTTTACTACTCCTTTTCTTCCGAGGTTTTTCTTTCATGGCATTTGATGACGGTGCCTCTGAGATCTCCTCTTCCAAGTCTTCATTCTTACGTGGCCGCAGAGTATTTCTCAAGAGCCTGGATTGGTGCCTGATTTTGTCCCGTTGGTAGTAGACTCCCCCCATGGCACAACAGTTGATGAAGAGAATGGCTATCCCCACCACAATGACAATACTGATGGGGGTGCCGGCAGCTACAGGTGGGGGTCCGGTGGCAGGCGGGGGGGCAGGTTTGGGTGGCTTGTAGTACTGGATGGTGGGCGGGGGCGTGGTGATGTAATCAGGGTCGAAGGTGCTGGTGGGCTGTATGTTCATGCCCGTACTGGGTCTGGGGATGACGGGTTTGGTTTGCTGCAACATACGTAAAGTGTGTTAATAAAAACAAAGAAAGTTGACAGAACTAACACCATTTGAAGAGCAACACTTTATTAAAAAAAAATTGCACATAACTTCTTCCAAACCTGACCTGACCTAAAGAGGTTATTTGCAAATGGTTGTGAATAGAGAGCTCCTCCTCAAATGGTGTGTTTATCCTTAAGTAAAGTAGATGGTTAACAAAGACATATACACAAAAGCATTTGCATGTTAAGAATGCTTGAATTTGAAGTGAGATATAACATTAGAATATGATTTTACAAAAAGAAAATAGAAGGACACAAGACTAGACTACATACGGTGGGCACGACGAATATAGTAGAGGGCTTGGGCGGGTAGTGAGTGGTGACGCGGGTAAAAGTTATGAGACCGGGAATGAGTTTGAGGCGAGATATAGCAATAGAATATGATCGTACTAGAGGAAAATAAAAGGACACAAGACTAGACTACATACGGTGGGCACGACGAATATGGTAGAGGGCTTGGGCGGGTAGTGGGTGGTGACGCGGGTGGAAGTTATGAGGCCGGGAATGAGTTTGAGGTGAGATATAAAATTAGAATATGATAGTACTAGAGGGAAATAAAAGGACGCAAGACTAGAACGCAGATGGACGCTATGAGGCCGGGAATGAGTTTGAGGCGAGATATAACATTAGAATATGATCGTACTAGAGGGAAATAAAAGCACACAAGACTATACTACATACAGTGGGCACGACGAATATGGTAGAGGACTTGGGCGGGTAGTGGGTGGTGACGCGGGTGGAAGTTATGAGGCCGGGAATGAGTTTGAGGCGAGATATAACATTAGAATATGATATTACTAGAGGGAAATAAAAGGACACAAGACTAGACTACATACGGTGGGTACGACGAATATGGTAGAGGGCTTGGGCGGGTATTGAGTGGTGACGCGGGTGGAAGTTATGAGGCCGGGGATGAGGTTGTTCCACACGGCCAGGTGGTGCGCTCGGTAGTGGTCCTTCCTCACCACGTGCATGTCTGTAAGAGAGGATATTAACGCTAGCTGGGGAGACGCTTCGGGGGTTATTAGGATTTCCTTTGATTATTATTGAGGGAATTGATTGCTTTCTGCCATTTCGAACAACGTAATTTAGTTCACCCCCTAAACACCTCCCATGTCCCCTTCAAGCAAAGAAAAAATCGCCCCCAGAATCCCTTCAAGTAGAATATATACTTTTTTTTTTGGTAGAATAATGTCTCTGCCAAAAATACTTTCTCCTAAATTGTAGGGTCGAGATCGCTCACCCAGAAATATTCAAAACATGAATGGAGTGAAGTGTCTTATAGTCGCCCAACAAATGAGGTGAAACGTCTTAAAATCTCTAAACCAGTGTGGTGAAACAGGGACGGTATAAAAAGACTCACCTTGCACCAGGTAGGGTTAACCTTTTGACTATGGGAGGTCTTCCTTTGTCTTAAGCCTCGTTCACACACAAGACTTTCTCAACACGCCCTTGGCCGAATTTGCGAACTTGTAGGTTGTGACCACAAGTAGGAGACTTTTCCAGCGCCCATGGTGTTACAAAAACGCAAGAACTTGGCAAGTTCTAGCAAAAAATGGGAAAAATTGCCCAGGATTTTGCACCAGACTTTGCAAAACATACGGTCATATTAAAGTGTGGAAGGGTCAGGATGCCAGTGTGATAGGTCCTTTAGTGTCTGGTATTTTAGTCTGGTACACTCGGAAACCACATTCTCTAGCCCACCTGCGTCGGGCCGGAGATTTAGAGCGAATCCTTTCTGGACGGCAGCCCACTCTAAGTTTCTATCACGAGGCCACACACACACGAACATACATGTTTCGAACAAATAGAGGCTTGACTCTCTGTCTGTCATGTTTAATCATCTTGCTGTTGTTATGCTATGTAATCATGTGTTGCCTATATAAATGACAATATGTATTTGTTTGTTGCATTTTATTCCCTCCATTATATACATTAAGCAGGAAGAGGAAAGAATATCCCCATGGGTTTTAAGAAATAAAGAATCATACAAAACACTTCCAAACCAACCATTGAATGCACAGATTTTCGGCGTATGTGTTTGTGCGTGTCTTTGTGTAATTTTGTGTGCGTGTCTGAATCATCAGACGTCATTCATAGTAGGTACCGGTACAATAACAATTAACTACTGAGGATGAAGCCTGATGTTATCACACATACACACACACTCACACATATTATAGTTACCAATGTCGAGGTACTGCTGGAGCTGTTTTTCGTATTTCGGCCAGAGAGCCTTCATATTCTCCTCCCAGTTGACGGTGGAGGTCGCTGTCCGGTAGTTCTGCGGTGTCGGCAGGTTCGGGTTCCTGGGGATGGAGATTCTGTTAGTCTTGATAGCGTAATGCATAAACGCGCGGAATTTCGATGTGAGTATCCTAGGTTCGAGTCCTTGGAGTGCCACATGTATTTGTTGATTTCATTAATTGAGTTTAGAAGTGAATTAATTAAGTTGGTTGGTGAAAAAATAAATAAATAAGCAGCGTGTTCGAACGACCATTGACCCAATTTCTCATTTTTCTCCTCTAGTCTATTTCTCAATTGACCAACATGCCAATGTATTATGGACAATATACAATATACAGCCTGCTACTATAATGGGGAAAGTTTAACACATCCAAAATTGCGCGTCAAAAGAAAATAGGTAAATAGAAAAATGGTGCCGTGGGAGAGCAGCGATGACCATGCATATTATAGGAATTTCTACAAACGGTAATTAAACACTATATACACAAATACCCGTCTGCTTCCAGTAAGGGTTCCCGAATGAGGTAAGACCAACAAAAATGTAGGCTAATGCAAAAGGTAAATAATGAAAGATTCTGAAGATATACCGTGCAGATACTCTATAAATTCCCATTTTTCTGTAGACATTTAATAGTTAATGTAGCACAAAAGAAGATATAACTATCATGATATGCATAGCTTGCACACAGTAAGAGATATATTCATTTTAAAAAGTTAGCCACAAACTATCCGTTTTCTTTATACAATAGTACTTCTGTAGAAAATGGAGAATAAGAATGTCCGCAGTGACTTACTTACAAAAGCCCATACCTGCAGCAACCAAGTTTCTCAATGTGTTGGAGCTTGTCCTGCATGGTCAATATAAATCAAAGATACACACGCAAACACGCCTTCGGTAACAACTCTCAACAAGTGGCAGGCTTGTAGTATAGGTTGAATAAAGAATAATCTAATGTATCAATTTCATTCTCAACACCAAACACCTCCCAATGAAATTAATGAAAGCATGTAGGCCTAATCCTACCTGGATTCGAACCTGGGTTACCACATACAGATCATAAACACTCTAACCATTACACCATCAAGACAGTTATAATAGAGGATATTCATTCGGGTATATCTCCAGTCTATCCTAATCAAACATAGACTTAAACAAAAATAATTATAGCCTATTCACTATGTCGAGGCTAGAAATTCTGTCCCCCACCTCTCATAGCATATACTTTAGCATTTATTTTGTCTATAATTAATTTTCGAAGTTGTACATAAACTTTATTGGATACCTTGTATTTCTACTCAGCCAGTGAGTAGGTGTGAAAATTTACCGCCCAATGCTCCAGCCCCTCCTTGAGTTCCAAGAGGCTAGGAGCGGTTTGGCTGTAGGAAAATGTACCGGGTACTAATAATTGTTCAACAGGTCAAACCACGTACAGTCGCCTAATAAGTGATGTCTCGGCACCAAGTATGTTTTTATCAGTAATTGGTATCAGCACTATCTAAAACTTGATTTAGTCATTTCAAGTGAGACATATAACCATTTTCTTACACTTAACCACCCTATTCAACATCGGACAGATATTAATACAGCACAGAGCGAGTCAAACGTAATGACATCTGAGACATGACTTATTAGCGCCACTGTACATCACACTATCACTATTTCACCTCACTATCCGATGTCCCGATTTACGATACTATTATAGGTTTTTAGCCGTTTGTGTTTTGGCTGGTCCAAGAACGCATTCCCATTTACTCCTTAAATTTTAGGGTTCGCTATACAATTTTACTATTTAAGATAAGGTTTTCAGTTAACCCAATTGTAAATCGAGGGAGACCTGCACTGGGTAAAGGTTTGGCAGAATCTACAGACAAAACTTTGGTTTTATGCTTTTCATGGACACAAAACAGTGAAGCCAATTTAATCACTTGCTCGCTAGATCTATAGGTATTTATTTCGGTCGAGAGGCAAGTTTTTATATCTAGCGACATGAATACTAGCTATATTCTGAAGATTTAAGCCATTATAGAGCTATATTGTAGAGATTGTGCCATTGTTCAAGAGATTTTCGGCATATATTTACTATCTAACACACACAACATAGCCTTTCCAACAGCTTCCTCTCTCTCCCCTCTCAACACTCTTCGGAAACTAGATACGAGCTGCCGTTATAATAATAATAATAATAATAATAATAATAATAATAATAATAATAATAATAATAATAATATTTATTCAGTTAGCAATTTACAGAGTTGGTACCACATAGTATGTTACAAATATGACATGTACCAGCCTTGCATAATTCCAACTAAGGATAGCCCAATAAGGCCGTTAGGCGTATTTCCATTGGGGTCCTAGTGGGATTAGGTTAGCTGGGGAAAAGGGGAGGATAAAAGAAATAGATACTTTAGAGAAAGTATTTCTAGGGGGTTATTTTAAGATACCTTACATCCTATGGTAAATATCAGTAATCATTTCAGTTTGGTTTGCTTATCTCTTATGTCGTATTTAGTAGTAGACATAAGCTTGGTGCTCCCTTCTCGCAGCTGTCCGGTTCAGGTGTTCCTTCAGGCTACGTCTGAAGGAATACAGTGTTCTCTTTTCACGGACTGACTGGGGTAGGTCGTTCCAGTCTTTGATGGCAGTGAAGAAGAATGTTTGCTTACCCTGTCCTTGGATTCTCGGGACTTTAAAATTAAAACATCCTGTTTCTTGTATTATGTCCACTCCTCTCATTTGCTTTAACAAAATCACTCTTAAGATACTCTGGAGCTCTGTCATAGAAAATTTTGAAGGCATTAGTGAGCCTGATTTGTTTGGCCCTGTCAGAGACATTGAGCATACCTAGTGACTGAAGTTGTTCCTGGCCAACATGTGATCTGGGTCCTAGGTTCAGCATGAACCTAACCATTTTATTTTGAGTGACCTGAAGTTTGTGCTGTGCTGATTTAGATGATGCAGAGTACCAGGATGACACAGAATAGTCAAAATGACATTGAACAAGCGCTTGGCAAAGGGTCTTTTTGGTCGCCGCTGGCAAGCATCCCACCTGTCTATACAGGTATTTTATACGTGCTCTACACTTACACAGGATAGATTCCAAAATTGTTTCACCTGACAAACTCGAGTCCAGTTTTAGTCCGAGATATTTAACTTGTGACACTGTTGTTATAGGAATATCAATACAGTTGGCCGAGAAGCCCACAATGTCTTTCAGTTTGCGTTTTGTCCCACATAAGATGGCTTCCGTCTTGCCCAGGTGAAGAGATATTCTATTGTCCACTAGCCATTCACTACATGATTCTAGTTCTTTGGAAAGTGAAGCGGCAATACTTATTGGGTCTTTTCCTGAAACCAGAAGCACGCTGTCGTCAGCATACAGTAATAATTTACACGAGACGCTCAGTTCCATGTCGTTCACATAACAGAGAAAGAGTAAGGGACCAAGGATGCTTCCCTGCGGGACCCCACAGTTAATTGGCATAGGATCAGATATATTAAACAGGAAACAGATTAACTTGCTCATGTAGTAGTGTACACCCTATGTGGTGGATTGTGTTCTTTTATTTCATAGATTTAATTTTAGTAAGCGTTGTTTCCACATAGCGATTTTGATAATTTAATTTGACTTTATATTGTCCTTGTCCCAATTTTGGTTTGTTTAGTTTGCAAGTTTTACATTTTAATATTATCGTCAATTTTGACTCTTTGTGTTCTACCACTAAGATAAGATTTAAACCAGTTCACAGACCCAATGCCCATTGCTTGTAGTATATTACATAGGATATCATGGCCTACTGTGTCAAACACTTTTTGTAGATCAAGAAGAACCATACCGGTGTAGTTACCTTTAGACATTTCTTTACGAATGTGATCTGTTAAGTGGATGAGACAGGAGTCAGTCGAGTACATGCATCTGGAACCCGATTGAAACTTATAAAATAGATAATTTTCTTTGAGGTAGTGTTCAATTTGGGTGTATACCACCCTTTCAAGGATTTTAGATACAATACATAATATGCTAACTGGTCTGTAGTTGCCAACTTCTAGTTTATTTCCTTTCTTGAATAGAGGGGTTACAATAGCTTCCTTCAGTTCAGCAGGTACAGTGTTGGTGTTAATTGACAGGTTGATGATGTGGGTTAGGGGACCTGCTATACCAATGGCTCCATCTCGTAGAAATTTGGCAGGAATTTTGTCTGGTCCTGTGCTTTTATGTACATTTAGTTAGAGAGCTCGTCAAAAGTGTATTTTGGTGTAACATTTTGCAATCCAAATGTGTTCGGGTGTATGCCTTTATTTCTGTAGAAATTTCGAAAGGTGGCCGTTGTTGTCGTGTATTTATTGAGAGGTTGCGGTAGGTTCTGTGCAAGTGTGTTTGCTATGGAGGTGAAGGTGTTGAAGTAGGTTGAAATTTGTCGTTTATCGTGGCAAACCTGATCATTAATGTTGAGAGCAATATTAGTGTTAGACGAATCCCTTGCCTTGTTGCTGTAGCCTGTTGTTTTTAGGTGCCTCCGTAGTTTCTTTGGGTTATTCTGATATTCCTCTGCCTTATTGTGGAAATAATTAGTTTTCGCTGATTTGATTTTTCTACTTAGTTTATTCCTGGCCCTGTTGAACTCATGTTTCAGACCTTGATCCTGTCTATGTTTCACTAGCCTTTTTAACAGATTGTCTCTTTGTTCCAGATGGTGTAGTATGTCATTGTTGATCCAAGGGTCTGACCTTGCTTTAATTCGTATGTCTTTCAGAGGAGCTATTTCGTCTAGGATGTTTGTGATGATGGTTCTGAAGCCAACCCATGCGTCATTAACGTTTGTACTTCCAAACACTGGAGACCAGTCTGTATTCCATAAAATGTCCAGAAATGTTTCTTTGTTGTAGTTTCTGAGTGACCTTGTTTTGATAACCTTGTGATTCTCTAGGGTAATTTTTGTGGTTTTCCGTGTGCAATATGTGACGAAGTGATCACTTATCCCAGCCTGTATAACCCCTGATTGGGATATTTTGTCCTCTCTGTTACAGTTTATGTGGTCTAATATTGTGGCAGTGTTCTCAGAGATACGTATGGGGGTTGTGATGAGTTGTTTGTGATTGTGCATTGTCAGTATGTGCCTATATTCTCGTACAAGCCTATTATTTCGTTGTTTGTAACACAGGTTAAAATCCCCTCGTATAATGGATTCATTCCGAGGGTCTAGCGATGACAAAGTTCGTTCAAATTTGGTCAAGAATTGTGTGTCGTCTGGTGGCCTATAGCACACCCCAATTGTGATGGGTCTTGTCCTCGGCAGGTGTAGGTCGATCCACGAGCTTCGTGATTTTCTACATGGAGGTCGGTCCTAGTTGTGTGTGTGAGGTTGTTTTTTACATACAGACATACTCCTCCCCCTTGCCTATTGCGGTCATTCCTAACCATGTTGAAACCTTGAATGTTTATTTCACCATCGTTTATACTTGAATCCAGCCAGGTTTCTGTGATTGCAATTATTGAAGCTTTGGCCTTATTAGCTAACAAGTTTATTTCTGACAATTTATGGTATATTGATCTGGCGTTAATGTGGATAAGATGGAGCCCTTTGTTGGTGAACACTCTGTATTCATCTTTGATTTTGAATGTGTCCGGCTGGATTCTGAGTTGTTAATACTTGGTTCATTTACATTAATATTCGGTAATGAATGCAAGGCACACATGTTGCATAGGAATTCCCGTTCTTCACTGTTGGTCTTCTTAGAGATGCACTTCATGTGAGCTACATTTTTACACTTTACACAGTTTTGGATCTTCTGACGTCGTGTTATGATAGATTCACAAATAAAACAAATGGGTGCGCGATGTTGTACAGCTGAGTTCCTACATTTAACACATTCAACTTCGTTTCTACTGTTAACGTAAGTACATCAGTTATGAACAATTTCATTACAACTGTTGCATTGTAAAAGTGAACTCCTATTGTTGAAACCAATATTACAGACTATACATAGTTTTTTCTTACTGTTTATCGTACGTCTGGAGGTGTGGTTTGGTCCGCGTCGATCAGCTGATTGTGCGGGAGAGGGCGGGGGAAACTTGTGGTCGGGCTGTGATTGGATGCTGTTGTTGTTGTCCTTGGTCGTTGTTGCTATTTCACTGGTGATGCGGTTGAGAGAGCTATCTGCTTTTTTAGTTGTTCTGGTTGCATGTTGAGCTACTTGGGTCGTCGATATCTGTGGTAGTGATGATCGAGTTGAGGATAGTGTTGTGTTGGTAGGGTGGTGGCACTGAGGAGGTGGCTGCCCGGCGGCCGTGGGTGTGTGTGTGAGCTTAAGGGGTGCCCGCTTGTTGTAACGAATTTTACTGCTAGGCGCTATTGAAATGTCGGTGTCTGCTTTACTTGTTTGGTGGTGAGGTTTCTTCAATGTTGAACTAGGGCCTGGGTTGGTCTCTACATCTCCGCAGCTAATTAGAGTGTAGCACAGCAGGTGTTGTAGCGAGGTCGTGCCAGAGTACTTGCCAAGACGCGGTGCCTTCCCGATGTATGAAATTGACCAGGCAGGAATGGTGACAGAAATTTCCTTTGTATGTGTTTTCTGTGTGACGAGGTCCCTCAATACTTGCTTAGTGTTGACCTGGTACACTACCGGTCCCCTCTGCACCTGTATATCGGCACAGCCCCTCTGGATGTTGAAAATGTTGGTAACACTGACACCAAATGATTCTCCTTATACTCTGTTCCTTTTCAGTTGACAGTAAATTGAATACCTTAGCAGCTAATTTATCGATACTTAATGGAAAAATATGAAACTACTAATGTCTCTGCATCATAATAAGAACAAGTTTACATAATTAGCACCATATTTCCCTACAAACTCTTCAAAATTACTGAGAAATCTTGTTGGGAACTTTGCAATTTACCATCAATTGAAAAGAAACGGAGTAGGCTATAGTTACCCCGTCTTGGCGAAGTTTGTCCACTGCGTCATGACCAGTTCGGAGAGCAGCACCTCATCCAGCGTGTAGTTGAGGATGAAGTGGTTAAACCCGCCCACCAGGGGAGCACCGAACACGTAGGCTAGTTCCTCCCCGTGCACCGTCCCGCGAGACTGGTGGAGGGAGAGAGGGACATAGAGTCATTGATTATTTAACCCGTTCTGTACCGTCGACGTCTTATACATTTGATTTCAGCTACATTTAGACGAATCTGGAAACTAATGGGGCTAAGCATGAGGGAGAAGGGGGGTCCAGAAAAAACAACCATCACCTCTTAAGGTTACAATGGTTGAAGTAGATCACCCAGGGAAGGCCAGAAGCTCAAGGTTACTTATTCCCAGGGGACTAGGATTACAGAGTTCCAGAGATTGATAGCTAGCTAGCTATCTAGCTAGATAAATAGATAGCTAGCTATCTAGTTAGATAGATAGATAGACAGACAGACAGAAACAAAGATTGATAGACAGAGAGGTAGATATAGCCTACATATAGACAGGCAGGTAGACAGTAGGTGGTTCTGGTATAGGGTATGTAGTTAAGGCTACAATGGTTGATGCCTGCCACCCAGGGGAGGTCAGCAGATCTAGGTTACTTATTCCCAGGGGAATAGAGGATTACAGTGTTCCAGTGATTGATGGATAAATAGATAGATAGATAGATAGTAAACCTATTGTATAGGATATTGTATAATTCTGCTTCCAAATTTCTATAAATCACTTATATTATTAATAATGACTGTCCAAAGAAGACCATGGACGATCATTAATTATTTAAAAATACACATATTATATAATTATCATATATTAACCCATTCTGTACCGGCGAAATAATGTATATTTTCTTCAAGCTACTGTTACACGATTTACAAATGATCTCCAGCAATTAACAGGCTTCGAACTATTTCACTTAACCCTTTTTACTACCACATATCCTTCTTAAACAGCACAAAATCGTCTAAATATAGCTAGCATTAAAAGAAAAAGACTATGCAGCTCGAAGATAGTATGGTAAATGTTGGCTATATTATTTTAAGGGGAGATGGGCCGGTTTTCTAGATCCCCTTCTCCCTCGTGTTTAACCCCATTGTTTATTTTTATTTTAAGACACTCGGCCGGCCCATTAGTTTGGCGATTTTAAGACTTTACACCCCAATTCTTTGTCAATATTAAGACCTTTCGTGCTATTTAGGTGTCGATTTTTTTCCTGACGAACGATAGTGAGCCTGTAATTTGGGAAGAATCGGCCTTTGGCCGGGACATTTTTCTAACAAAAAATATACAAATTTATCTAGAAGGGGGATATAATGGATACAATTTTAAGTTTGATGGAGATCTAGGGAGGAAACTATAAGTATATAATACATATATGAAATAATCGACTTTAAAATATACCCTTCCCCTTCTTGAAATGAACAGCCAAAGTCAATATATCCAGAACATGTTTCATAAACTGTATCGAACCCAAGGGCTTCATATGCTTCTCACTGTGACATACGCGGTTCAAAGGCTCGGGAAAATTGTGTTTGACAGAATACCGGTACCGTACACATAAGCCGCTCAGGCCAACGGCAAGCACTGATGCCTTTGAGGGTGTGTGGACGATTAAGGGGGGATGGGCCGGTTTTCTGCACCACTTTCTCCCTCATGTTTAGCTCCATTACTTTTCATATGCTAAGATGTTTGCCCCATTAGTTAGTCGATTTTAAGACCTTTCACCCCATTTCTTTGTCAATATTTAGACCTTTCGTGCTATTTAGGTGTCGATTTTTTCCCTGGCGAACGATAGTGAGCCTGTAATGTTGGAAGAACCGGCCTTTGGCCGGAAATTTTTTCTACCGAAAAATTTACAAATTAATCTAGAAGGGGGATCTAATGGTTGTTGTTTTTTTTGTTTTTTTTAAATTTGATGGAGGTCTAGGGAGGAAACTAGAAAAATAATGAATACATGCAAAAATCGGCCACAAAGTGAACCATCCCCCCTTAACAGAATACCGTACACATAAGCCGCTCAGGCCAACGATAAACACTGCGGCCTTTGAGGGTAGGTTGCTCTTATAATGTGTGGACGATTAAATAACACACACACACACCCACATAAAGTACAAGCACACACTCATATATTCGCTAACACACACACACACACACTAAGTACAAGAACACACATGCAGTACATTCACTAACACACACGCTGTAACACGCTGTAAAACCATGTATCAGGACAGCAAGTGGATTGAAGAAGCAGAAAATAGCATGAAAAAACAGAAAGCCCTCTTACAGGACAGCAGTGAAAGTAGTGCAGACTCTCAAATGATCGGAAATAATGATCAAGTAAATATAGGTGAGAAAAATAAGCCTAGACCCCATGTGAACAATGCCGAAGACCTAAACCGCAGTGTAGTTATAGACATTGATAGGCCTAATAGTGACCGTGAAAGAGCCATAGACCTAGCAATAGGAGATACCCCCGAGGACTTAGACCTAAACCTAGTCAATCGAACGGTGGGCACTGAAACGGAATATTCTCCAAGTGTTAGAAGCGTACAACCCAGAGCACAAGATGAATCGGCAACCAATAGCACCAGGCAGACGAATCACATGAAGAAAATCTGTCGATACTATAAAACGAACAGCTGCAGATACAACATTAGCGGGAGAGGATGTAAGTACGCTCACCCCAGACCATGCCCTAAACTGCTTAAACATGGGCTTGACAAAGAGAAAGGCTGTACACTAGGTAGAAAATGTGCACACTACCACCCCAAGCTATGTTACAGCTCGATGAAGGACGGTACTTGCAACCGAAGAAAGTGTACCTACACTCATCTGCAGGGAACAAAGAAAATAACTGCAGTCAGGACCAATATGGACAGAACCAGAGAAGCTGATCACGGTCAAAGAATGGATCCCAAGCCATTCGCAGACAAAAGCCAGGTACCGGTACCCACTTCAAATTTTTTAGAAGGAACCCAGCATCAAATAAATTTTCTACAGGTCCAAATGAGCCAGATCCTCCAGCAACTGGCTCAGCAACAACAAAGGGTAGCCCAAACACAGCATCCAACGGCATCAGTGCAGCTACCGGTACACACAATGCCCCAAGCGCACCAACAAACAGTGGAAGCAATGATGCCACAAACCCACCAAGCCCAGTGGCACCCTCATCACCAATGGGTATCACAAGTCCCAGCAAGACCAGTGAACTGCTAGAAAACTTTCTAATGTGTAACATACAGGGACTGTATCCCATGAAAAACCAAAGTAAAGTGCCGTACATTGCAGAACTGGCAAAAGAAAAAGACTATTTGTTTATGGGATTCACAGAAACACACTTAAATAAGGAAATCCTAGATGAGGAAGTGAAAATTGAAAACTACACCCTGTTCCGCACAGACAGAAAAGACAGAACACATGGTGGTCTTGCACTATATGTACGAGATAACGTATCGTCAAGTGTAAAATCAGTATTCTCCTATTCAGATGGTACCAACGAGTTACTAAAAATTGAAATAAATGCAGAAAAACTCATTATCGCACTAGTTTACCGACCACCAAAATCAGAAACAAAAAATTTCTTAAACATGCTGGCCAAACTTTCCGAAAACTTAGGTACTGGTACTGAACAATCCAAAGAACTACTTCTGCTGGGTGACTTCAATTTCCCAGTAATCGAGTGGCCTTCTAGAAAAATAAGTGGTGGAACAGTTTGCGAACAAAACCAAGCAAAAGAGTTTTTGGAATTAGCAGAGAATCAGTCCCTGGAACAAATCATAGAAAAACCCACAAGGAAAAATAACATACTGGATCTTGTTTTTCTGAATAACAAGGACATGCTGCATAGCTACCAGGTGATAAAAACTATAATTTCAGACCATGATATTGTGGAAGTGAATTTAAATAAACATAAAAAGAGCTCCCAATCAGATTTTTTTTTTAAATACACAGAGAAGGGTCTTAGACAAATTAACTTCTTCAGTAAAGTGGCTAACTGGGAGGCTCTAAATGCAGAACTAACAAAAGTAAATTGGGATTTACTTAGAGAAAGTGAGTCAATAGAGGAAATGCTAGAGTTATTTATGGGGATTTGTGAAGAACTTGTGAAGAAACATATCCCACTGAAAAAGGAATATGTGCGGAAAAACAAAATTCCCCGAGACCGCAAAATTATGATGAGGGAAAGAAACAAACTAACAAAGAAACTTGCCTCAAAATTAAATACCAGTGATAGTGTACAGCAGAACACAGAGAAGGCAATTGAAGAATTAGAAAATAAACTTAAACTCTCATACCAAAAAGAGAGGGAATATGAAGAATCTATGGCAGTGTCTGCAATTAAGCAAAACCCTAAATATTTCTACAAAATTAATATGCCAAGAAAAATCTCAAAACCCGGACAAAGGTCGGACCTTTGGAGGATAAGAGTGGTAGTGTAATCGAGAATCCAGTGAACATTGCAAAATTACTCGAAAAACAATATGACAGTGTGTATAGTGTTCTGGTAGCAGAAAAGAAAATAGTATCCCCTGTACAATTCTTCATGAATGCAGAAAATGAGGTTGCCTTAAACGACTTCACTTTCTCAAAGGAGGATATCACAGAGGCCATAGACAATATTTCACTAAATTCATCAGGGGGACCGGACAACATTCCCGCAATTCTATTGAAGAAATGCAAGGACTCCCTGGCAACACCTATCTATATGATATGGAGAAGATCCCTTGACTCTGGAGCTATCCCAGCACAGCTAAAGGAAGGAATGGTCACCCCAATATTCAAAGGCGGATCACGAGGGTTACCATCAAACTACAGACCTGTTGTTCTTACTTCGCATATTATCAAGATATTTGAGAGAGTCATCAAGAAGCGTATTGTCGAGCACATGGACATCACAGAGCAATTCAACTCCGGACAACATGGTTTTCGGAGAGGGAGGTCCTGTCTGTCACAACTGCTCGACCACTATGCAAATATCTTGGATGATGTAAAGAATGGCAGAAATGTGGATGTGTTGTACCTCGATTTGGCCAAGGCCTTTGACAAAGTCGATCATGGGGTGCTCCTACATAAACTGAAAAAGATGGGAATTTGTGGGAAACTTGGAATTTGGATACACCAGTTCCTAACAGGGCGGAGACAGACCGTAGTAGTTGATGGCGCTCGCTCTGAAGGCTCAGAAGTTATCAGCGGAGTCCCACAGGGATCAGTGCTCGGCCCACTCCTATTCCTCATAATGATAGGAGATATAAATCAACAAGTGGAATTCTCCCGAGTAACATCTTTTGCTGACGACACCAGAATAAGCCATTCCATAAACACCAAGGATGATGCAGAAAACCTACAGAAGGACCTGGAGAAAATTTATAGCTGGGCAGAAGAAAACAACATGAAATTCAACCGCAGAAAATTTGAACTCTTAAGATATGGCACAAATGAGCACCTTATAGAATATGAATATAAAGTGGGCGACGACCAGATTGAAGACAAAGAATCGCTCAGAGACCTGGGAGTAAGTATGAACAACGACTGCACCTTCAGTGAGCACATCCATCAAGCAGCCAGGTCAGCTCGACAGATGACTGGGTGGATTCTTCGAACATTTCTGACCAGAAACCCAGAACACCTTCTACCCCTTTGGAAATCACTTGTAGTCTCTAAAATGGAGTATGCATGTCAGCTGTGGTCTCCCTATAAAGTTAAAGAGATACAGGAGTTAGAACAAGTACAAAGGGTGTTCACTAGAAAAATATCCCGAGACTCCTTGAACTACTGGGAGAGACTGAAACACCTAAAGTTGTACTCCCTACAAAGACGACGGGAGCGCTACATTGTGATCTACACCTGGAAGATCCTTGAGGGCACAGTACCAAACCCATCGCCAAGAGAAGGGGAAGGCATCAAGAGCCAAAGTCACCCCAGGTTTGGCAGAACCTGCACAAGAAGGTCGTTAAACTGTGTCTCTCAAAGGCTCAAGACCATCCAGGCAGAAAGCTTCAGTAATACTGGACCCAGGCTCTTCAACTGTCTCCCTAGACCAGTTAGAGACATGACTGGGTGCAGTACAGAAGCGTTCAAGCGGAGGCTAGATGGAATCCTGGAGCACATACCAGATGAGCCTCCTATACCACACGGCCCGACCAACAGAGGAGCTGGGTCAAACTCGATCATTGACCAAATCCAGTACCTCAAGATCGAGAGGATGTGTGGAAGCGGCGGATCCCCAGATCGACCGTGGTAATTTCACCTAAACACCTACAAAGTAACAAAGTAACACAAAGTAAGTAAGTAACACACCCAAGCCCACACCAAGTACAAGCACACACACACATACACACAAAGTACAAGCACACACTCATATATTCGCTAACACACACTAAGTACAAGCACACACACATACATTCACTAACACACACCCACACCCACACAAAGTACAAGCACACACACACACTAATAGCCTACAAAATGTGTCACCACTTGACCAACCATGTCATGTCTTTGTGTCAAGAAACATTTATTTTGAACAATTATACACTTAGTTGTTGTTGTTGTTGTCGTTCCCTAGACTGCCTGGCCGAACAGTCCCGAGTCCCTAAGGAAGGCCTTGGCCACGATCGGACTTTCCCACTTATACACTTAGTTAACATGATCTATACCATACTTTTCAACCCTCCAAACAGATAGAGTTGAAAAATATGGTATAGATCATGTCAACTACCTCCAAACAGGGTGAGGGCTGGTCCTATCCAGAGTGATGTTTGGCATCCTCTACCCAACCTTAGCCGTTTCTGTCCGTCTCTTTTCCTGTACTACTTTTCCTTCTAGGTGCTGGCGAGATCGCCCGATTGGGTGGCACTGCAAGGTGGGCTGCGGACGGTGGGGTCATTGGCCCAAGGGTACAAACCCATGAGCTGATGATCCCCTCCCCCGCTGTTCTCTCAGAGACAAATATCCTCTCACCCTGGCCCCTTTGGGGGCCCGAGCATCTGGATGGCTTTGGTCTACCAGATTCGGGACTGCTCGGCCAGACAGTTTGGGAAACAACAACCCTCCAAACATATGGTAATTCTGTGGAATCGATACCTGGAGAAAAGCAAAATCTGAATGATCATCAACAAATGACATTGAAGAAGATTGCCCGTCATCAATGTCTTCCAAGCCATATTTGGCATTTGGCGGAAAAAAGTCTCCATTGATGCTACTCTTCTCCAGCCTTCAGTGCTATTGATACTGATTATACAGTATTTTATTGAGTTCTGTTTTGGCTTGTAGTGATGCCTATATATACTCAGTTCGTTGACATTGGCAAGGGTATTATTATGGAATGTCACTGAGTTTCTGAGGAAGCACTGAAAGTATATACTGTACAGTGCGAAGTGACTCCCACTAATATCGTTCTCAAACTTACCGGGAATCGAACCAAACATCTGTAATGCCACCTATAATAAATAACGAAAAACCCCGCTACTCACCATAGGATAGTCGCCATAAACGCTCTGGTGGTTGAAGACATAGAAGTAGCTCCTCTGGTTAACATCGGAGTGTAGGTCGGCCATGTCCAGCACCGGGGCGGAGATCTGGGCGTCGTTGAGGATCTGTAGGGTCTGATCCCTCACCTCCCGCCAGTTCTCTAGGGCGGAGCGGTTCCACGGGCGGTAGGCGTTCAGCACCGTAGAGTACACTTGAGAACTCTGTAAAGAAGCAAAGCCAGGGTCACACGAGGGGTTGTTCCGTTAATATTTGTATGGGCAATTGTAATCTGGCATCTTTAGCCCATTGGCTGCGGGAGACGTTCCGAAACACCATGGCAATTTACAGCAATGTACAGGATTTTAAAGCCTCTTAAAGCCTGTAGAATCGAGTGCGAGGGAGCGGGAGCGTGACAGGTCACACGTCCTTCCCACAGCAAGCTGGCCGCGGCACTGAGGACTCTGAGCAATGCTCTCGCGAGATATACAGCGCTGCCAAAGGCAAATGTAGCGCGACATTAGCGATAATTGCTCATTTTAGCAATGTTGTTGTTGTTGTTGTTGTTCCCCAAGCTGCCTGGCCGAACAGCCCCAAGGCCCCGAGCAAGACCAAGGCCATAACCATAATCATTTTAGCAATTGTCTATGGTAGCGCTGCGGGTGAAGCCCGCAAGCTACAAAGCTCGTTTTGGTGTAATTTTGAAGCTATTTTCTTCTAGTTTTTGGCTGAATACATTTAATTTCATTCAGACACTTGCCTAATCATATCAATCAGGAGTGCCTGAATGAGCCCTGAAATGGCTGAAATAGGCGGAAATATGCCTACACCGTAAATGTTAAAATTCAAGTTATATCAGAAATCAGCCACCTCGTATAATCTATTTTCAGTCTACTTTTCGATGCCAATATAGTAGATCGTCAATATAATACGAGGAAAAAAACACTAGCTCATAGAAAAATGCATAAAAAACGGCATAAGTATTAGACGAACACCACACACAAAAAGGGATACCCTGGAAACCGAACCTGCAATATTTGGCTATCCTCCAGTTCAATTCCAAGACAAGATATAACGCAAACAATGTCGAATGCACCCGGAGATATACTTTCGATAATAGGGTTAAGCGGAGATATATAAATAGTATATATATATATATATATATACTAGATCCCCTTCTCCCTCATGTTTATCCCCTTTAGTTGTGCGATTTTAAGACGTTCAGCCCATTAGTTTGGAGGTTTTAAGACTTCACCCCATTTCTTGATCAATATTAAGACCTTTCGTGCTATTTAGGTCTCGAACTTTTCCTGGCGTGCGATAGCGAGCCTGTAATTTAAGAGAAACTAGCCTTCGGCCAAGACATTTATCTACAGAAAATTGTACAAAAATATATAGAAGGGGTATCATGGGGATATTTTTCTTAAGTTTGATGGAGTTCTAGGGAAGAAACATAGAACAAAAATATTTAATATATAAATCGACCCATTAATAAACCCTCCCCCCTTAAACACTTCGGTAATCAATATATAGCTTTCCTTAAAATAATTTAAAACTCTCAACTTTTTTACGGCTCGGATTTTGAATATAATCTCCGTAAAAGCGCGTAAAAATGAGGAACATATGTTTATTTTTATCTGCTCTCGTTTTACATGCAAATTTGGTCGAGTCAATGGAAGGAGGAAGCACAGGAGGAGGAAGGATAACAAGAAGAGGAGGAGGAGGAAGAGGAGAAGGAGGAAAAGAAGGAAGCATAACAGGAAGAGGAGGAGGAGGAGGAGGAGGAGGAAGAGAAGGAAGCATAACAGGAGGAGGAGGAGGAGGAGGAGGAGAAGGAAGCATAACAGGAGGAGGAGGAGGAGGAGGAAGAGAAGGAAGCATAACAGGAGGAGGAGGAGGAGGAGGAGGAGGAGAATATGGGAAAATAAGGTGAGAAGAGATAGATAATTTAGAGAGAACATAAAGACACAAAGGATGAAGGAAGGGGATACACGGTATATATATAGTTAATTAGTTAGTGGTTATGTAGATCTTCAAACACAAATAATATATCTGTAACATAATATTACAAAACCATTTTACCTCAGGGAATGATCAAAATGTAAGTATGAGTATGCATTAACTAATGCTTAATACTTGTATACTCTGCAAACCCTCACGTAATGGTCGTAGTTGTTGGAGACGTAGGCCCTGGCCAGCATGCAGCATGTTCCGCAAAGTAAACAGACACATAAGACATCTAGCCTCAGAAAAACAACACTCATGCCCTCAAAGTAAATAGACATATATAACACTCAGCCTCAAAAAAACAACAACCCTCATGTCCTCACGTAATGGTCGTAGTTGTTGGAGACGTAGGTCCTGACCATCATGTTCCGGCGCTCCTTGGAGAAGCCTTCCCTGGCCTGATGGGAGCTCAGCATGTGGTAGGTCTCGGACTGTGCTACCCCGTACAGCAGGTCGTACTTCCCGAACACTCCGCCGTCACGTTCCATTGACCTGCAGGGGATACGTATCATTAGACAATTTAATTCAGCTTAAGAAGAATATGTGGGAGTCAGAGGCATAAATGAGTTGGTTTTAACCCCTTATATCCCTACTATCCTGAACTGTATAAAATCGATTAATGATAGCCAAAGTAAACTGTCAAAATGCGTCATAATCCTCAAGGGGTTAATAATCTATATTTACTACCACACACAAAGAGAGAGAGAGAGAGAGAGAAAGGGTGCTGAAGAAAATAAGGATGTCCTGAGGGTGAGAGGGGCAACTTGAAGGAAATGGCTGGGGAGGGGGGCAAGATTTGGCAGGGCATATACGGATAATTTGAAGGTGTAAGGACTTGAAAGGGGTAGGGATGACTTAAAGGACTGGGGAGGACTTGAACGATACAGAAAGAATGAGGGCTGTGTGTGTCTATTGTAGTCCCTCTGACTTCTATGTACAGTTGGCCACATAAGTCCTGTTCCTCTCCTTGTACGTGGAAGTATACAGCCCTTGATTGAATTACGAGTGTAGTTTCTTATGCAGTGGTTGGCTCATCTGATTAGTCAACTGATAATTAAAAGAAAACACACTCACAATTCATTCATACTAATTTTACTTTCATACATAAGATCACGACGAGGAAAGGAACTTATGTGGCCAACTGTACCCTTCCGAATCCCAGTAAAATCGTCTAATAATAGCCAGAAAACAGAAGATAAATGCGTCATAGTATCTTTAAAGGGTCAAGCGAAAAGAAGAACATCTAGAATAGGGCGAACATTGTTATTTGGGGATATATAACTGACTGGAAAGGGAGGGAAACGGCAAGATAACTATAAAATCTTTAAGGGGGGATGGGCTGGTTTTTCTGGTCCCTCTTCTTCCTCATGTACAGCCCCATTAGTTTTAAGATTTTAAGACGGTTGCCCCATTAGTTTGTCGATTTTAACCCCTTTCGCCCTATTTCGTTGTCAATTTTAAGACCTTTCGTGCTGAAATTTCGTGCCTGAAATTTTAAGAGGAACCAGCCTTCGGCCGGAACATTTTTCTATCGAAAAGTGTACAAATATATCTTGAAGGGGGGTCTAGAGGGTGTTTTTCTAAGCTTGATGAAGGTCTAGCGAGGTAACTAAGAAATACAGGAATAAATGTGGGGAGATTGTAGGCACCAATCGATCAGGGCTAGACCCAGGTGAGGTTATAGGCATGTGATAAAGAGTCGCTGGAACTCCTGTTTCATTTGCTTGGCCTCTCTTACTGATTTTCTTTGTGCCTCATTTACACTGAGAGCAATCCAGCTAGCTCTCACAAACACCTCCTCCTCCTATCCACTTCACTACACTAAACATGCACACCACACTTCATTCCTCCACACCAAAATTTAAAAAAACTAAATGATGAATTCTAGCCCAGCCTCGGAGTCCCCAGGGGGGGGGGGGGGACCATAAATGCCCCCACACCCAACCGACCATCCCCTGACGACCCCACACAATTACCTGGACCTCGGCCTGTTACTCTTTCTATTAATTTCTGCAACATTCGCGGACTTTCCTCTAACTTTCACTCTGTTGAGCACCATCTCTCCTCCTACAAACCTGATCTTCTCTTCCTCACCGAAACTCAGGTGTCTGTAGCAACATCCAGCAGCCCCTTCTCTGTATCCTCCTACTTTCTCTATCCTAGTTTCAAAGCCAAAGGCGGATGTTGTGCATATGTGCACAACAAACTCACTTGATCTCGTGTTACCGATTTCGACTCCTCTGAATTCTCAACTTTATGGCTCAAACTTTCCTGTCATTCTCTTACTAAATATTTCTGTGCTGTCTATCTTTCCCCTAACTCTACCAACTTTCCCAAATTCTTTGACTATCTAAACTCTACAGTGGAACACAGTCTATCCATTTCTCCTTTCTCAGAAATCTCCATCTTAGGAGATTTCAACGTTCACCACCGCCAATGGCTCTCCTCTCACACTACTGATCCACCTGGTGAACAAGCCTACGTCTTTTCTATCATAAATGACCTAGAGCAGTTAGTTCAGCAACCCACCCGTATCCCGGATCGCATCGGAGATCGGCCCAACATTCTTGACTTGTTTCTAATTTCTAACCCTTCTTCTTATACTGTCGATCTTTTCTCTCCTCTGGGCTCCTCCGACCATAAACTTATCTCTGTCACCTGTCCTATCTCTCCAGTACGGCCACCCGATCCTCCTAGCCGGCGGCGCTTGTGGCACTTTGGCGCTGCCGACTGGGAGGCTCTCCGGCAGTACTTCTTTGATTTCCCATGGAATGATTTCTGCTTCCGTGGCCGGGGACCCTCGGAGAGTGCTGAACGCATTACCGAGGTAATCCTATCGGGCATGGAAGCATACATTCAATTCTCCTTCTCTCAGACTAATGCTAAAAAATCTTGGTTTACTCACGCCTGTTCTACTGCTGTCCGCAATAAGGAGGAAGCATTCAAACGGTACCGACGCCTTAAAACTCAAGACTCTCATTCTTCCTATGCTTCTGCCCGGAATCAAGCCAAATCTGTTCTTCGACTTGCCAAACACTCTTTCATCAATAATAAATGCACTGAACTATCCAACTCTAGCTCTTCCCAAGCTTTCTGGCATCTAGCCAAAAACCTCTCCAACAATTTCTCTTCCTCGTCTTTCCCTCCCCTTTCCCACTCAGATGGCACAACCATCACTTCTTCCTCTGACAAAGCTAAACTCTTCGCTCAAACTTTTGCTAGAAACTCCACCTTGGATGATTCCGGTGCTATTCCTCCCTCTCCGCCCTCCTCTCTCTGGATCCAACGATATACAGCGAACCCGGTCGGAAGATTTGCTTTTAAAGTACCAGCAGCTGATCAAGTCGTTTAAGGAGAAGTCATCAAGGATCATCGTCTCAGGAATCGTCCCCCGGCTCGGTGTAGAGAGCCGATTTTACAACATAGCCACCAGCACAAATCGTTGTCTAGCAAACCTCTGCAGGAAGGAGAACGTGGGATTCGTCGACACCTGGGACAATTTCTACTACGATGACTATTTGTTTTCGGATGATGGAGTTCATCTGAACCAGGTGGGAGCAGCGCGTTTTGGGCGTCTTCTCAACGATGCGGTGAAGGATTTTCGGAGAAGAAATCGACTCAGCACAGGACAACCAGGAAGGAGGACCGAAGACAGCGAGGACGGCAATCTACAAAGGAATTAAATACTAATCCGTCAAGAACCGCGAATTTGGATAAAGCTCCACCAACACGACCCAAATTCAAAACCGTCAGGGATAACGACCGAGGACCGAGGACAGCCATGAATGTAAATGTAGATCCGACCAGAACCAAAAATTCGATGAAAGAACGATCTGCGAGTTCTAAAACCGCAACTTTAAAGGTTTTCTATGCAAACGCTCGTAGCATACGCAATAAATTTTCAGATTTAGAGGAACTAGTGTTTACAGAAAATTATGATGTGATTGGCATAACAGAATCTTGGCTCAATACACAAGATAGAGACTTTTTAGCAGAGTATTCACTTCCCGGTTATGTAATGTTTGAGAACAGCCGAATAAATAAAAATGGAGGTGGCGTTTTATTTTATATCAAAGAAAGTCTTAACCCGACCCTCGTGTCAAAACCTCAAATTGTGAACGTCGACACATCTTTTGTGCTAATAAAGAATAATAAAGGTACAAAAATAATACTTGCGTTAATATACAGACCTCCAGCTCAATCAGTGCAAACTGACCGAGAAATTTACGAACAAATTGCAGATGTAAGTAACTCACAAGATACCGTAATTTTTGGCGACTTTAATTTACCTGTGACCAAGTGGGGCGATACTCTTACTTCACACTCCGGACATGACTTGTATACGAACTTGCAAGAGAGTTCGCTTTATCAATTTGTTCGAATGCCGACCCGTGGTAATAACGTTCTTGACATTGTACTTGCAACAAAAGAAGAATTGATAGAGAATTTGAATGTTGGTGATGAATTCAGTAACAGCGACCATCGTACGATAACTTTCACTTTAAAGTTTACTAGTAACGAACCAAATAGTAGCATCGAAAAAGTCCCTAATTTCAAGAAAGCAAACTTCCATAAACTTAGAGCTATGTTTAAAGAAACTGACTGGAGCTTTTAAATTAACAATAACGACATAAATACATCTTGGAAGTTATTCGAAACCACTTACCTAAAAGCAGTGCAAGACTGCATACCATCGAAAATACGGCGTCCAGGCCATAATAATAAGCCCAAATGGTGGAATAAAGATATTTCAAACTGCCTGCTTGCTAAAAAATGTGCTAATGATAGATTAAAATCCTCACAAAATGACGAAGAACGGGTGAAATTTGTAGAGCTACGACGCAAAGCCAAAAAGTTAATTAAGCAAAGTAAAAAGACCTTAGAGTTACATATTGCGAATCAAAGTAAAACAAACCCGAAAGAATTCTATAGTTATATCAGAAAGAAAAAAGTCGTTACTTCAACTGTTGGACCGTTAGTCGATGAAAAAGGAGAATACACCAAAGACGAAGTACAATGAGTAATGCCCTCAATACCTTCTTTGCATCAGTTTTTACAACAGAAGACCTCAGTGATATCCCTACACCATCGCCGATTCAGATTGATAATTCAGATGTTCTAAGCAATATCACCGTTACAGAGAGAGAAGTATTGAATTGTTTAGATAAACTCAAGGTAAATAAAACGCCAGGACCTGATACAATCTCGCCTAGAGTTCTAAAGGAAGCTAAGAATGAGCTCTCCAAACCACTGACATTACTATTCAATAAATCCTTGCAGTCTGGAACTATGCCTGATCAGTGGAAGCTAGCCAACGTAACACCGATATTCAAAAAAGGCAGCAAATCACTACCCAGTAACTATCGTCCAATTAGCTTAACCTCAGTTGTATGTAAAATGCTAGAAACGGTCATACGAGACAGACTCGTAAATCACTTAGAGGAAAATAACATACTTAAAGATACTCAACACGGCTTTCGTAAAAAACGTTCCTGTTTAACAAACCTCTTAGACTTCTTCCACGATATCCTCAACCTCTACGATGAGAGTAAAGCTGTAGATATTATATACCTTGATTTTCAAAAGGCCTTTGACAAAGTTCCCCACAAACGTTTACTGCTAAAACTAAAAGCGCATGGAATACAAGACGGTGTGTTGAAATGGATAGAAAATTGGCTCCGCAACAGAAAGCAAAGGGTAGTCATAAACGGTAAGGCATCTAAATGGACCAATGTAAGTAGCGGGGTACCCCAGGGATCGGTACTAGGACCAATTCTCTTTCTAATTTACATCAACGACATAGATGAGGGTCTCACCTGCACAATCTCAAAATTTGCTGACGATACAAAAATTGCAAATAGCGTACTCTCAAAAGAACAAGTTGACGATATGCAACACAATCTAGATAAATTGTCATGTTGGGCCCAAATTTGGCAAATGAGTTTCAATGCGGATAAATGTAAAGTACTACATGTCGGATACCTAAATGAGAAAGCAAACTATTCGATGAATGGCACTCAGCTTAAGAATGTAAACAGAGAAACTGATCTGGGAGTAACAATATCGAGTAACCTAAAACCGAGTCAACAATGTTCAGAAGTTGTTAAGAAGGCAAACAAAATAATTGGCTTTATAGGCAGGTCATTTGAGCATAAATCCAAAGAAGTTATCCTAACCCTTTACAATTCCTTAGTCCGCCCTCTTCTGGAATACTGCGTTCAATCCTGGTGCCCTTATTACCAAAAAGATATAAACAAGCTAGAACGAGTTCAACGTAGAGTTACCAAAATGATACCTAGCCTAAAGAACAAACCATACGAAGAGCGTCTTAGAGAATTAAATCTATTTCCTTTAACCCAGCGCAGATTAAGAGGCGACTTAATTCAAGTGTTCAAAATCATCAAAGGCATCGACAATATGAACTGTAGTAAGTACTTCACTATCGACCAATCTAATTACACGCGGGGAAACGGTTGCAAAATTATTGGTAAATCTTTTAACTCGCACGAATCTAAGAATTTCTTCTTCAATCGAGTTGTCAACTTGTGGAATGGGCTTCCCCGAGACGTTATAGACTGCAGCACCGTTGATTCATTTAAATTCCGCCTAGACAAATATCTCGCATCAAACCCGCGACTGACTGCGTTTGTAAATGAATAACTTTATCCTCCCCTCAGTTACTAACCCATATGTCCCCTACTAACTTCCTAGTCCTGCCACGTTAGTGGCAGGGCAGTAGTTCCCTTTCCAATGTTCCCTTACCCACTCTAAACCACTGTTTGGACACTTGATCCTCAGTGTTTTGGAGGACAAGCAACCTAGAAGGGTCACTAGATCTGTTGTTGCTTGATTTCCTTTGTCCTTTGTACTCCTTTGTACTTATGCCTAATATCCTAATCTCTTCTAAAGATGTACTTTCTACCCTCTCTGGGCTTAAAACACTAATAAGGCGTACGGTCCGGACGGTGTTCCTCCTGTTGTTCTCAAAAACTGTGCTTCCGTGCTGACTCCCTGCCTAGGCAAACTCTTTCGTCTCTGTCTATCCTCTAACGTCTTCCCTTCATGCTGGAAGTTTGCTCACATTCAACCTGTCCCAAAGAAGGGTGACCGCTCTCAACCCTCCAACTATCGTCCAATTGCTCTCATCTCTTGGCTTTCTAAAGTTTTTGAAACTATTCTTCCTTCCAAATTTCTTAAGCATTTCTCTTCTCATAATCTGCTCTCAGATCGCCAGTATGGCTTCCTAAGGGTCGCTCTACTGGTGATCTTCTTTCATATCTTACTAACTCTTGGTCATCCTCCTTTCGGGACTTCGGTGAGACTTTTTCTATTGCACTAGACATATCGAAAGCCTTCGATAGAGTCTGGCATGAATCTTTAATTTCTAAACTACCCTCCTTCGGTTTCTATCCCTCCATCTGTGCCTTTGTCTCTAATTTCCTTTCCGGCCGTTCCATAGCCGCGGTTGTGGACGGCCATTGTTCACTTCCTCACCCTATAAACTCCGGTGTTCCTCAGGGCTCTGTCCTATCTCCTATTCTCTTTCTAATTTTTATAAATGATCTCCTTAACTGTACCTTAATTCCCATCCATTCATACGCAGACGACTCAACCTTACACTACTCCATTAGTTTTTCAGAACGCCCCAGCCAGCAATTCCTCAACGACAAACGTAATGAAGCCATAGAACTCTTAAATTCTGATCTAAATACTATTTCCAATTGGGGCAGAGAAAACCTTGTTAACTTTAATGCTTCCAAAACCCAATTTCCATCTATCTACCCGTCAGGATCTCCCAGCGGACTATCCCTTATTCAACAATACAAAAATCAACCTTTCATCTTCTCTCAATATTCTTGGTGTCTCTTTTTCTTCTGCTCTCATTTGGAAGGACCATATTACCAGTCTTGCTAAGGCAGCCTCCCAGTAGCTGGGTGTGCTCAACCGCCTTAGGGGGTTCTTTTCCCCTGCACAGCTTCTTGCTCTGTACAGGGGCATAGTGCGCCCTTGTATTGAGTATTGTTCACATGTCTGGGGAGGTTCCTCTCACACCGCTCTCCTAGACAAAGTTGAAAGGAAGGCCTTTCGTATCATTAACTCCCGTCCACTCACCAACTCTCTGCAGTCTCTCTCTCTCCGCCGCAATGTTGCATCTCTCTCGCTATTCTATCGCTACTATAATAATCAGTGTTCCTCAGAGCTATCCCAGTGCATACCACCTCCTTTACGTAGGGCACATGGTACCCGTCTTGCAACTCAATCCCACCCCTACTATGTGCAACTCTCCAACCCAAGAGTGAAACGTTACTCTCAAACTTTCTTCTACTCAACGGCTGAGCTCTGGAACTCTCCCAGAATCAGTCTTTCCCTCTTCCTATGACTTAAATTGCTTCAAACTCCGTGTGTCCAGGCATTTTGGCTCGAACGTCCCTTGATTTTGGCCCTGTCACTCTTTCAACTATGGGGGAGGCACTCGCTATAGGCAGTAATGCCTTTTGCCTCCCTCAATCACATAGAAAAAAAAAATGAATTAATAGACATCGAGAAAAAGACAAAAACTAATCTGAGTAAAGGGACTAAACTATAATAAGGAAAACAAGAAACCCCCCCCCCCCAACCACACACACACAAACCCTTCCCCATAATAGCTAAGGGGCGTGGGTGGGAAATTTGTGAGTATACGAGACTGAGAATATGGCTAACTTTTATTTTTGTTTTATCTCTTATCACAGCCCGCCCCGACACTCTCTTTTATAGTTTACAGCCACGATAAACCTGTGACCTGTTTTGGCCTGGCTTGGGTGCCTGTATAAGAGGGCAGTGTCAAACAACTTCACTTATAGACGCCATATTGTTGCTACCTCAGGCTTTACCTCAAAGTCAGTCATTTATAGTCTATTCGCTGTAAGTTGTCGAAAAATCATGCCCTCTAACCTCTGTAACTGAAAAACGACTAGAGTAATCGAGCTATTATTTCTACCATTTGGGAAGAGTCAGTCACGGAATAGATGTGGAAATTTACAACCAATTTGCTCTAGCCCTATTTGAGTTACAGAGGATAGAGGTCATGATTTCTCGCCTACTTACAGCGAATATACTATAGTAGCCAGCCCTTACTCCCATAAGGGGTAGGGAGGATCAGCAAGAGACTCGAGAGATGAAAAAAAAGAGGTGACAGGAGAAGAACACATAACAGTTTGCCTACAGAAAGCAAGCACACAAGCATTCATAAGCACCAATCACTTATCAGCCCCCGAAATCAATGGCTTCACCTCAGATTATTTGTATACTTCATTGGTTTAGCTTGTATACCTTATGATAATCTATTTATAACTATTTCGCAGGCATACCATTCTTTTTATACTTCATTGGTTTAGCTTATATACCTTATGATAATATATGTATAACTATTTCGCAGGCATACCATTACTTGTATACTTCATTGGTTTAGCTTATATACCTTATGATAATCTATTTATAACTATTTCGCAGGCATACCATTACTTGTATACTTAATTTGTTCAGCGTATAGATCTTATGCTTTTCTATTTACAACTCGTTTTATATTTCGCAGGCATACTGTTATATTTATACTTCTTTTATCTAGCAATCCTTTTATTTACCTCACGCTTTACCCCATAGCACACCCTTATTTTTATACTACATAGGTCCAGCTTTTATACCCTATGTTGTTCTAATTAGCCTACACCTCTTCTTATTTAGCAATCCGTCCATGTGTATCAGTCAGGGATGGTTGGTTATTCTGGACCCCCTTCTCCCTCATGTTTAGCCCCATTAGTTCTGTCCAATAGTTTGGTGATTTTAAGACCTTTCACCCCATTTCTTTGTCATTATTAAGACCTTTTGTGCCATTTACTTGCCAACTTTTTTCCTGGCGAGTAATAGGGAGCCTGTAATTTAGTAGTTACCGAAAAATGTAAAAAATTATCTTGAAGGGGGGACTTTGGGTTTTTTTTTTAAGCTTGATGGAAATTAGAAATTTTCCGTATGAAGAAAGGTTGAAGAAATTAGCCTTACATTCGTTAGAGAGACGCAGAGTTAGAGGGGATATGATAGAGGTATTCAAGTGGGTTAGTGGGATTAATAAAGGGGACATGAAAAATGTACTAAAGTTCAGTGATAGCGAAAGAACTCGTACAAATGGTTTCAAATTAGATAAATTTCGTTTCAGAAAAGATATAGGCAAATATTGGTTTGGTAACATGTTGTAGATGGGTGGAATAGGCTACCAAGTGATATAGTGGGATCAAGAACGATAGGGAGCTTTAAGATACAATTAGATAGGCATATGGACGAGATGGGTTGGGTGTGAGGGGGATCTACCAGGTGTGGGCCAATCGGCGTTCAGCAGACCCCCGTAATCTTGTGTTAATCCCTGACCATTTTGGTGGGGGCAGTACTCAAGGTATTAGTGAGTTGGGCCTATAATTGGGCCTTGTAATTGGGGTTGGGTGTGACAGGGATCTGCCTTGTATGGACCGATCGGCTTTTTGCAGACTCCCATTTTCTTATGTTCTTACGTCTAGGGAGGAAACTAAAAAAAAAAATAGTAAACAGATAACTAAATAACGAAATACTTACGCCCATCCTCCCTTAATTAAACAAACTGATTCTGGAGAGCAGCGAATATATTACCAGACCATCATTTCGGCTCCCTCCCCACCGAGTTTCATGGTGATATAATTATTCAGAGCTTGTTTCTAATGACATCCCTCCTCCTTAAGGGGAGATGGGGTCGTTTTTCTGGTCCCCTTTCTCCCTCGTGTTAAGCCCCATTTGTTTTGAGATTATAAGACGTTCGGACCTTTAGTGTGGCGATTTTAACACCTTTCGCCCCATTTCGTTGTCAATTTTAATACCTTTCGTGCCATTTAGGTGTCAATTTTTTCCTGGCGAGCAATAGCAAGCCTGATATTTTAAGAGGAACCGACCTTCGGCCGGCACACTTTTCTACCAAAAAATTTACAAATTTATCTTGAAGGGGGGTTTAGGGGGCATTTGTCTAAGCTTGATGGAGGTCTAGCGAAGAAACTAAAAACATAAAGGAAGAATTTAATTAATTGACCAAAAAAAAAAAACCCATCTCCCCTTAATGTTTGTAGATGACTGTAATTATATGTGTAATTAAACTGATGACTCGGTGTAATTGATGGTCGGGATGGGAGAAGTAGTCAATTATTTGGAAAGCGGCGAAGGGGTGCTCCGAATTAAAGATGGAACTACCCTTGTACACTGGCTCTCGCTCTCTCTCGTATGCTCTCGCTCTTTCTATGTATCTATTCATCTTTTATCTATCTATCTATCTAACCATCCATCTATCCATTCATCTATCTATATATCTGTCTATCTATCAATCTATCTATCTGTCTATCGATCCATCTGTCTATCTATCCATATATTTATCCATTCATCCATCTACAGTATATATCTATCCATCTATCTATTAATCTATCTATCTATCCATCTTTCTATTAATCCATCCATCTATCCAACTATCTATATATATATCCATCCATCTATCAACTTACTCCCTAGGATCCTTCTTCAGTACGGTACCATCAATGATAGGTCCCAGGGGCGTGGTGAAGGGCGGGACCTCCAGATGTACCGCCAGTAGCTCCTCCACAGACTTCTCCCGGAGGCACTGTACGAGGCGGTCCCCAAGGTCACTCAAGGGGCACCCCACCACTCGGGCTATCTGAAGGAGGCGCAGAAGGAGGAGGAATTGGATTATTATATGCGGGTATGTATGTATGTATATCGAAAAATGTACAAACTTAGCTTAAAGGGGGTCTGGGTGGCTATTTTACAGTTTGAAGGAAGTCTTGGAAGGTGTTATTGTTAGCCTAGGGAACGAACTAAAATGCATTGCTCGAAAACGCCAAAAGTAAGTAAAATCCTCATTAATAATTAAACATAATAACATAATTATAATCCACAAGACGTCGGAGGGGGCAGGGAGTAGTAGTGGGAGGGGGGGGGGGGCAGGAAGAAGTAATAGTAGGGTGGGTGAGGAAGGGAACAGGAGGAAGAGATGCCAGCGTCGGGGCTTGTCCAAAACACCTGGGTAAGTTGTGTGTGTATCTCGTACCTGCATGGTGTACTTATAGGGGTCCCTGGTAACGGCCCACTTGCTCACGGCTGAACCACTCATCAATATCGCTCGACGGAACAAGCCTGGGGAGTAATCAGAATGTTAGTTCACATAATATGGATTCTTTTCATTAATCAAATAATCATCCTTCAAGTTCAAATAGTAATTTTATTTTTCTTGATGAAATATTATTTTTAGCTTTAACAATTATCCATTTAGTTTAAATAATCATCACACTAATATATACAAATAAATAAATCGAGATAAATGTGTACACTTTTCGGTAAAAAAAAATGTTCCTCCTACAATACAAGACTCGCTATCGCTCGCCAGGAAAAATTCGACACCTAAATGGTACTAAAAGTCTTGAAGCTGACAGAGATGGAGGAAAGGTGTTAATATCGCCTTAATTTAAAATATCTCAAAAACTATTGGGGATAAACATGATGGTAAAGGTGGTCTAGAAAAAAAAAACTTAAGTGAAAATCTCCCCTGAAAAAAAAAAAAACTTCTCTCTAGTTTATCAATAACACCTTCAGTACCGTTGACGTCATTTTAATTATTTTCTGGAAATTATTAGAAGAGTGTATTCAGCTTAGGACGGACGTGTAGCAATTAAGAGGCTATGCAGACTATCTCATAATTATTGAACCTTTTAGCTACCACAGATCCTTCCTAAGCTGTATAAAATTGTCTAAATATAGCTGAAATAATACCACAACCATTCCCGCCGGTAGTAAAAGGGTTAATATGCGGTGTCTTGGCTATCCAAAATCGGGTGTGGAGGGCAGTTCTTATGGGGAGATGGGTCGTTTTTCTGGTCCCCCTTCTTCCTTATGCTTAGCCCCATTAGTTTTCAGATTTGTAGACGTTCGCTTCATTAGTTTGGCGATTTTAAGACCTTTCGCTCAGTTTCTTTGTCAATTAGATTTTTCGTGTCATTTAGGTGTCGATTTTTTCGCGAGCCTGAAATTTAAAAGGAACTGGCCTTCGGCAGGGAATTTTTTTCTATCGTACAATATATCTTGAAGGAGGGTCTTGGGGGTGTTTATTTAAAGCTTGATGAATCCCTAGGGAGGAAACTAAACATAATAAAACTAAAACTCTATGTATATGAGCGAATAAATACGTCCATCCCACCTTAATTTATCATGTGAATATATAGATTTTTTTGGCACAGTTAAAGAAAAAGACAAACTCAAAGTGATTGTTTTTACTGCCTCATGGCTGAGGCTTTTGAGATAAAGATATCTTAAAGGCCCTTAGAGTATACCGGTAACTCAAATAATTAATATTTAGTAATCTGTTAATTGTAAAAACAAAACAAAAAACACACCCTACACCCTATATCATCAAATACTTATACAATATATATACACTGTAATCCTTTGTACTGTACTGTAAATACATGAACCCATCCATGCACAAGAAAATACATACACGCAGACAAATACACACTCATCTAAATACATACACGCAGACAAATACACACACGCAGACAAATACATACACGCAGACAAATACACACACTCATCTAAATATATAAACGCAGACAAATACATACACGCAGACAAATACATACACGCAGACATACACACACTCATCTAAATACATACACGCAGACAAATACACACACTCATCTAAATACATACACGCAGACAAATACACACACTCATCTAAATACATACACGCAGACAAATACATACACGCAGACAAATACATACACTCAGACAAATACATACACGCAGACAAATACATACACGCAGACAAATACACACTCATCTAAATACATACACGCAGACAAATACATACACGCAGACAAATACACACTCATCTAAATACATACACGCAGACAAATACATACACGCAGACAAATACACACATTCATCTAAATACATACACGCAGACAAATACATACACGCAGACAAATACATACACTCAGACAAATACATACACGCAGACAAATACATACACGCAGACAAATACATACACTCATCTAAATACATACTCGCAGACAAATACATACACGCAGACAAATACACACTCATCTAAATACATACACGCAGACAAATACATACACGCAGACAAATACACACTCATCTAAATACATACACGCAGACAAATACATACACGCAGACAAATACACTCATCTAAATACATACACGCAGACAAATACATACACGCAGACAAATACATACACTCAGACAAATACATACACGCAGACAAATACATACACGCAGACAAATACACACTCATCTAAATACATACACGCAGACAAATACATACACGCAGACAAATACACACACTCATCTAAATACATAGGCTACACAAAGTACAATCGGGGGTATTAAGTGTTGTCATAGATTCCAGTGGTGTTCGCTCAAAAAGTGTTATTGGTATCTTTATAGTTACTGGGAAAAGTGCTTATCCCTCAGAGTATTAGTCAGTGTCCGAAACTTTATGAAATATCTGACAACACTTATCAACCTCGACTGTACCTACGCCACACAGTAAAAAGCATGTGTTCATTTACATAACCAGACACCTAAAATATATACATACACGCTGCACGCATATATAAATTTATCAAAATGCATACATTAATTTCCTAATATATGCCTGCAACCCTTTTACGAACATATATATATACAGTACATACATAGATAGCTTTCCATATATATGTATACATGCATAAAGTAACCAGAGCAAGAGTGAGTCAGAGAGAATAACGAATGGAAAACATTACCCCCCCCCCACACACACACATACACAACACACACAAATAAAAACAAAATACATACACACGGAAAAAAAAAAAAAAAAAAAAAAAAAAAAAAACAAGACCAGCGAGCGAGAGAGCAAGAACTGCAGACCAATAGGAACACTGCTGATCCGACCCAAAAAGTAATGGAGGAATTTAGCATGAAGGAGGGCGGGCGAGTTTAAGGGAGCCAACCTCGCTTTTTTTTCTCTTTATCTCCCTCTCTCTTTGGCTTGTATCCATTCGGCCCCATTCAGCCTACAGTTTTAAGACGTTTACCCCCATCCAGGTGTCAATATTTTCCTGGCGAGCGGTAGCGAGCCAGCATATATATATATTTTGTTTTGTTTTACAGCAAGCTAAATTTGTAAATTTTTCGATAGAAAAATTTCTCCGGCGAAGCCGGATTTCTCCATAAAATGCTGGCTCGCTATCGCTCGCCAGGAAGAAATCGACACCTGGATGGGGATAAACGTCTTAAAACAGTTGGCTGAATGGGGCCGAATGGATACAAGCCAGAGAAAGAGAGGAAAGGAGAGAACAAAAGCAGGCGGCCGAGTTAAGGGAAGCATGAATGTTGACGGGTCACTTCACATTCCACTTTCATTCCCTCGTCAAGAATGTTTATGCCCGCGGAAACTTTATCTTGGGCTGAGTGCATGAACGGGAGTGTGGGGGGCTAGGATGTGTAGGTATGTGTGTGTGGGGGGGGGGGGGGGTCGGGGAGTGTGTGTAAGTGCTTTTGAGGGCCAGGAAATGTGTGTGTGTGTGTGTGTGTGTGTGTGTGTGTGTGTGTGTGTGTGTGTGTGTTTGTTTGGTTGTTTTTTGGGGAATGTGTAAGTGTCTGTGGGTGTCCGGGAGTGTGTAGGTGATTGTCTTGTGGGTTATGAGGTATAAGTGTTTTGTGCGTGCTCTATGCAAGGAAGTTTTCATCATCATCATCATCATCATCATCATCATCATCAGCAGTATTATAATCATCGTCATCATTATTTTCATCATCATCATCATCATTATCATAATCGTCATCATCATTATTATTTTCATCATCATCATCATTATCATTATCATCATCGTCATCATCATCATCATAATTTTCAACTTCATTTTGCCATCTCCTCAGCTCTCAATTCGAATAGGTCCTTATCACGCGTTGTCTATGTCTCGATTCCATGTAAGAGTGTTGGAAGCAGCACACGGTTTCTCAGGTATTTTTTCTCACTTATCGACTAAACATTCTTCCTTTCGAGATAATGTCAAGTTCTCCATTCTGCTACCACCCTCTTCCCAACCGTATCAACAGTCCAGTGTTCCTCAAGGTTCTGTTCTATATGTACTAATTTACCAATGAAAATAATGATCGTTTCACGCTGCACTAAACAAGACCATATCACACCTATCTCCTGATCTGCCAATTATGTTGCATTGGAATAGATACAACCTTGTTTGCAATTCCTCCAGAACTCAATTTCCTCACTACAATTTTTCGTTCAACTATTCCCTACTCATCAAAAACACACTTAACCTTTACGCTTATCTCAATATTCTTGGGCTCTCCTTGTCTCATAATATTTCTTGTATAAGACAGTATAGCGACTTTTGCTAAATAAGCATTCCAGAAATTAGGTATGCTTAAGGGGAGGTTTTTAGTTGATTCCCTAGACTTCCATCAAGCTTAAAATTACTCCCCCTTGACCCCCTTTCAAGATAAATTTGTACATTTTTCGGTAGAAAAATGTCCCGGCCGAAGGCCGATTCCCCTTAAATTACAGGCTCGCTACCGCTCGCCAGGAAAAAATCGACACCTAAATGGCACGAATGGTCTTCAAATTGACAGAAATGGGGCGAGGGTTCTTAAAAATCGCCAAACTAATGGGGCAAGCGTCTTTAAATCTCACAAGCAATGGGGCTAAACATGAGGGAGAAAGAGGTTCAGAAAAAAAATCCTCCAGGTGGAAATCTCCCCTTAACCAAATCCTTGGGTCTCTCCTCCCCTATACAACTTCTTTCTCTGTATCGGGGAGTGATAATCTCATTAATCGACGAATGTTCACATATGTAGGAATAATTCGTCCACACAGAACTTCACGAAAGAATAAAGAGCTTTTCGTTTCCTAAAATCCCCTCCTATTATTTCCTTCTCTCTCTCTCTCTCTCTCTCTCTCTCTCTCTCTCTCTCTCTCTCTCTCTCTCTCTCTCTCTCTCTCTCTCTCTCTCTCTCTCTCTCTCTCTTTCTCCCACACACGCACACACACTGTTGCAACACTTGGAACAGCAGTGTTTTGGAGGGCAAGTAACCTCGAGGGGTCGCATGATATGTTGTTGCTTGTTTTCCTTTTCCTTTGTACTCTCTCTCACACTTTCTCTTTCTCTCTCATACACACACACTCTCTCTCTCCCCCATATAATCTCTCTCTCACACCCACACACTCACTCACTCTCACTCACCTGAAGACACCTGAGCGACGGGAGAAATCAGCAGGATGTTCGCCAGCGCCGCCCCAGTACCGTCCCCGAAGATACTGACGTTGGCTATGTTCTCTCTCTCTCTCTCTCTCTCTCTCTCTCTCTCTCTCTCTCTCTCTCACACCTTAGCGACGGTAGATATCAGCAGGAGGTTCGCCAGGGCCGCCCCCGTACCGTGCCCGAAGATACTGACGTTGGTAGGGTCGCCGCCGAAGTTCCCTATGTTCTTGTTCTCGTTCTCTCGCCCGTTCTCGTTCTCTCTCTCTCTCTCTCTCTCTCTCTCTCTCTCTCTCTCTCTCTCTCTCTCTCTCACCTGAGCGACGGGAGATCAGCAGCAGATTCGCCAGCGCCGCCCCCGTCCCGTGCCCGAAGATACTGACGTTGGCTATATTCTCTCTCTCTCTCTCTCATTCAAACACCCTTTCTTGCTTCCACCCCCCACCCCCCTCTCTCTCTCACTCTCTCTCCCACTCACCTGAAGACACCTGACTGACGGGAGAGATCAGCAGGAGGTTCGCCAGGGCCGCCCCTGTACCGTGGCCGAAGATACTGACGTTGGTAGGGTCGCCGCCGAAGTTGCCTATGTTCTCCTTGATCCAGTGAAGGGCGGCGATCTGGTCCAGGAGGCCGAAGTTGCTCACCATGGATTCCCGGAAAGCAGGGCGGAGGAAACCTGTAGGAGGGGCAGAATGAGGAGTAGATGAAGTTTAATAGGGCCTCTTACAATCAAAGGGGAATAATCTAAGGGCGGAGGAAACCTGTAGGGAAAACATCTAAGGACGGAGGAAGCCTGTAGGGAAAAATCTAAGGACGGAGGTAGCCTGTAGGAGGGACAGATGGAGGGATAGATACAGCTTCAATATGACCTCTTAGCATTCAAAGGGAAAACATCTAAGGGCGGAGGAAGTCTGTAGGAGGGACGGAAGGACAGAAGGAGGTGTAGATAAAGCTTAAGTAGGACCTCTAGCATTCAAAGGGAAAAATATAAGGACGGAAAAGCCTGTTGGTGGGACAGAAGGAAGTATAACATGTTTGTGTCATGCGGTTATGTGTGTGTGTGTATGTCTGCCATGTGAAATTATGTGTGTGTATATGTGTGTCGGTCAAGCGGTTATGTGTATGTATGTGTGCGTATGTATATGTCTGTCCTGTGGCAATGTGCGTATGTGCGTCCCCCCGCTTTAAGGAGAGTGCCCGTTGAAAATACTATGAAGAAATAAAGCGTATCAAATTAAACAACCCCAGCCTAATCCTCCATCAACACACGGGTCACATCTGGTGCAGGGAAGAACCTAGTGTTTTGTTGCAATCTCTCTCCCTCTCTTTCTCACACACACATATACAGTATAATTATATATATACACACACACACACACACACACACACACACACACACATACACTCACTCTCTCTTACACACACACACACACACACACACACACACACACACACGTTTTATGTATCTCTGTCTGTCTCTGTCTCTCTCTCTCTCTCTCTCTCTCTCTCTCTCTCTCTCTCTCTGGCTGCCTGGAACCTTAAGAGAACTGAGTGCTTAAGCTGTCAAAAGTTAAGGTGTACAAAGGAGTACAAAGGAAATCAAGCAACAACAGATCTAGTGACCCTTCTAGGTTGCTTGTCCTCCAAAACACTGAGGATCAAGTGTCCAAACAGTGGTTTAGAGTGGGTAAGGGAACATTGGAAAGGGAACTACTGCCCTGCCACTAACGTGGCAGGACTAGGAAGTTAGTAGGGGACATATGGGTTAGTAACAGAGGGGAGGATAAAGTTATTCATTTACAAACGCAGTCAGTCGCGGGTTTGATGCGAGATATTTGTCTAGGCGGAATTTAAATGAATCAACGGTGCTGCAGTCTATAACGTCTCGGGGAAGCCCATTCCACAAGTTGACAACTCGATTGAAGAAGAAATTCTTAGATTCGTGCGAGTTAAAAGATTTACCAATAATTTTGCAACCGTTTCCCCGCGTGTAATTAGATTGGTCGATAGTGAAGTACTTACTACAGTTCATATTGTCGATGCCTTTGATGATTTTGAACACTTGAATTAAGTCGCCTCTTAATCTGCGCTGGGTTAAAGGAAATAGATTTAATTCTCTAAGACGCTCTTCGTATGGTTTGTTCTTTAGGCTAGGTATCATTTTGGTAACTCTACGTTGAACTCGTTCTAGCTTGTTTATATCGTTTTGGTAATAAGGGCACCAGGATTGAACGCAGTATTCCAGAAGAGGGCGGACTAAGGAATTGTAAAGGGTTAGGATAACTTCTTTGGATTTATGCTCAAATGACCTGCCTATAAAGCCAATTATTTTGTTTGCCTTCTTAACAACTTCTGAACATTGTTGACTCGGTTTTAGGTTACTCGATATTGTTACTCCCAGATCAGTTTCTCTGTTTACATTCTTAAGCTGAGTGCCATTCATCGAATAGTTTGCTTTCTCATTTAGGTATCCGACATGTAGTACTTTACATTTATCCGCATTGAAACTCATTTGCCAAATTTGGGCCCAACATGACAATTTATCTAGATTGTGTTGCATATCGTCAACTTGTTCTTTTGAGAGTACGCTATTTGCAATTTTTGTATCGTCAGCAAATTTTGAGATTGTGCAGGTGAGACCCTCATCTATGTCGTTGATGTAAATTAGAAAGAGAATTGGTCCTAGTACCGATCCCTGGGGTACCCCGCTACTTACATTGGTCCATTTAGATGCCTTACCGTTTATGACTACCCTTTGCTTTCTGTTGCTGAGCCAATTTTCTATCCATTTCAACACACCGTCTTGTATTCCATGCGCTTTTAGTTTTAGCAGTAAACGTTTGTGGGGAACTTTGTCAAAGGCCTTTTGAAAATCAAGGTATATAATATCTACAGCTTTACTCTCATCGTAGAGGTTGAGGATATCGTGGAAGAAGTCTAAGAGGTTTGTTAAACAGGAACGTTTTTTACGAAAGCCGTGTTGAGTATCTTTAAGTATGTTATTTTCCTCCAAGTGATTTACGAGTCTGTCTCGTATGACCGTTTCTAGCATTTTACATACAACTGAGGTTAAGCTAATTGGACGATAGTTAATGGGTAGGGATTTGCTGCCTTTTTTGAATATCGGTGTTACGTTGGCTGTGGGGTGGGAATGAAAGCTGGGAGAAAGAGAGTGAGAGAGAGAGAGTTGCATGATATACAAGCCACCTAGACAAATTGATCCTAAATGTGTGTTTGTACATACGTGTTTATGAGAGACAGAATATGGGATTTACATTGGTACATACACTACATGGGTAAACCATTATCCTAGATGACAAAGATGGAAAGAGAGAGTGAGTATTTATGAGTCTTCTATCTATCTATTGCCCGACGCCGTGATCCCCGAAGGGGTGGCCACGAACGAACCGCCTCCATGGACCTCTGTCCCCAGTCAGTCGACGCCCCTCCCCCCAACCAGCACCGCCTTCGTTCATATACTTCCTCACTCCATCCTTCCACCTCTCCTTCGGTCTACCTCTCCCTCTCTGTCCCTCCACCTCGCTCTCGTACACCCTCTTAGTCATTCTCTCGCTTTCCATACGTTCCATATGGCCGAACCATCTCAAGTTGTTCCTTTTCACACTTTCCACACGTCTACCTCCACAGTCTTACATATGAGTCTTACATAATGTAAAAACCACATCAATAACAATCATTCTGTGTGTGTGTGTGAGAGAGAGAGAGAGAGAGAGAGAGAGAGAGAGAGAGAGAGAGACAGAGAGAGAGAGAGAGAGAGAGAGAGAGAGAGAGAGAGAGAGAGAGAGAGAGAGAGAGAGAGAGAGAGAGAGAGAGAGAGAGAGAGAGAGTTACATAGATACATAAACCAGATAGAAAATGTTGATCCTAAAAGTATGTGTGTTAGTGTGTGTGTGTATATATATATATATATATATATATATATATATATATATATATATATATGTGTGGGAGAGAGAGAAAGAAAGAGAGAGAGAGAGGAAGCGAGAGAAGGAGATGTCAGGACCAACTTAAAGAAATCCAAACTTCAACCCAGCCGTCGAACTTAGATGTGGACCCTCCCCCTAGCCTCTCTCTCCTCCTTCACTTCTACCTGTTTTATTTTTCTAACAACCAAATTCTGACAGTTTGTACAGTCGCCCTCACATTCAGCTGGTACAGGGCTATTTTAGTGTTGTTTTATACCCTGTTCCAAATAAGTAGGCCAAAGCTCTTGAACATTAACCTCTATAACTTACAAACGAATAAATATATCGAGATAATATTTCTACCATTTGGGAAGGGTCCAACAGAGAATAGGTGTAGAAATTTACAGCCCATTAGCTCTAGCCCTTTTTGAGTTACAGATGATAGAATCCACGATTGTTGGACTACCAATAATGAACAGGTTAAAGCTATATATCTGCACATGAATGATAACCCCTATCCTAAGTAGGCATTAACAAAGTTGTACATATTGTTTACTCCTATACATACATACATACATACATACATACATACATACATACATCAATTTAAAAACCGAGGGCTCCTCATGAAGTGCGGTTTCGGTCTCACGTCAGAATGCCCTGTTCAGAACTGCCTCACGGATCAGGTATTATTTATTGAAGATCAGACTGTAAGGTCTGATCCTATGTCGTTCTTGGTCTGCCCCTTGGTGCAGCTCCCCCCCCCCCCCACGTTCATGGACTTGCCTCTTTTCACACAACTTAGGTCATCCATCCTCACCACATGCCTGAACCATCCAAGCCTACTAATACACATCTCATCACTGATACTCTTGATACCTAATTGTTTCCTCAATTTGATATCCTAACTTCCAACTTGGTCCCATACTTCCATTGCACCATTCTCATCTCGTTAAGTTCCATTCTGTCGATATCCTATATATCCCTTACAAGTTACAATAGCATACACAAAAACAGCCCTATAATAGTAGGACGTGTGACCAACTGTACAAATAGTATCACCGCATCTGTGTTATTAGCTCTCAACAGGCATGCAATATCACTCCCATGTCCGTTTCCATTGATTTGTTACAAATAAGTGCGAAACATCTTAGACTAACCGAAGGTAGGTTAATTGAGGCTAGGTTAACCCCTTCTGTACCGGCCACGTCTTTATAGTTTTCTCTGGCTACTATTATACAATTTTATTCAGTTTATTAAGGGCCTCTAGTAATTCACAAGCTTTTACATATCTCACTTTACCCATTTTACTACCACTGATACTTCTTAAACTGCACAAAATCCTCTAAATATAGCTAGAATAAAGATAAATGACGGTAGAGAAGGGGTTAACTAATATTGAGGTTGTTCATGCATGTGGCGAGAATTTAGAGGTCTAGGATCAATTAATTCAGTGATGGGTCAGGTCACGATGCCATTTGTCACTTTGGCCTATGGGATTATGAACTCTATCAACAAAAGCATAGTAAACACAGGTACTTGACCCTGTCTTGTTAAGGGGACAGTGGCTATTTTTTGTTGGTTTATTAATTTATATATTCATCAATTTTTAGTTTCCTCGCTAGACTTATTATCAAGCTTAAAAACACAGCCCCTTGACCCCTCTTCAAGATAAATTTGTACATTTTTCTGTAAAAATTACAGGTTCGATATCGCTCGCCAGGAACAAAAATCGACACCTAAATAGCACGAAAGGTCTTAATATTGACAAAGAAATGGTGCAAAAGGTCTTAAAATCGACAAACTAAGGGGGCAAACATCTTAAAATCTGAAAACTAATGGGACTAAACATGAGGGAAAAGGGTGTCAAGAAAACCGGCCCATCTCCCCTTAACCCTGCTTATGTGGTGGTGGGTGACAACTGACCATAAACCTCAAGTGGATGACCATGTGATTCGTGGATGAGGCCAGTACGGTGATCATGTCAAGAACTACTTATGATGAATCGAGTTGCAGCCTGGGTCCTCATCCGGTGAGACCTTTGAGAGTGGAGTTGGAGGGTGAGTGCGACTATACTCAGTTTCATTTCATCTGACGGTAAATTAAATCCCTCAGCAGCTAATGTAACGATATTTAATGGAAAAATCTAAAATCTCTAGATCTCTGCATCATATTAAGACCAAGTTTATATAATTAGCACCAGATTTCACTACAAAATATTCAAAATAACTGAACAATCTTGATAAGAACTCTGCATTTACCGCCAGTCGAAAAGAAACAGGGTATACGCACTACACCAGCGTAGGCCACCAGTGATTTGATTGATTGTTGATCATTATGTACGAGTAGTCCGAATTGAGTTGCACAAAATAGACTCGCCCCTCCGACCCCCTCCCTTCCCCAAGCGCTTTATATGCCCCCTACTCCCCCTCTTCCTCCCTCCCACTACTCCCCCTCTTCCTCCCTCCCACTACTCCCCCTCTTCCTACTCCCACTCTTCCTCACTCCCCTACTCCCCTTCTTCCTCAACCCCCTCTTATTCTTCTCCCCCTTACTCCTCCTCTCCCCCCTACTCCGCCTCTTCCTCCCCTCTTCCTCACCCAACTACTCCCCGTCTTCCTCCCCCTACTCCCCTCTTCCTCACCCCCCCCCATACTTCTACTCCCCCTCTCCCTCTCCCTCTTTCCCCTCACCCTCATCCTACCCCCGCCCCTCTCCGCTACTTACTCCCCCTCCTACTCTTACTCCTCCTCTTCCAACCTCCCTCCCCCCTCACCCCCCCCCCCCCCCCCACCCCCCTCCCTTTGCTGCAAGACTTTGAGATAAACTTTGTGGGTGCACTGGGCGGCTAGGGTGGGGTACAATGAAGTTAATGGTTGCGATTTAGAGCACGTAAAACAGCGGCAGGCTTCCTCGGGGCTAATTGCCACTGATGAACCGGGGGATACAAGCGGGGAGGGGGGGGGGGGGGGGGATACAAGGGTGGTGAGAGGGGAGGAGGGAGTGGGGGAGAGTGGGTGTGGGGATGCAAGGGTGGTGAGGGGGGAGGCGAGCTGAAAATAACAGGATCAAAACACTGACCTAGCACCCCCAACCGGAAGTTGACGGTAACGACGATGACCTCCCCGTAAGACGCCAGCACCGTACCGTCATAAGGGTTACCGCTGTTCCACTCGTAGCTCTCCCCGTGGATGTACACCAGCACGGGCATCAGCCGCAATACGGGCGGCGGGCGTACGTCATCTGCGGGAGGATCGGGACGGTTAGTTAGATATAGATACTTCGTTAGTTAGATATAGATACTTCGTTAGTTAGATATAGATACTTCGTTAGTTAGATATAGATACTTCGTAGGTATGCAGAGTTAAATTTGTTTTGAGTTAATTAGCTACATATATACTGTGTGTAATAGACGTAAATCCCACTATACACATTATCTGTGGAACGTAAAATGTAGATAATTAAATACCACATTCACCGGGCCATAAGACGCTAGCCGTAAGTCCATAAGGTTGCCGCTGTTTAAATACAATTTCAGAGGCTATCAACCCTTCTGGATTATTAAGCCAGCACACTGTAAGTCAAGAATAGGAAGGATATATGGTAGCTAAAAGGATTAATTGAGATAGTCTGTAGCCTTTTAATGGGTAGACGTCCTTCCTCAACTGAATAAATTTGTCTAATCATTGCCAGAATATATTAAAAGGGGTGCCACCGGTACTGAAAGGAAAGATGGCCGATTTTCTTTGCTCATGTGTATATCATTTTGTCATTATTTTTAGTTTCCTCCCTAGACCCCTCTCTCTCTCTCTCTCTCTCTCTCTCTCAGAAAAAATGAAGCTCTCAGGAAATTGACAGGGAGTGGGCAGGGTGACCATAGATAGAAGGCTTTTAATAATCATAAAAGCCAAAGATGAAGGAGGCAGAGAGAGAGAGAGAGAGAGAGAGAGAGAGAGAGAGAGAGAGAGAGAGAGAGAGTAATAATACAAGTAATAATTCACCTCTCAACACAATAACTCACTGTCACCCGAAATTCTTGGAAATCTAGTCATTTCACTCGACCATTATCTTTTTAAACACTCTTCTTTTCTTTTCGATCTTTAAAGCTCCCCAACCTTGCATTACTGTTCAGTTAGTCAGTCAGTAGCCAACCCTTACTCCCACAAGGGGTAGGGAGGATCAGCAAGATACACGAGAAAGGGAAAAGAAGTGACAAGAGCAGAACACATTATAACAGTTTGTCCACAAAAAGCAAGCACACAAGCATTCTGAAGCACCAATCACTCACCAGCCCCGATATCAATGGCTTCACCTCAGATGATGTTTATTTTTCTATTTACTCTCTTGAAAAAAAAACTCCTCCCTCCTTTAACTCCATATCGACACTTCTTTTTTACTCTACTCCTTACTATAAAATACTTCAACCTTGCAATGCTCTGCCTAAAACAATTTACTGGAGTTTTCGAAAAGAGGCTCCAGTCTTGACGCTATATTTGATTTACAGTGTGCTGGCTGAATAATCCAGAAGGGTTGATAGCCTCTGAAGTCCTATTTTAACTAATTAGCCTAAACCAATAAACATAAACAAACACAAGAAAAACAACAAATACAAAAACAAACATGATTAACTCTCCACATCCTGTTCCACGCATTTTTTTTAAAACTGCTCTATATTGCTTATCTATATTTTTGTATCTATATTTTTACTTATCTATATTTTATCTATATTGTTTTCTTATCTATATTTTTCATCTGTACCATTCCTCTGCCCATCCTTTCCAATTGTAATCTGAAAATGTTCCTAGTCAAACATAAAATATTTTCTCCTCTCTATCCTTCCCTTCCTCAAAAAAGTGAGACACAAAAAACTCTTCTTCTTAACCTCATATCCACTGTTCCTCGCGGGCCATTTTTTTTTTTTTGCCTGTACCGACACCAACCCCCCTTTTCTCTACGCACCTTCTTCTTCACTACCACTTCGCTTTTCCCCCCCCCTGTTCATTCTCTATGCCCCCCTCTTCACTACCACCCTGCTTCATTCCGCTCCCCTCCTGTTCCCTCTCTACTCCCCCCACGCCATCTTTTTTTTCTTCTTTTATCCACTTCCCCCACGCTCCATTTCGCCCACCTCCTGCCCCCTCTCTACGCCCCCCACGCCACCCTTCACTACGCCCCCTTCTTCACTCCCCCCCAGCTCCATTCCACCACCTCCTGTCCCCTCTCTACGCCCCCACGCCCCCTATTCACTCCACCCACGCCCCACTCCGACCCATCTATACGCCAACATCATTGAGAGCCGGTGTCGGGGAAGGGGAACTTGTGCCCAGCGCCAGAGTTGACAACCCCCTCTATCGTGGCCAGGAACCCAGGCTACCACCGATTGATTTGTAAGTATCGGCCGATGAGACCAAATCTCACCGGGGGGTCGGGGGGGATGGGGGTCTGGAAAGGGGGGGGGGAGATTGAGTGGGGGGAGTGGGGGGGGGGGGGATAATGAGGCAAGCGAAGAGGGGAGGTTCTGCACTTTCCACACACAGACAGACACAGACCCCACACAGACCCACTAAATAATTAAAAAAATGCCTTTTTATTGCCAGCCGGATTGATCCCCGATAGGGTGGCCGCGAATTATTATTTTTTTTTTGGGGGGAGTGTGTGGCAGGGAGGCATTTAGTAAAGGAATATACGCTTTAGGTAAACGAGTTTGCACTGACTCACCTCACAAACGGCCCTCCCTCATCTGAACAGCCTGAGAGAGAGAGAGAGAGAGGAGAGAGAGAGAGATGAGAGAGAGAGAGAGAGAGATGATGAGAGAGAGGTAAAAACTTGGGTGGGTTCTTCTTCTTTTTTGAGGGGGAGCGTGGGATGTCACTCTTCACGCTCGCTGAACAATGAACGCTTTTTACTTCTCTCTCTTCTTTATACTCTCTCTCTCTCTCGGTAATGCCCGCTTTTATTTTGAGAGGTTTATTTTGACGCTTTGTGTGGGTTTTTATGATATTTTGTTTAATCATTATTTTTTGAGGATATTATATACTTGTTTTTGCCATTTTTGAGCAACGCATTTTTTATTTCCCTAGGTTAACAAAAACGCCTTCCCAGACATTCTTCAAACTGATAAATGCCCACCCAGAACCCCTTCAATGTAAATGTTCAGGCCAGAGGTTGATTTTTTATAAGTTAAAGGCTTTCTATCGCTTGCCCAGAAAAAATCAACACCTGAATGAGGTGAATCGTCTTATTATCGCCAAACTAATGTGGTGAAACGCCTTAAAATCCCCAAACTAATGGACACATACAGGAGAGGTTTAAAAAAAAAAAAAAAAAAAAAAAAAAAAAAACTTCCTCGGACCAAATAGGGTTAAGGCTGTTCTAGTTTATATATATATACTGTATATATTTATATATATATTATGTGTCTCTTTACGCTCGCTGAACAATGACACTTTTTACCTCTCTTTCATGCTCTCTTTTTCGGGGCTTTATATATATATCTTTATTATAGCGGCTTTACTTTCTATATATATCTTTATTATAGCGGCTTTACTTTCTATATATATCTTTATTATAGCGGCTTTACTTTATATATATATATTTATTATAGCGGCTTTACTTTCTATATATATCTTTATTATAGCGGCTTTACTTTCTATATATATCTTTATTATAGAGGCTTTACTTTATATATATATCTTTATTATAGCGGCTTTACTTTATATATATATCTTTATTATAGCGGCTTTACTTTATATATATATTTATTATAGCGGCTTTACTTTATATATATATCTTTATTATAGCGGCTTTACTTTATATATATATCTTTATTATAGCGGCTTTACTTTCTATATATATTTTTATTATAGCGGCTTTACTTTATATACATATCTTTATTATAGCGGCTTTACTTTATATATATATATATCTTTATTATAGCGGCTTTACTTTATATATCTATATATCTTTATTATAGCGTCTTCACTTTATATATATATCTTTATTATAGCGGCTTTACTTTATATATATCTTTATTATAGTGGCTTTACTTTATATATATATCTTTATTATAGTGGCTTTACTTTATATATATATATCTTTATTATAGCGGCTTTACTTTATATATATATATATATATCTTTAGTATTGTGGCTTTACTTTATATATTTATTTTAGTATTGTGGCTTTACTTTATATATTTATTTTAGTATTGTGGCTTTACTTTATATATTTCTTTATTATAGCGGCTTTACTTTATATATACATCTTTATTATAGCGGCTTTAACTTTATATATATATATCTTTATTATAGCGGCTTTACTTTATATATATATATCTTTATTATAGCGGCTTTACTTTATATATATAATATATCTTTATTATAGCGGTTTTACTTTATATATATTATCTTTATTAAGTGGCTTTACTTTATATATATATCTTTATTATAGTGGCTTTTTACTGTATATATATATCTTTATTATAGGGGCTTTACTTTATATATATCTTTATTATAGCGGCTTTACTTTATATATATATAGCTTTATTATAGTGGCTTTACTTTATATATATATCTTTATTATAGCGGCTTTACTTTATATATATTCTTTATTATAGCGGCTTTACTTTATATATATATATCTTTATTATAGCGGCTTTACTTTATATATATAGCTTTATTATAGTGGCTTTACTTTATATATATATCTTTATTATAGCGGCTTTACTTTATATATATATATCTTTATTATAGCGGCTTTACTTTATATATACATCTTTATTATAGCGGCTTAC
>CM064525.1:11810234-11850723 GCA_032716605.1 Paralithodes platypus | reverse complement strand
AGATCATACATTATCCTGTTCAGTATCGGTGGCGTCCTTTTAACCCTCTCACGACCATATGACGCAGAGGTTGCCAGATTAGCAATAAGAAATAGTGTTCTCTCACTCTTATAATTACCTCTCCAAAATTAGTTTTCTGCCCACAGCTAACTCAAAGACAACTGCAGAGGTTAAAGGAACTACACTAAACATTTCTAAATACCCCTGATGGTAACAAAGGCTTTAAAGTATCCCTAATAGGCTCAAAATTGCGTCAAGAACGTGAGAGGGTTAATATTATTATGGCTACTATTAGACTATTAGACTATTAGGCTATTAGACTATTAGACTATTAGGCTATTAGACTATTAGACTATTAGGCTATTAGACTATTAGGCTATTAGACTATTAAACTATTGGGCTATTAGACTATTAGGCTATTAGACTATTAGGTTATTAGACTATTAGGCTATTAGGTTATTAGACTATTAGACTATTAGGCTATTAGACTATTAGACTATTAGGCTATTAGACTATTAGGCTATTAGACTATTAGGCTATTAGACTATTAGGCTATTAGACTATTAGGTTATTAGACTATTAGGCTATTAGACTATTAGGCTATTAGACTATTAGGCTATTAGGCTATTAGACTATTAGGCTATTAGACTATTAGGCTATTAGGCTATTAGACTATTAGGCTATTAGACTATTAGACTATTAGGCTATTAGACTATTAGGCTATTAGACTATTAGGCTATTAGACTATTAGGCTATTAGACTATTAGGCTATTAGACTATTAGACTATTAGGCTATTAGACTATTAGACTATTGTATACACTTTATAAAGGACCTCCAGCATCTAACCGGCTTCTTCATAACTGTCTCACTTAAGGGGAGATTTCCACTTGAGGGATTTTTTTCTTGACCCCTTTTTCCCTCATGGTTAGCCCCATTGCTTTTGATATTATAAGACGTTCGCCCCATTAGTTTGGCGATTTTAAGAACTTTCGCCCCATTTCTGTCAATTTTAAGACTTTTCGTGCCATTTAGGTCTATTTTTTCCTGGCGAGCGATAGCGAGCCTGTAATTTAAGAGGAATCGGCCTTCGGCCGGGGCATTTTTCTACCGAAAAATGTACAAATTTATCTTGAAAGGGGGTCTAGGGGCTGTAATGTTAAGCTTGATGGAAGTTTAGGGAACTAACTAAAAACCTCCCCTTAACCAGTTTTACTACCACAGATCCTACTTAAACTGCACAAAATCGTCTAAATATACCTAGAATTACATTTAAAAGACGTCATCGGTACAGAGGGGTTACACAAATAATCAAACCTTTTCTTCACAAGCAGATTCTTTTGTCTTTTCTTCACAAGCAGATTATTTTGTCTTTTCTTCACCAGCAGATTATTTTGTCTTTTCTTCACCAGCAGATTCTTTTGTATTTCTTCACAAGCAGATTCTTTTGTCTTTTCTTCACCAGCAGATTCTTTTGTCTTTCTTCACAAGCAGATTCTTTTGTCTTTCTATTGTACGTTCCGGTTTTGGTTTGTTTGTTTTGCACGTTTTACACACACAAATAGTATCCCCCTATCTATCTACTTCAGGAACCTCTACTTCTACTACTTTCTACTATCTACTTCAGGAACCTCTACTTCTACTACTTTCTACTATCTACTTCAGGAACCTCTACTTCTACTACTTTCTACTATCTACTTCAGAAACCTCTACTTCTACTTTCTACTTCAGGAACCTCTACTTCTACTACTTTCTACTATCTACTTCAGGAACCTCTACTTCTACTACTTTCTACTATCTACTTCAGGAACCTCTACTTCTACTACTTTCTACTATCTACTTCAGAAACCTCTACTTCTACTACTACTTTCTACTATCTACTTCAGAAACCTCTACTTCTACTTTCTACTTCAGGAACCTCTACTTCTACTACTTTCTACTATCTACTTCAGGAACCTCTACTTCTACTACTATCTACTTCAGAAACCTCTACTTCTACTTTCTACTATCTACTTCAGGAACCTCTACTTCTACTACTATCTACTTCAGAAACCTCTACTTCTACTATCTACTTCAGGAACCTCTACTTCTACTACTTTCTACTATCTACTTCAGGAACCTCTACTTCTACTATCTACTTCAGCCACCTCTACTGAAGCGTTAGCCTTATATATTTAGGAACTACGAAGGCACACCAAGGCACACCAAGGCACATATTAACAGCAGCTATGAGTAGACACTAAGCTAAAGCTCATAAATATTTCATTAACTCTCGCATTACCATACAGTCAAAGAGAAATTCATGCGCATTTCTGAATTATGAAAACAAATAATATGAGTAAATTTAGCCATTGTAAGGCTCTGAGAAATCTTGTATGGGTAGCTCCAAAATGTATGTATGTATACCCCATAGCTGGGGGTGGCAGACTTGTGACAGAGCCCACACAAAACATCAACATTATATAGACAAATTCACACACATTTAGGTCACCCAGGCGAAGACCCAGAGACCAATATAGCGCTATTAAAACTATAGATTGGGTTTCTAGACATTACAAATTATGGATACTTCGACTTACAGTAGCAACCCCTTTAACCAGATTCTGTTTACATCTAGTATAGGTTCCAAAATATTTATTCTGCTCTCGTAATCGAAGAATCAGAGGAACTGTCGCCATTATTCTCTGACTTTGTATTTAGTTAACCCCTTCTGTAGCGGCGACGTTTTTTTATTTTAATTCTTGCTATATTTAAACTATTTTGTGCAGTTTAAGAAGGATCGGTGGTAGTCAAAATGGTTAAGGGAGGTAGTTTGAAGCCTTTTAATTGCAGGAGGCCCTTTTTAAACTGAATAAAATCGTCTAACAGTGGCCAGAATATAGTAAAAAGGACGTCGCCGGTACAGACGGGGTCAAGGAATTAACTGAATACAAACAATATAACGGTTGCTAGAATATTAGTAACAGGTTAATTGATTCATGAGGTAAATTTACTAGTGTTTTCCTCTCTGTTACGTATTATTGTCATAGTTCGATACCACTCATATCCTTGTAATGCTAACTGGACAACTCACCCAGCAGTAGACTATTTCAACCAAGGTCAACTTAACCATACTAACCATTTTATTTTATGTGACGGTAAATTGCAGCTAATTTCTCGATACTTATTAGACAAATATGAAACCACTATGTCTCTGCATCATATTTAGACCAAAGTTAATATAATTAGCACCATAGTTCACTCCAAAAATCTTCAAAATACATGAGAAATTTTGATGGGAACTTTGCAATTTACCGTCAGTTAAAAAAATAAAAAAAAAAAAAAAAAAAAAAAAAAAAAAATATGAAATAGGGCCTACTAAACCAGTTTCAATTTTAAGCCCTAGCCTAGCTTAACATAACAACTGGGGAAAAAACCAAAAATAGTAAATAAGTATATATATCGCCCAATAAATATCCCCCACGATGAAAACATACATACCGGTAACTAATATCTAATTATTTTGAGAATCTGGTTTGGCATCATTTCAAATCTCCATTTTGAAAAATGCATTCATCAATCTTCATTTGGTACAATATAAGGGTATTTCATTATAATAAAATATATCTCTATACAAACATATATTTGGAATAATTTGATAAAAGATTAACTTTAGAACACTTAGAATTAATAATAACTGTATTCAGATACACTTGATCACATATCCTGGAAGTATGCTTTATAATATAACTAAACACATATTCTATTAACATAATATTAAGGGGAGGTTTTTAGTTTGGTCTCTAGATATCCATCAAGCTTAAGATTACACCCCCTTGAGCCCCTTTCAAGATAAATTTGTACATTTTTCGGTAGAAAAATGTCCCGGCTGAAAGCCGGTTCCTCTTAAATTACAGGCTCGCTATCGCTCGCCAGGATAAAATCGACACCTGAATTGCACGAAAGGTCTTAATATGGGGTGAAACTTCTTAAAATCGCTAAACTAATGGGGCAAACGTTTTATAATATTAAAAGCAATGGGGCTAAACATGAGGGAAAAAGGGGTCAAGAAAAAATTCCTTCAAGTGGAGATCTCCCCTTAATATGTCGGAGTAAACTCAAACGGCGTCACCGTGCGTTATGTTCATCAAATTCTGGTTACCATTAGACGATTTTCTGTAGTTTGTAATCTACCTATGCGGCCCATTGATTTTGAGATTTTAAGACGTTTGCCCCATTAGTTTGCTGATTTTAAGAATTTCCGCCCCATTCTGTCAATTTTAAGACTTTTTGTGCCATTTAGGTGTCGATTTTATCCTGGCGAGCGATAGCGAGCCTGTAATTAAAGAGTAACCGGCCTTCGGCTGGGAAATTTTTCTACCGAAAAATGTACAAATTTATCTTGAAAGTGGGTCAAGGGGGTGACATTTTAAGATTGCTGAAGGAGTAGGAAACAAACTAAATACCTCTCCTTATACTAGAAATCTATGTTGACAAGAGGCACAATACTGGTACACTCGGTTCTAACTAACGCTACAGTGACTCAAGTTGGGATGTTCTGTTATACCGAGACCATGGCAGACATTTAGAAGACAAAATATATATAATAATAATATTAAATATATATACCGGGTATATACTTATATATATTTCACCAACCCACCAATTAACTTACAAATATACCTCACTAGTGAAATCAATGAAACTGATGAATACATGTGGTACTCACACGGATTCGAACCTAGGATACAAATATTAATAATAATGACGTACAGGCGTGCTAAGCAATAACTTGACCTTGCTACTATAATAGTTTTGAGTTTACACCTGGCGGAAAATGCCATCCCTTAACAGCTTATTTCTAGATAGTTAATGTAAAAATATAGAACTTTTTATATCTCTGCATCATGTTAAGGGGAGGTTTCTAGTTTGTTTCCTACTCCTCCGGCAATCTTAAAATTTCACCCCCTTGATCCCCTTTCAAGATAAATTTGTACATTTTTCGGTAGAAAAATGTCCCGGCCGAAGGCCGATTACTCTTAAATTACAGGCTCGCTATCGCTCGCCAGGATAAAATCGACACCTAAATGGCATGAAAGGTCTTAAAATTGACAGAATGGGGCGGAAATTCTTAAAAATCACCAAACTAATGGGGCAAACGTCTTAAAATCTCAAAAGCAATGGGGCTAGACATGAGGGAGAAAGGGGTCAAGAAAAAAGTCCCTCCAGTGGAAACCTCCCCTTAATGCCATGTTTTCATAATCAACGACACATTTGGCCATAAACTCTGTATTATAACTAAGTCAACAGAATGGGGACGTGGAAAAATACCTTCAGTTTAACCCTCTCCGACATATGACGCGATTTTGAGCCTATTGGGGATACTTTAAAGCCTTTGTTACCATCAGGGGTATTTAGAAACCTTTAGTTTAGTTACTTCAACCTCTGCAGTTGTCTTTGAGTTAGCTGTGGGCAGAAAACTGATTTTGGAGAGGTAATTATAAGAGGGAGAGAACTCTTTATTTATTATTGCTAATCTGGCAACCTCTGCGTCATATGTGCGTGAAAGGGTTAACAATAACTGTATGTATGTATGTATCTACACATACATACACATATATATATATACTCCGGCACATACCCCCATTGCTGGGGGTGGCCGACTTACGACAGAAACCCGAACAGAAACGACCAATAATGGGTACCAATTCTTAGGGTCCGGGACCACTTTCGCGTTCCCTCGCCCCTTTCTCTGTGTGTCTCGATGAGTAGGAGAATTTTACAGACGAGTTATAACAATCAAGTCAAAGAAGTGCAGCCTGTCTCTTGATTAACCCCTTGCGGATTTAAGAAGAAGAATTTTGACCGTTTATTGAGGTTATTATTAAATGATTTTATACAATTTGGGAAGGATATTATTCTAGGAATCAAAGAGGTTAATACTCTCAATAAACCCTTTGAGAATCTTAACGCGTTTTGACCGTTTAATCTGTTTATCATTAGACAATTTATTTCAGCCTCTCAAGTTAAGGGGAGGTTTTTAGTTGATTCCCTAGACTTCCATCAAGCTTAAAATTACTCCCCCTTGACCCCCTTTCAAGATAAATTTGTACATTTTTCGGTAGAAAAATGTCCCGGCCGAAGGCCGGTGCCCCTTAAATTACAGGCTCGCTATCGCTCGCCAGGAATAAATCGACACCTAAATGGCACGAATGGTCTTAAAATTGACAGAAATGGGGCGAGGGTTCTTAAAATCGCCAAACTAATGGGGCAAGCGTCTTTAAATCGCACACGCAATGGGGCTAAACATGAGGGAGAAAGAGGTTCAGAAAAAAATCTTCCAGGTGGAAATCTCCCCATAACTGAGCTAGTATTTGCCGCTCTGCTTCCTAAATTGCATAACATCGTCTTATGATAACCAAAATATAATATAAAATTGCATCTTAGATCCTCAAGGGGTTAACTTCTTAGCTCCCGCAAATTGCGTCTTAGATCCTCCAGGGGTTAACTTCTTAGCTCCCACAAATTGCTTCTTAGATCCTCAAGGGGTTAACTTCTTAGCTCCCACAAATTGCGTCTTAGATCCTCAAGGGGTTAACTTCTTTGCTCCCACAAATTGCATCTTAGATCCTCCAGGGGTTAACTTCTTAGCTCCCACAAATTGCATCTTAGATCCTCCAGGGGTTAACTTCTTAGCTCCCACAAATTGCATCTTAGATCCTCCAGGGGTTAACTTCTTAGCTCCCACAAATTGCGTGTTAGATCCTCCAGGGGTTAACTTCTTAGCTCCCACAAATTGCGTCTTAGATCCTCAAGGGGTTAACTTCTTAGCTCCCACAAATTGCGTCTTAGATCCTCAAGGGGTTAACTTCTTAGCTCCCACAAATTGCGTCTTAGATCCTCAAGGGGTTAACTTCTTAGCTCCCACAAATTGCGTCTTAGATCCTCCAGGGGTTAACTTCTTAGCTCCCACAAATTGCATCTTAGATCCTCAAGGGGTTAACTTCTTAGCACCCACAAATTGCATCTTAGATCCTCAAGGGGTTAACTTCTTAGCTCCCACAAATTGCATCTTAGATCCTCAAGGGGTTAACTTCTTAGCTCCCACAAATTGCATCTTAGATCCTCAAGGGGTTAACTTCTTAGCTCCCACAAATTGCATCTTAGATCCTCAAGGGGTTAACTTCTTAGCTCCCACAAATTGCGTCTTAGATCCTCCAGGGGTTAACTTCTTAGCTCCCACAAATTGCGTCTTAGATCCTCCAGGGGTTAACTTCTTAGCTCCCACAAATTGCATCTTAGATCCTCCAGGGGTTAACTTCTTAGCTCCCACAAATTGCGTCTTAGATCCTCAAGGGGTTAACTTCTTAGCTCCCACAAATTGCGTCTTAGATCCTCAAGGGGTTAACTTCTTAGCTCCCACAAATTGCGTCTTAGATCCTCCAGGGGTTAACTTCTTAGCTCCCACAAATTGCATCTAGATCCTCAAGGGGTTAACTTCTTAGCACCCACAAATTGCATCTTAGATCCTCAAGGGGTTAACTTCTTAGCTCCCACAAATTGCATCTTAGATCCTCAAGGGGTTAACTTCTTAGCTCCCACAAATTGCATCTTAGATCCTCAAGGGGTTAACTTCTTAGCTCCCACAAATTGCATCTTAGATCCTCAAGGGGTTAACTTCTTAGCTCCCACAAATTGCGTCTTAGATCCTCCAGGGGTTAACTTCTTAGCTCCCACAAATTGCGTCTTAGATCCTCCAGGGGTTAACTTCTTAGCTCCCACAAATTGCATCTTAGATCCTCCAGGGGTTAACTTCTTAGCTCCCACAAATTGCATCTTAGATCCTCAAGGGGTTAACTTCTTAGCTCCCACAAATTGCGTCTTAGATCCTCAAGGGGTTAACTTCTTAGCTTCCACAAATTGCATCTTAGATCCTCCAGGGGTTAACTTCTTAGCTCCCACAAATTGCATCTTAGATCCTCAAGGGGTTAACTTCTTAGCTCCCACAAATTGCGTCTTAGATCCTCCAGGGGTTAACTTCTTAGCTCCCACAAATTGCGTCTTAGATCCTCCAGGGGTTAACTTCTTAGCTCCCACAAATTGCGTCTTAGATCCTCCAGGGGTTAACTTCTTAGCTTCCGCAAGTTTACCCGAAGCTGAATAAAAGCGTCTAATGATGGCCAGAATTATATATTCTCAGGCACATAGTCAAAACGCGTCATTATCCTCAAAGGGTTAATTGACCACTTGCGAGTTTCGGGCTATGAGGAATTTGGGGTTATGGATATCGATGTTCAACAGAAATACCAGCTAATAATTATATGGTTGATGTACAGTAGCCCAAATAAATGATGTCGCGGCACCAAGTACATTTCGATCAATAATTGGTATCGGCAATATCTAAGCATTAATTCATCGTTTCGAGTGAGATATACATACATATTCCTATCTTTACACACTTTACTCAACATCTGACGGACATTAATACAGCACACAGCAAGCAAAACTTAATGTCAGCGGAGGCATGACTTATTTTCCCACCCGTACACTCAAAGAAAAATACAATCTTGAAACTGGTGAGCTGATTATAAATTGTGTGAGAGCAATGAACCGGGTGAAACATAAATCAGTATGGAATTATCACAAGATATCGACCCACTTCCAGAATGCTTAAAGCGTTCGTGTAATGATTATTTTTCCTCAAGCGTACATACATAAATACATAAAAGCCTATGCAGCCAACTTTCACACTTACAAAACAGAAACCAGTCAAGCCGTAGTAAATAGGAACCTGGAGTTTGTGGACATTTGTGACGTCTTATCTAGGGTTATTAACTGGGGTAAAGTGTATCGAGCGATAGTGAATTATTCTTCTGGCAGCCTCACAAATAAGTCGCGATGTTTAAAAAAAAAAATACTCCGTGAGAATGTCTTGGCAAGGAATTTAGGATCCATTAATATGCGAGATTAGTCAGCCTGAGAATATACAGTATATGCCATCGCTCAAAGCTAACTTGTTCATTGTATTACCTTCCTTTTGTATTCTAAAAACTGGATAACGCGGAGAGTAATACTGTGTCATTATATCCAGACTTCACTGCTTAAGGGGAGGTTTTTAGTTGATTCCCTAGACTTCCATCAAGCTTAAAATTACTCCCCCTTGACCCCTTTAAAGATAAATTTGTACATTTTTCGGTAGAAAAATTTCCCGGCCGAAGGCCGGTTCCCCTTAAATTACAGGCTCGCTATCGCTCGCCAGGGAAAAATCTACACCTAAATGGCACGAATGGTCTTAAAATTGACAGAAATGGGGCGAGGGTTCTTAAAATAGCCAAACTAATGGGGCAAGCGTCTTTAAATCTCACAAGCAATGGGGCTAAACATGAAGGAGAAAGAGGTTCAGAAAAAAATCCTCCAGGTGGAAATCTCCCCTTAAGATGGCTGTTGGTCTGAACTAGCGTCATCCCCTCAATTAGTCGCCTTGTACGACACGCAGTAGGATACTTGGGGCACATTATTTTGTCTCCACAAACAGATGAAGGGCCCCTACCCTCAGTGTACCACCTAGAAATTATATGATCTACGTCTGCTCTTCAAAATTGTGGACGGTATCAGAACTCAGCCTTGCAAGATATTGGATAAAGATGACTTGGCCTCTTAACGAAGTCGGCCGCAGGAAAGTTAGGCTGGTTTAGGTTAGGTAATTAATTTAGGCGAATTAGGCCAGAGAGAGTATGAGAGTAGATAATGTTAGGTTACGTTAGGATGTAAAAATAGGTAGATAGGTTCGGCCGAGTTTGCATGCAGACAAACTTTCACTGTGGCCAATTTTTGTATGATGATAAACTGAATCGCAGGATAATTGACTTCTTCAAGTTGAACAATTTCTGTTTTCTGTGAGGAATTCATTCCCTTAGTCAGTTTAAGGGGAGATTTCCACTTGAGGGATTGTTTTCTTTACCCCTTTCTCCCTCATGTTTAGCCACATTGTTTTTTTAGATTGTAAGACGTTCGCCCCATTAGTTTGGCGATTTTAAGAACTTTCACCCCATTTATGTCACTTTTAAGACCTCTTGTGCAATTTAGGTGTCGATATTTTCCTGGCGAGCGATAGCGAGCCTGTAATTTAAGAGGAATCGGCCTTCGGCCGGGACATTTTTCTACCGAAAAATGTACAAATTTATCTTGAAAGGGGGTCAAGGGGGTGTAATTTCAAGCTTGATGGAAGTCTAGGAAACACACTAAAAACCTGCTCTTAAGGTACCCCATAAGGAAAGCACCGGTTAATACACCAAGTATGATTATTACTCCCTGGTTATCGTTGATGATCATATTTGCATCCATGCAGTATACCGTTCTTTAATATTTGCAATACTCTCACTACACATATGTTTTCTCTGGAAGTTATTCATTTTGAGAAAACTTTGATTGTTGCCGTATATTATCTGTCGAGCACTAGTAACACATACATAATTGCTATTTAGTAAGTTCTTGGATACATGCAATATATATCATTGTTATATGGAACCTTGCATTTCACACAACATATTTAACCCATATACCGGTAGTAAGTTTTTGATACATGAGATATATAACATAGCTTATATATATATATATATATATATATAATTCTCTTATACTGTACCTTTATTCCACTTAACATATTATATACATGATCATATATTATACTCTAAATAGGAAAGCAACATTGCTAAGAATATAGAACCACTAGAGGTTTGTACTCCTCCATAGCAACGTAATATTCATTGTATGTCCCTCGCCAGAAAGCTTAGTGATTATATAAATGTCAAATCGCTATTAATACTGACAATACTTCTCTTTTATTACCATATATGGCTTTACACACATATAGCAGCATATATATATATATATATATATATATATATATATATATATATATATATATATATATATATATATATATATATATATAAAACTATGCTGTTTTCTACTTATGGGGGGTCACCGGCTTTTTTACTCTTTCTCTCCGTTTCTTTCTTTACCTGACTTATATCCATTCGGCCCCATTCAGCCAACTGTTTTAAGACGTTTATCCCCATCCAGGTATCGATTTCTTCCTGGCGAGCGATAGCGAGCCAGCATTGTATGGAGAAATCCGGCTTCGCCGGAGACATTTTTCTATCGAAAAATTTACAAATTTAACTTGCTGTCAAATAAAATATATATATATGCTGGCTCGCTACCGCTCGCCAGGAAAATATTGACACCTGGATGGGGGTAAACGTCTCAAAACAGTAGGCTGAATGGGGCCGAATGGATACAAGCCAAAGAGAGAGGGAGAGAAAGAGAAAAAAAGCGAGGTGGGCTCCCTTAAACCGTACAACATTTATCACTATGGTATTAATTAATTAACACTTTAAAGATCCGATTAGGCATTTCTTTTCTGTTTCTGGCGAATATTAGACGGCTTTATTCCGATTAGGAAGGTATATGGAAGAGTCAGAGGATTGAGATAGTCCTTCCCCATGTGGGACCCTTCCTAAACGGTCTAAAATCGTCTAATGATATCCATAATGATATCCATAATGAACTGTCCAAATGCCTTATAATCTTGAAAGGGTTAATCTTATAAATCATGGATACCTTACAGTAGAGACCCTAAAATAACAGAGATTGGCCAACTTCCGCCATTTTGATACCACTGGCTCTAGGAAACAATATCGTTTATATACTTCTTAAATCATCCCTTTTTCGTTTTAAATACTGCAAATGTATTTTAATATATTTTGTATACATTAACTTTTAAGCTGCTAATGAGTCTAAATAATGCCTGTGATTCTGCGGATTAAACAAATCGACTGTACCACAATCAATAATATAATCGGCCTAATAAAAAGATGGACACTCTCTCTTACTACAGGATCTCTTACCTTTTATTATTAACTAGTCTATGTACAGTTGCCAAGAAATACACCTGGGATAAGTGCAACCTTTCTGGATTATTAGCCAGCACACTGTAAGTCAAGAATCGCGTCAGGACTGGAGCCTCATTTCGATAATTCCAGTCCCTTGTGTGGCAGGATTTAATGCGGTCAAACTTATATATACAGTAATTACTGAGTTCATGAGATTACCCTTTTAGAAATAATGTGACTTGAAACAGGTAAGACCACTTTAGTATCATTTACCGGTAACCTATCTTAGTGGTTTTAATACATTCAACTCTCCGCAGTGTTTTGCCCAGATTTATGTCTTGGCAACTGTACCTCTTGTCAATTTACAATGGGGTGTAATTATATTCCGTAAAAATAATAATATTAGATTAACTCTCTTTTGAAAAACCCAATCTCATTACAAAAGTAAAAAAAAAAAAAAATCTTTGTCATTTAAGAAGAAAGCCAACTCGGTTTCCTTCATGAAGCCAGACAGCCACTCATAACGCTGCTGCTTTTTCACTAGGTTGTCAATATGTCGCTGAGATCATACATTATATCTCCTTTCATTAATATAAAAATATGAATCGAGTTCTAAAGAGACCTTATATCACATCCGACAAAACGGATTTTTGATAGAAAGCAAACATCATTACGCCTTTAACTTACCAGCTTCCTCCAGCTTGGTATACATGTTATCAATGGCTGCTTTAAAATGAGTTTTGATGGGGGGTCTCTTGATTTTCAGCGCCGCGGTCACAAGCCCCGATTCCGGCGTCCAAGGCTCCGGTGTGAGGTAGAGCGCGGCAGGCATATCCCATCGTCCGAGTCCGTGCTTCTTTCCATGGTACTGCAGTTCCTCGAGTACTGCTTTCACTACCTTTGGGTCATCGCTCAGTTCCTGGGTCCCGGAGTTCTCATGGTTGCCAATCTTTACTCCGATCTTCTTGACATTATCGGGGTGAGGAACAACGATGGCCACAACGTTCTTGGCCCCAGGGTGAGCACAGACGCAGATACTATCGACGAGTGAGTGGGTCTTCATTGCACTTTCGATGCTGCCCAGTGACACATATTCCCCACTGTTCAGTTTGATCAGGTCGACTTTGCGATCAATGACCCGGAGGACACCTGTTTCATCAAATTCTCCAATATCTCCAGTCTTGAACCATCTAGTTCCATCCTTATCAAAAAATGCTTCATTAGTGTTCTCTGGAGAGCGGTAGTAGCCCTTGGATACCATAGGTCCGCCCACAACGATCTCCCCGCGAGGATTTGGCTTGTCTGAGGAGAGATATCCACCTTCCTCCCAGTCGTGTAGAGTTATTCGGACACCAATATTCGGTGGTCCGCAGTGTCCAGTCCTGGTGTCACTAGTGTCCATACTGCTGATGCATGCCGCAGTCTCTGTGGCTCCATAACCGACCTGTACAGTGCACCCAAACAATGCTCGGATTTTGTTATGGGTATCTGGTAACACGGGAGCGCCCCCTACCACTAACATGCGAAGCTCACCTCCCAATTCTTCTTTTACGCGCCTGAAGATGATTGTATCTATAACTTTGCTAGCAAAGGATGGACTCATTAGCCTTTGTTTATACTTTAAGGCTTCCGAAAATATTTTAGCCTTTAGGTGACCCTGGTTTTCAACTCCTTGATACACTCCCTTGATGATTCTCTCTAAGATAAGGGGCACAGCACTCATACATGTAGGCTTTGCCACTCTTGCGTCACCCAAAGTTCCACTCATAATCTTAGGACTTCTGTTTGTGAGTGTGAAAGGTGATGAGTATGCTATGGTTACATTCATGGCTATGAGAGCAGTCTCTGTACCAAGTTCCATAACATGTGCAAGTGGTAGAAATGCAATATACCTATCACCAAGTCCTAGGTCAGCCTGAATACAGTACGCTGTTATGGCAGAAAAGATGTTTTCATGGCTTAGTTCGACTCCTTTAGGGCGACTTGTTGATCCGCTGGTGTACATAATGATGGCAATATCATCAGCTTTAGGAGTAACGTGTGCTTTGGTTATTTGTGACTCCTTCACCTCAAGGACATCCTTAAAAGGAATCACGGTAACCTCTGATGGATCATCTTCAGTGGATCCAATACCATCTAGCTGATCCTCTATAACAATAACACGTGTTATCAATGAACACTGGCGCACTATTTTGAAAAACCGAGGCAGAAGGTCGTGTGTGGTGATTACTGTGTTTACCTCCGTTTCCTTTAAGCTCTCAGCAATACTCTCATTGGGTAGGTTGGTGTACAGGGTCACGACACTGGTGTTGTTCCGCAGACATCCCACGGCTGAAATGTACCACTCCGATCTCGTCTCGGCAAACATGGCTACACGATCCCCATCTCCAAGACCCAAATTACGCATGCCATCACTAAACTTCATGACCATCTCATGAACCTGCTTGTAAGACGAATATGTATACTCCCCTAAAATCAACTTCTCCAGCATCTTACCATTCTCTTCGATCTTGTTCCGCTTAAGAAGCTGTCTGGTGCCCATGCAGGGAGCATCACCGTGTTTATTGGCTGAGTACTCGAAGATGGACGGCACGGTGATGAAGTTTTGTTTCTTGAGGTCCTCCAATAGTGCGAAGCCATCTTTGTGTCCTCCGTCCCCCTTGATCCAGCACCCGTCGTCCTGTCGCGTGCCACTCCGTTCTATCCCCATCTTGACGACTCCCTGGAAAGAAAAGCAATTAGAACTCCACCTTTGCTTGATGTGAGAAGAACTAAAGATAGTAGCAAACTAAAGTTTATTCCCTTAACTATGTTGGCAACACAAGTCTGGCAGCTTTTTAGGTAAATTAATTAAAGCTTGCTGTCCCTTAATTTAATCTATCTTCAGTTAAGTTTCCGATATCACTGTAGAAAAACCCAGAAACGTAGCTGTAAAAATATTGACCATCGAAAAATCCAGCTAATGCTGATTTATATAATCTGGGAGGCATTTTTCTACTGTAAAAGTCTTGGAGGTATTCTTTTAAGCTTGATGGAGGTCTAGAGGTAAACTAAAGCATAATACAAAATAAAAATAAGAAATAACTCTTTATAAATGAATACAATCGTGTACTAACAGCCAGAATCCAATGAAATAATGTGGCATGGTATACAGGGAAGGTTATAATTCCGCAATGACGAACAAATAGGTGTAAATGAAAACTGTCTCCCCCTCTGATGATTTTTCTTTCTCTCTCTCTCTCTCTCTCTCTCTCTCTCTCTCTCTCTCTCTCTCTCTCTCTCTCTTTTAAAGGGGAATTTTACGAGCACCCTTCTCCCTCATGTCTAGGCCCATCATTTGTATTTTATGTTATGTTATAAGACATTCTCCCCATTAGTTTGGCGATATTAGGACCTTTCGTGCCATTTAGGTGTCTATTATTTCCTGGCGAGCGATAGCTAACGTGCAATTTAGGAGGAACTTTTCTACTGTAAAAGTCTAGGGGGTATTCTTTCAAGCTTGATGGAGGTCTAGGGAGGAAACTAACATATATATATATATATATATATATAATGATGTCCCCTTAACCCATTCGTAGTGGGGGCAGACTTAAGTCTGCCTCCAATTTGCAGCAAGTTAGGAGCATTATTAAGGCTTTTAAAGGGTTAAAATCGAGTGCAAATGGCCGGGAGCCCAGCGGGCCAGACAGCTGACTCCCAGGGCTTACCGCCGCCCACTGACTCATGTTCCCTCTGTTCTCGAGAGGCCGGCAGCGTTGCCAGTAGTGAGCGTAGTGGGAAAAAATATGCCGCTATGCGCTAAACTCCCATGTTGGTGGTAACACTGCCTGAGAACGACGAGTGCTACGTAGCTCGTTCTGGTCTCATTTTGAAGCTTTTAGCGCCTAGTTTTTTGCTGAATACATTTCTTTTCATGCAGATACTTGATTTATCATTCAGGAGGGCCTGTATATGCCCAAATAAGCCCAAAACCCCCCGCTCGACAAGGGTTAATGGCAGAATTAAGTATATATAAAGATATAAAGAGAGGTTAATGGGCGATCTCTGTCCCCAAAGGGTCTCTACTTTAGGTTAGCCAGCCAAGAATGCACGAATGCGGCTTGTAATTTAAAAGGCGGGCAGGCAAGTACGGTACAGTAGGGTACAATAATACCTACGAACCTATTTGCATCTGTACCGAACCCAAACGAGATCATACACTGCAATATTACATCCCTAGACCTAAATAAATAAACAAGATCCCCTTCGAGATCAATATTATTTGTGTGTCAATTTTAAGAACTTTCGCTTGTATTATGGGCTAACATTAGACGATATGGGTAGGCTCAGGAAAGGACCCCCGTAGTACAAAGGAGTACAAAGGAAATCAAGCAACAACAGATCTAGTGACCCTTCTAGGTTGCTTGTCCTCCAAAACACTGAGGATCAAGTGTCCAAACAGTGGTTTAGAGTGGGTAAGGGAACATTGGAAAGGGAATTACTGCCCTGGAACTAATGTCCGTGGCAGGATTAGGAAGTTAGTAGAGGACAGATGGGTTAGTAACTGAGGGGGGGATAAAATAAAGTTATTCATTTACAAACGCAGTCAGTCGCGGGTTTGATGAGAGATATTTGTCTAGGCGGAGTTTAAATGAATCAACGGTGATGCAGTCTATAACGTTTCGGGGAAGCCCATTCCACAAGTTGACAACTCGATTGAAGAAGAAATTCTTAGATTCGTGCGAGTTAAAAGATTTTCCAATAATTTTGCAACCGTTTCCCCGCGTGTAATTAGATTGGTCGATAGTAAAGTACTTACTACAGTTCATATTGTCGATGCCTTTGATGATTTTGAACACTTGAATTAAGTCACCTCTTAATCTGCGCTGGGTTAAAGGAAATAGATTTAATTTTCAAAGACGCTCTTCGTATGGTTTGTTCTTTAGGCTAGGTATCATGGGTGGAAGGGTTCAGGGGATATTTTCACTTAAGGGATTATTTTTCGAACCTCCTTCTCCCTCATGTTTAGCCCCATTAGTTTTAAGATTTTAAGACATTCGCCCCGTTAGTTTGGCGATTTTGAGACATTTCGCCCTATTTATGTCAATTTTAAGACCTTTCGTGGCATTTAGGTGTCGAATTTTTCCTGGCAAGCGATAGCGAGCCTGTAATTTACGAGGAACCGGCCTTTGGGTGGGACATTTTTCTACTGAAAAATGTACAAATATATATCGAAAGGGGTCTTGGGGATATTTTTGTAAAGCTTGATGGAGGTCTAGGAAGCAAAATATAAAGTTTAGGAAGCAAAATAAAAATCTCCGTTTAAACACACACTCCCTTTAAACACACACTCCCTGTAAACACACACTCCCTTTAAACACACACTCCCTTTAAACACACACTCCCTTTAAACACACACTCCCTTTAAACACGCACTCCCTTTAAACACACACTCCCTTTAAACACACACTCCTATTATAATTTGCAAGGGGGAGCTAGCCTCTTGGGTGGCTGCAAGTCGCGGCGCCTCAAGAGATAGACACATATTATCAGCTGAGCATCTTAATAGTTCTGGCAACCATCAGCACAGGCTAACCACCGCTAATTTATGCCGACAGGAAGGCCGAAAAGATGGAACAATGGGAAGGAAAAATGGACTGAAAACATAAAAAAAACAATTTAATAAAAAATAAATAAAAATAAAATAATAATCCACTCTATCCTATCCTATCCAACCCTAACTAAATTCTACCCTACCCTAACCTACTCTAACCTATCCTATACTACCTTAATTTAACCTAACCAAAACCAGCCTAATAGTATCGGTTGCTTTGGCACTGGTTGAGATCTGCTGGTTGTAATGGGTAACTAGAAGAAATACAAAGTAGACCTACCCAGAAGAATAAACAAGTATTATCTATCTATCCATATAAAACTATCTATCCATCTGTTTGTCTCTGTCTGCCTGTCTGTCTCGCCTGTCTCTGTCTGTCTGTCTATACACACACGATATATAAAGCACACACTCACACACACATACCTACAGTACGTCTCTTTACCTCCAGACGACACACGCTTGCTGACCGTCCCAGGTTGACAGATGCTACCTCCTGAAATACAAGACACGGATTATAGTTATTGGCAGAGCAGCTTTATTTATTCCTAGATTTATTTATTTTTTAATAGTTTTAGTTTCCTCCTTAAACCTCCATCAAACTTTTAAAAAAAAGCACATCCCCAAGATTTCTATATTCTAGAAAGATTTGTACATTTTTCGGTAGACAAATCCTCGCCCTAGCAGTTATGTTTTGCATCAAATACACAACTTGTCATGCTAGTGAATCCGGATTTCGATTAACCCTTTCACGTTTTTATGACGCAGAGGTTGCCAGATTAACAATAATAAATAGTTCTCTTACTCTTATAATTACCTCTCCAAAATTAGTTTTCTGCCCACAGCTAACTCAAAGACAACTGCAGAGGTTGAAGTAACTAAACTAAAGGTTTAAATACCCCTGATGGTAACAAAGGTTTTAAAGTATCCCTAATAGGCTCAAAATTGCGTCAATAACGTGAGAGGGTTAATAGAAAGACTTTCTGTCCCCCACCAGAGTTGAGGTTGGGGAGGAACAGAGGTAGAAGTACCAAATTACATATTTTAACCTCCCTTGTGATATATATATAGAGAGAGAGAGATATTCACAGTGTTGGTCGTAGTGTATTAGTGAGAAAGAGGGTAACAGGTGCAATACGTGAATACAAGAGTGTGGGCGGTATAGTACAGGAGCAACCAAAAGTCTCACTTCTATTTATTACTATACTTTTAAAATATCCCCTGTGTATATGGTCTGTTCCAAAAGTCTCTCTCTCTCTCTCTCTCTCTCTTTCTCTCTCTCTCTCTCTCTCTCTCTCTCTCTCTCTCTCTCTCTCTCTCTCTCTCTCTCTCTCTCTCTCTCTCATTATTATATATATATATATACAGTATATATATATATATATATATATATATATATATATATATATATATATATATAATTGAGATATGACATACTAATTTATAATAGCTAACTACTGACTATGAAGCAACATAACAATATTTTGCCTTCTCTCTCTCTCTCTCTCCCCCCCCCCCCTCTCTCTCTCTCTCTCTCTCTCTCTCTCTCTCTCTCTCTCTCTCTCTCTCTATCTCTATCTCTCTCTCTCTCTCTCTCTCTCTCTCTCTCTCTCTCTCGACACTTCCTCACCTCCCCTTCCCTTGCCCAGTCTTCTCTCCCCCTTTCTCACCTCTCTCCCCATTTTCACACCACCTATTACCTCCCCCTTTACTCTCCTCCCCCTCATCATCACCCCTCTCCACAGTCGCCCCCCCCCCCCCCCCCCTCCCCCCGATAATCCCTCACCTCTACCATTAACGCTGGCTCTCTCTCTCTTCCCCCTTGCACACACACACACACACACACACACACACACACACACACACACACACACACACACACACACACACACACACACACACACACACACACACACACACACACAGGGCCAAGAATAGTGCCATACCTCAGAGTGCCAGAGTACACCTGCCCTCACACTGCCAAACTAACGGCCAAACGGGACATCTCGAGAGGACCTTTCAAAATAACGGAAAATACTCCAATATATAAAATTAATTTCCGGTATTCAGAAAGGATTAGATGTCGTGAATAAAGGCTTAGATGTCGTAATTAAATATTTAATAAAATAATACAATAAATATTAAATATTAAGGGGAGACTGACCGTTTGTTTCGTCTATTAATTAATATATTCATATAGTATTTTAGTTTCCTCCCTAGACCTCCATCAAGCTTAGAAAAACACTCCCTAGACCCCCCTTCAAGATAAATTTGTACATTTTTCGGTAGAAAAAATCGGCCGAAGGCCGGTAAGATGTGACTGCATATAAATACTATATACACAGTAAATATATTTGTGTGTGTGTTTGTGTGTTTGTGTGTGGTATGCTTGCCGAATCGGGTGTGTTATAATAAATCCGATGTATCATGTGCCGAAATAAAATTGTTACGCTGAGGAAAAAATACGAAGCATTTCATTTAAGGAGAGATGAGCGTGTTTACTTGTTCATTAATATATATTGATTTGCTCATTAATATATATATTTTTGTATATAATTTGTTTTAGTTTCTTCCCTAGACCTCTATCAAGCTTAACATAACTGCCCTGGACCCCTTTCCAAGATAAATTTGTACCGTTTTTATATAGAAATGTTAAGGCCGGTTTCTCTTAAAATTATAGGTTTTATCGCTCGCCAGGAAAAAATCGACACCTAAATGGCACGGAAAGTCTTGATGTTGATATAGAAATGGGACGAAAGGTTGGGGGGGGGGGGCGCGAACGTCTTAAAATCGGAATACTATTGGGGCTAAACATGAAGAAGAAGGGGGACCAGAAAAACGAATCATCTCCCCTTAATAGACATATCTTACGCCAAGGCTTAATAGAGGGCAAAGGTCTGTGATCTGTCTCGGCCCAAACTGTCACAACGATAACAAAAAGTACCGCCTAACACACACACACATACACACACACACACACACACACATACACACATACCTTCACACACACACACACACACACACACACATACACACTCACAGGGATCGGTACTAGGACCAATTCTCTTTCTAATTTACATCAACGACATAGATGAGGGTCTCACCTGTACAATCTCAAAATTTGCTGACGATACAAAAATTGCAAATAGCGTACTCTCAAAAGAACAAGTTGACGATATGCAACACAATCTAGATAAATTGTCATGTTGGGCCCAAATTTGGCAAATGAGTTTCAATGCGGATAAATGTAAAGTACTACATATCGGATACCTAAATGAGAAAGCAAACTATTCGATGAATGGCACTCAGCTTAAGAATGTAAACAGAGAAACCGATCTGGGAGTAACAATATCGAGTAACCTAAAACCGAGTCAACAATGTTCAGAAGTTGTTAAGAAGGCAAACAAAATAATTGGCTTTATAGGCAGGTCATTTGAGCATAAATCCAAAGAAGTTATCCTAACCCTTTACAATTTTTTAGTCCGCCCTCTTCTGGAATACTGCGTTCAATCCTGGTGCCCTTATTACCAAAAAGATATAAACAAGCTAGAACGAGTTCAACGTAGAGTTACCAAAATGATACCTAGCCTAAAGAACAAACCATACGAAGAGCGTCTTAGAGAATTAAATCTATTTCCTTTAACCCAGCGCAGATTAAGAGGTGACTTAATTCAAGTGTTCAAAATCATCAAAGGCATCGACAATATGAACTGTAGTAAGTACTTCACTATCGACCAATCTAATTACACGCGGGGAAACGGTTGCAAAATTATTGGTAAATCTTTTAACTCACACGAATCTAAGAATTTCTTCTTCAATCGAGTTGTCAACTTGTGGAATGGGCTTCCCCGAAACGTTATAGACTGCATCACCGTTGATTCATTTAAACTCCGCCTAGACAAATATCTCGCATCAAACCCGCGACTGACTGCGTTTGTAAATGAATAACTTTATTTTATCCCCCCCTCAGTTACTAACCCATCTGTCCCCTACTAACTTCCTAATCCTGCCACGGACATTAGTTCCAGGGCAGTAATTCCCTTTCCAATGTTCCCTTACCCACTCTAACCACTGTTTGGACACTTGATCCTCAGTGTTTTGGAGGACAAGCAACCTAGAAGGGTCACTAGATCTGTTGTTGCTTGATTTCCTTTGTACTCCTTTGTACTTTGTACACACACACACACACACACACACACACCTTCACACACACACAAAACATATTTACACACTTTCACACACACACACACACCTTCACACACACACACACACACACACACACACACACACACACACACACAACTTTCACACACAAACATACACACACACACACACGAACACATCTAATAGAACGTATTATTAATACTTTGAATACCCCTTTAGTTTGAAATTTTTACAGAAAACAGAATAGTTCATTTTATTAAAGTACCGGTATTATAGATCTACTGCCAATTAATATTCAAAATAAAGACTAAATTTAGTCTGCGAATTTTTGTTGGGTACATATCTGTTTTCAGACTATACCCTGTTCCAAGTAAGTAGGCCAAAACTCTGGACCACTAACCTCTATAACTCACGAACGCCTAGAGTAATCGAGCTAATATTTCTACCTCTATAACTCACGAATGACTAGAGTAATCGAGCTAATATGTCTATCAATTGGGAAGGGTAAGCCGGGGAATAGGTGTGGAAATTAACAGCCCATTTACTCCATCCCTTTTTGAGTTACAGAGGTTAGTGTTCACGAATTCTGGCCTACCTATTTGGAACAGGGTATAGGCCCAAGCTATCACACCAGTATATATAGAACCTGAAAAAAAAAAAAAAAGAAAAAAAAAAAAAAATAATAATAATAATAATAATGGTTAAAAAAAAACTAATAAAAAACCTTGATATATAACACTCACAAACAATGGGAGGGCTTGTAATTTAAGAATGAGGTGAATATATTGCATTTTTTTTTCAGTCTAACCTGTAATATAAGAATGAGTTTAATATATAGTCTTGTTTTTCCACCTAGCGCACGTTGGTATACAGAGACTGAACTACTTTCAACCTATATATCTTGATTAACACTTAACCAGCGACGTGAGTTCTATATTATTCTAGCTATATTTAGGCGATATTATGCAGCTTAAGAAGGATCTGGGGTCGTTAAAAGGGTTGGTTGAGATAGTTTGAAGCCTTATTATGATTACTAGAGGTCCTTCCTAAGCTGAATAAAATCGTCTAATCACTGCCAGAAGATAGTTGAAAGGATGTCACCGGTACTGAACGGGTTACCACTTTAATAATACTTTAAGTTTTTTTTTCTGGATCCCCTTCTCCCTCATTCTTAGCCCCATTATTTTTAAGATTGTAAGACGTTTGTCCCATTTGTTTGGGGATTTAGTACGTTCCACCCGATTTTTTTTTTTTTTTTGCCGATATTAACACAATTCGTGCCGTTTAACCTATTTTGTACCAGGGACGTCCTTTTCATCATATTCTGGCAACAATTAGACGATTTTATTCAGCTTAGGAAGGACCTCTAGTAATAATAAGGCTTCAAAATATCTGGACCAACCCTTTTAGCTACCACAGATCTTTCCCAAGCTGCATAATATCGTTTAAATATAGCTAGAATAAAATATAACACACGTCGCTGGTACTCAAAGGTTTAAGTGTCGAAATCTTCCTAAATTACGGGCTCTCTCTCTCTCTCTCTCTCTCTCTCTCTCTCTCTCTCTCTCTCTCTCTCTCTCTCTCTCTCTCATAAATAACAGATGAACGTAAGGTATGGCACAGGTAGGTCGTGAGTAATCAGCCGCGTCTTAAAATATATAACTTCGGAAAAAAGACCATTCGCTTTCTTTGGTCCTTTAATACATAGCTCGGCGTTAAAAGAAGGTTTTCGGTTTCATTGGCCATAAAAACACAAAGGTCAAAGTCAACACGGCCCTCGTTTTCTTTGATGATAACCTATATATCTAAGTAAACACGGTCTGCGTTTTCTTTGATAATAAAATAGTTACCTTTAAGTAAACACGGCCTTCGTTTTCTTTGATAATAACATACAGTATATACCTAAGTAAATACGGCCTTCGTTTACTTTGATAATACAATATATACCTTTAAGTAACCACCGCTGTCGTTATTTTTCGTTTGTCTCCGTGTTTTATACTTAAATAAAAAGGTGTGTGTAACCAAAGCTTTCGTTTTCTTTGATAATACAATAAATAGCTAAGTATACCTGGCATTACGCTTCATTACCCCTAAACATATACCGGTAGCTTCACACTGTATTCTGGCTACTATTAGACGATTGGTTCAGCTTAAAAAGGCCATTTTTAAATATAAAAGCTACAAACAGTAGAACCATCCCTAGTAGAATCAGTCTAACAAACAGAATAAGTCTTTCCCTCATCCTATGACTTAAATTGCTTCAAACTCCGTGTGTCCAGACATTTTAGCTCCAACGTCCTTTTATTTTGGCCCTGTCACTCTTTCAACTCTGGGGGAGGCACTAGTTACAGGCCTTTTGTCTCCCTCACTCGCATAGAAAATAAAACTCCAAATCAACTCTTCTATTTAGCCTACATGGTGACGCAGAATTCGGTTACCCAGATATCTAAGTTAGCTCTAACAACGAGTAAACCAATTCTGCGATACCCTGTACTACATAGCTATTGCAAAACATATATATACTGTATATATCGTCTAATGGTAGCCAAAAATATAATGAAGACAGTGGTAGTTGGACTGAAGGGGTTAAGGGGAAGCATTCTCTTTTTCTGAACTCCCTTCTCCTTCAAGTTGAGCCGCATTGTTTTTATTTTATATTTTGTTGTTATTCCGTTTTTATATTTTAATAGGTTCGTCCATTCTTTGTCAATATTAAGACCTTTCATACCATTTAGGTTTGACACCCTGCACAAAATAATAATGGCCGAATGTGGTGGATATTATCTTCACACACTATACCGATCTCAACACAGTCAACCGTTCTGTGGCTTCGTTCAGGAAATAGATTTGGTTTGCTATAAAGACATTCTCTCTCTCTCTCTCTCTCTCTCTCTCTCTCTCTCTCTCTCTCTCTCTCTCTCTCTCTCTCTCTCTCTCTCTCAAACGGGTGTAATTGAGTTACCCCTGAAACATTTCAGACTGACACGTCTCGTCACGGATCATAGAAAATGTGATGATCCTAACCTTAAACTCCAATATTCAAGGCAAACTACGATATATTTTGTTTATGATGTATACAGTATACTCATGTACAGTATAACATTCGCAACACTTGCACACATTCGCAACACTTGCACACATTTGCACGAAAATAATATAGATACCTTCAGCAGTTAAGCTCAAATATTTAGGGCAAACTACGATGTATTTTTATGTTATGTATATTTCCATGTGTACAGTGTGCTACATAAGTTATGTTCCTCTCCGTCATCTCATACATAAAATATAATGTGCATGGCTGAATTACGAGTGTAGTTTCTTATGCAGTGGTTAACTCATCTGATTAGTCAACTGGTGATAATTAAAAGAAACAACACTGCCAGTTAATTCATACTAATTTTACTTTCACAAGATCACGACCAGGAACATAACTTATGTGGCCAACTGTACTCTATAAAACTCACAACACGCTCACACTTTTACACACATATATACTAAAATAGTACATATCCCTTCAGCAATAACGTACTCCAGAGTGTTGGGGCTTGCATTGAAGGGGGAATTAAGATTAATGATTAATTAAAGATTATTATTATATGTGTCTATGTGTAGCCTACTCGGTACGTAATACATAGGAAATTCATCAGGATTATATTTTACTCGTATAAGATCCGTTTATGATATATGTAAAGTATAGGAAATGAATTTATATAATGCAAATATACCAGAAATGTTTATACTTGCTATACTTCCGTTCATATATGTATACTGTATATATATATTGTAAAACGTTAGTAACAACTTCACACACACACACACACACACACACACACACACACACACACACACACACACACACACACAGCCTAGTAGGTAGAGCTCTCGTCTCACACACGAGGGGTCGGGGGTTCAATCCCCGGCCGGGCGGAGACAAATTGGGCTTGTCTCCTTTCATGTGTTAGCCTCAGTTCACCTAGCTTCACCTAGCTGTAAATAGGTACCTGGAATAAGTGGACGACGTTGTGACGTCCCATCTGGGGTTGGCAAAAATGGTACAAGGCGAGATGGGTATCATATGGTTCACCTAAGCTGATGGCTACCTAAGCCTTCGGGCGAGACGGTACCGTCTATAGTGAAAATGGTACCATACAGATCCACCCTAAGCCTTCGTTTCCGATGTCGCCAATTGGCTAAAATACAGACTACACACACATCCACAGCCATTCCAACAGTACATAAAACACTTAACATGCATTTCACGCAATACATTCCCAGTTAAGAAGGCGCGATAATAATGAGCTTAGCTCGCATTGCGTGGATTCCCCTTGACGAACAAGTAACTGAGTAACACACACACACACACACACACACACACACACACACACACACACACACACACACACACACCGACCGACCGGCCGACCTATAATATTTCTATGTATAAGATCACGGAGAGGAACATAACTTATCTGGGCAACTGTACGGTTAACCTAATACTTTTGTTGAGGATAATTAGCTGCATTACACAAAATATAATCATGAATAGTATCGAACATAATAATTGTATTAGCGAATACAGTATATTAATTTATTAAATAGTTTAATTAACTTGAATAAAAGCTTGAACACAGAAAGCAAATATTTATAAAGAAACACTCACAAACTCCAAAATAACACCGGACATAAAATACATAATTTTAAATTAACCCGTTACTACCGGTGACGTCTTTATAATTTGATTTCAGCAACATTTAGGATAATTTATTAAGCTTAGGAGGGACATACAGTAACAAAAAAAAAAAAAAAAAAAGAAAAAAAAAAAAAAAAAAAAAATCGTTTGTAGCCTTTAATTGGTTGACGTCCATCCTAAGCTGAATAAAATCGTCCAAAAATGGCTAGAATATAATAAATAAGATGTCACCGGTAATAAAGGGGCTAAACAACAGATATACCGGTAACGCGAAATATAAATACACCGGTAACGCGAAATATAAATCCACCGGTAACGCGAAATATAAATACACCGGTAACGCGAAATATAAATACACCGGTAACGCGAAATATAAATACACCGGTAACGCGAAATATAAATCCACCGATAACGCGAAATAAAAATACCCAGCACTATCTAATCCCAAACTGCAGAAAATAAACTCTACCTTTTTAATGGATTAGAGAGGATGTAGCCAAAGATTTATGATATAATAATAATGATATATAATACATAATATTTGATAAGCTATATATTTTAAGGGGGTAGTGGTTATTTTTTGGTCTATTCATGTATTGTATATATTTATTGGTTTTGGTTTTCTCGCTAGACCTCCATTAAGCTTCGAAAAACACCCCTTACATCCCCCTCCAAGATGAATGTGTACATTTTTCGGTAGAACAATATCCAGGCCAAAGGCCAAGCCTTCCTAAAATTACAGGCTCGCTATCGCTCGCCAGGAACAAAATCGACACCTAAATGCCACGAAAAGTCCTAATATTGACAAAGAAATGAGTGAAAGGTCTTATAATCGCCAAACTAATGGGCCGAACGTCTTAAAATCTCAAAACTAATGGGGCTAAACATGAGGGAGGGAAAGCCACTACTTCCCCCTTTTACTATATCAGGGTGTCAAACGACGCTGTTTTTTTGAGTGATAACGCAAATGAACTTTTTGTATAATGATAACAGAAACTCCCCCAACCCTTTATTTTTTTAAGAAACAAAAAAGGTAAATTGACATAGGCCTAATTTTGGTCTCCATATTTTCCATCTTGATTGCTTTTAGATTGCAGGAAATACTGTTTTAGACACCTAAATTCTCAAAAAAATCACGGGGGGGCATGCCCCCGGACCCCCCTAGAGCTCGCGCCTTCGCCGCTCCGTCGCGCTATAATGATGACAAAATAATAAACCATAATGATAACACAATTCATATTTTGTGGATTGACACCCTGTACTATATTAGACCGGATGTAGCCAAAGATTTATACGTAGGTGTTTACACAAGTAATTTAACCTTTACAGAACAACGGAGCGATAACCATTTCGAGTTAGGAGGACGCGTATTTATTTTAATTACATTCTGGCTATAATTGGACGATTTTATTCAGGTTAGGAAGCAGTTTTGGAAGTCGGCGGGTTAATTTCCTTAGAATTTAGCCCTTTGATTTCTAGAGAGCCTTCCTAAACTGAGGAAAGTCATCTGATGTTAGCCATGTCACAGTGAAAAGGGCGGCCTTGTAATGGAATGGATAACAAGGGATATTGGCTATCAGTAGAAGATTTAAAGGGAGATGGGTCGTTTCTCTGGTCCCCCTTCTTCCTCATGTTTAGCCCCATTAGTTTTCAGATTTGAAGATGTTTGCCCCATTAGTTTGTCTATTTTAAGACCTTTAGCCCCATTTCTTGGTCAATATTTAGACCTTTCGTGCCATTTAGATGTTGATTTTTGTTCCTGGCGAGCCTGTAATATTGGCCGGGAAATTTGTCTACCGAATAATGTACAAAGTTATCTCGAAGGGGGATCTAAAGGATGTTGTTTAAGTTTGATGGCGGCTTAGGGAGAAAAGTAAACTAATAATAAAAATAAAATTAAATATATGAAAAAATCGACCAAAATAAACATACCATCTCCCCTCAATTCAGCTCACGAAGGTATTTTGGAAGTCAGGGTTAATTATGAATACAAGGAATGGATGGAACAAGGAATCAGATCATGCAAATTCCACCACAATTGACCCGTTAATAACCTTTTCAGCCGTTCTCTTAAAATTACAGGCTCGCTATCTCTTGCCAGGAAAAAATCGACACCTAAATTGAACGAAAGGTCTTAATATTGACGAAGAAATCTTGCGTAATGTCTTAAAATCGCCAAACTAAAGGGCCGAACGTCTTACAATCTAAAAAACAATGGGGCTAAGCATGAGGGAGAATGGGGCCAGAAAAACCATCCCATCCCCTACTAACCCTCTGACATTCTAATGTCCTTCCTAAGCTGAATAAAATCATCTAATGATAGTCAGAATGAAAGTTAGAAGTGTGCCCTTGAATAATGCAGGTGTTAAGTGTGCCCTTGAATAATGCAGGTGTTAAGTGTGCCCTTGAATAATGCAGGTGTTAAGTGTGCTCTTGAATAATGCAGGTGTTAAGTGTGCCCTTGAATAATGCAGGTGTTAAGTGTGCCCTTGAATAATGGAGGTGTTAAGTGTGCTCTTGAATAATGCAGGTGTTAAGTGTGCCCTTGAATAATGCAGGTGTTAAGTGTGCCCTTGAATAATGTAGGTGTTAAGTGTGCCCTTGAATAATGGAGGTGTTAAGTGTGCTCTTGAATAATGCAGGTGTTAAGTGTGCCCTTGAATAATGCAGGTGTTAAGTGTGCCCTTGAATAATGTAGGTGTTAAGTGTGCCCTTGAATAATGCAGGTGTTAAGTGTGCCCTTGAATAATGCAGGTGTTAAGTGTGCCCTTGAATAATGTAGGTGTTAAGTGTGCCTTGAATAATGCAGGTGTTAAGTGTGCCCTTGAATAATGCAGGTGTTAAGTGTGCCCTTGAATAATGCAGGTGTTAAGTGTGCCCTTGAATAATGTAGGTGTTAAGTGTGCCCTTGAATAATGCAGGTGTTAAGTGTGCCCTTGAATAATGCAGGTGTTAAGTGTGCCCTTGAATAATGCAGGTGTTAAGTGTGCTCTTGAATAATGCAGGTGTTAAGTGTGCCCTTGAATAATGCAGGTGTTAAGTGTGCCCTTGAATAATGGAGGTGTTAAGTGTGCTCTTGAATAATGCAGGTGTTAAGTGTGCCCTTGAATAATGCAGGTGTTAAGTGTGCCCTTGAATAATGTAGGTGTTAAGTGTGCCCTTGAATAATGGAGGTGTTAAGTGTGCTCTTGAATAATGCAGGTGTTAAGTGTGCCCTTGAATAATGCAGGTGTTAAGTGTGCCCTTGAATAATGTAGGTGTTAAGTGTGCCCTTGAATAATGCAGGTGTTAAGTGTGCCCTTGAATAATGCAGGTGTTAAGTGTGCCCTTGAATAATGTAGGTGTTAAGTGTGCCCTTGAATAATGCAGGTGTTAAGTGTGCTCTTGAATAATGCAGGTGTTAAGTGTGCCCTTGAATAATGCAGGTGTTAAGTGTGCCCTTGAATAATGCAGGTGTTAAGTGTGCCCTTGAATAATGCAGGTGTTAAGTGTGCCCTTGAATAATGCAGGTGTTAAGTGTGCCCTTGAATAATGCAGGTGTTAAGTGTGCCCTTGAATAATGCAGGTGTTAAGTGTGCCCTTGAATAATGTAGGTGTTAAGTGTGCCCTTGAATAATGCAGGTGTTAAGTGTGCCCTTGAATAATGCAGGTGTTAAGTGTGCCCTTGAATAATGCAGGTGTTAAGTGTGCCCTTGGATAATGCAGGTGTTAAGGGGAGATGGTTCACTTTTTGGTCGATATTTTCATTTATCGATTATTTTTCTAATGTCCTCGCTAGACCTCCACCAAGCTTAAAACGACACCCCCTAGACCCCCTTTCAAGATAAATTTGTACATTTTTGGTAGAAAAATGTCGCGGCCAATGGCCGCTTTCTCTTAAATTACAGGCTCGCTTTCGCTCGCCAGGAAAAAATCGACACCTAAATGGCACGACAGATCTTAAAATAGACAGAAATGGGGCGAAAGTTATTTAAATCGCCAAACTAATGAGGCTAAATATGAGGGAGAAGGGGGTCTAGAAAAGCGACATATCTAACCTTAAAGAACCATATTTTGTTTTCAAAATATAGTGGCGTGGAGAGAATGTGTAATAATAATAATAATAATAATAATAATAATAATTAAAGTTGCAAGCAACGTTGTCCGGGGTTCGACGGTTTTGCAAGCAGGGTATTGTGTTTGATACAAATGGTGTGTCACAGATATCAAAAGATCATTTAACTTATCGGGCATGGAGAAACTACAGAAGGAGCAGATTGTGCAAACAAACAAGAGCGAGAGAGGGAGAGATTGGCTGTAAAAGGGATCTGCCTCTATCCGTTTAGTAACAGAGTTGTAGATATGTGGAATAGGCTACCGAGTGCTATAATGGGATCAAGAACAATAGAGCTTCAACTTGAAATTAGATAGAACGAGATGGGTTGGGTGTGAAGGGGATCTGCCATGTGTAGGTCAATCGGCTCTGGAGACTCCCATTTTTTTATTTTCTCATTTGTGAAGGAGAGGAAGTATGGCGAGAGAATAAGATGTGGTAAACATAAGGAAGATAGCGATAAATATGAGAGAGAGAGAGAGAGAGAGCGCGGGATGGGTTGGGTGTGAAAGGGATCTGACATGTGTGGGCCAATCGACTCTCTGCAGACTCCGGTTTTCTTATGTTCTCATTTGTGAGAGAGAGAGAGAGAGACTAGGATGTCATAAATGTAAGGAAGACAGAGATTAATGAGAGTTTTTATGAGATGGGTTGGGTGTGAAAAGGATCTGTCTTGTGTGGGCCAATTGGCTCTCTACAGACTCCCATTTTCTTATGTTCCTATTTCTTACAATTGTGTTTTGGTTGCAGGTATATGATAACATGGGTGTATACTTAGTAAGTAGTGTAAATAACAGGTAACGTTTATGAGATGGGTTGAGTGTGAAAGGGACCTGCCTTATGTGGGCCACTTGACTCTCTGCAGACGCCCATTTTCATCTTGGTTGCATGTGTAAGGGATCTGCCTCATTTGTACCAGTGTGCAAACAAACAAGAGCGAGAGAGAAAGAAATTGGCTGTGTAAGGGATCTGCCTCTATTCGCTTGGTAAGAGTTGTAGATATGTGGAATAGGCTACCAAGTGCTATAGTGGGATCAATAACAATAGAGCTTCAACATAAAATTTGATAAGACGAGATGGATTGGGTGTGAAAGGGATCTGCCGTGTGTGGGCCAACCGGCTCTCTGCAGACTCCCATTTTCATCTTGGTAGCATGTGTAAGGATCTGCCTCCTTTGTACCAGTGTGCAAATAAGAGAGAGAGATTGGCTGTGTAAGGGATCTGCCTCTCTCGTAACAGAGTCGTAGATATGTGAAATAGGCTACCTAGTGCTATAGTGGGATCAAGAACAATAGAGAATTTAAAGATAAAATCAGATAGTCATATGGATGAAATGGGTTGGGTGTGAAAGGGATCTGCCTTTTGTGGGCCACTTGTCTCTCTGCAGATTCCCATGTTCATCTTGTAAGGGATCTGCCTCATTTGTACCGGTGTGCAAACAAACGAGCGACAGAGAGACTGGGTGTGTAAGGGATCTGCCTCTATTCGTTTAGTAACAGAGTTGTAGATATGTGGAATAGGCTACCGAGTCTTATAGCCAATCGGCTCTCTGCAAACTCCTGTTTACTTATGTTCTCATTTGTGAGAGAGAGAGCGAGGCTCCCTATTTCCTGTTCTCATGCACTAGTACAGTATGTCGTAATCGTAAGGAAGACAGCGATAAATAAGAGAGAGAGAGAGAGAGAGATATAACTAATGCGTAGCCTATAGCAACACTCAAACAAGCACAAACATAGCTACACAAGACCATCACACAAGCACACACACGCCTATCTAGCGACGAACTGTCCTGTTTACATATTATCATACACACTCCCCCCATCCCCATTCCATCACTTCGTATGTACGATATTATTTCCGTCTTTGTTACTGTGTATGGATTAAGTTATTGGTGTTCACTCTTGACATAATATGTGTCCTGCTACTTCTGTATGCATAATATATAATAGCATGAAAGTGATCAATACGCGCATATGAAGCTATGTATCTCGGGGTTCTCTTCCCTTTCATCGGTCCACCCCTTATACCTCCCTCCCGCCTCCCTATCCCATATGTGTAAACATTATATTTTAGCTTTCCGAAGGTAAATACGTATTTCCGATAAATATCTAGCATTGTATTTAAATCATGAATCCTGTTTAATGTAATTATTTAATAGAAACATGTGTAAGGTTTACATTTATACACAGGATAAGATAAGCAAATACAAACCTCAGCATAATCATTGGCGATGAGAGGGAGAGACGTACTGTAGGTGCGAGTCTCTGGGGTGGGTGTGTGTGTGTGGGGGGGGGGGGGAGGAGGTGGTGGTTGTAGGCAGTGTTGCCAGTTGTACCGCTACATATTACCGCTAGATGTAGAGCTATATTTACTTCAGTTTAGCAGCCATTTTTTCATATCTAGAGACATTTACTCGGGATAATTTGAACATTTCAGACATTCTAGTTATATTACATTGTAAAATTTGCAAAACAAACAAATCAAAACTCTTTAGGAATTGCAGCATTATTCTACCATAGTTTGACTATGTAGCAACATGCTAGCGACTTTTGAGAAAGGATCTAGCGGTATTTTTGGGGTAACACTTAGGCAGTGTTGCCAGTTGTACCGCTAGATGTAGACCTATTTACTTCAATTTAGAAGCAATTTTTTCATATCTAGAGATTTACTAGGGATAATTTAAAAATTTCAGACATACTAGTCATATTACATTGTAAACTTTGCAAAACAAACAAACCAAAACTCTTTAGAAATTGCAGCATTATTCTAACATTGTTTGACTATGTAGCAACATGCTAGCGACTTTTGAGAAAGGATCTAGCGGTATTTTGTGGAGACATACTGGGAGGGTGGGAGGGAGGTGGTGGTTGCAGTTTTGCCAGTTGTAAAGCTACATATTACTGCTAAATGTAGAGCTATTTACTTCAATCTAGCAGCCATTTCTTTTATATCTAGAGACATTTACTAGGGATAATTTGAAAATTTCAGACATTCTAGTCATACTACATTGTAAAATTTGCAAAACAAACAAACCAAAACTTTAGAAATTGCAGCATTATCCTAACATTGTTTGGCTATGTAGCAACATGCTAGCGACTTTGAGAAAGGATCTAGCGGTATTTCGTGGTAACACTTTAGGAGGGTTAAAATACGAGTCACACGGGCAATTGCCAAAACTTTAAAGGTACATATCATTGTTATTAAACTAAGCATTTGGCAAAGGGAGGTATTGTTAAAAACCTTAGCCAATACTCTGTCATTCACCAAAAATAAATTTGAATTTATCATTATTATTTGGTAGGGTAGGTATGTATGAGCATCAATATGTAGGTATGAACATCAATAAAAGTAAAGTAATGGTGTGTAATAGGGGAGAGCATAGGGTGAATCTAGATGTGAGGCTGGATGGGGAAATATTGGAACAAGTAGAGTGTTTTAAATATCTAGGAGGAACAATAAGCAGGAGTGGAGGTATGGAAGTGGAGGTAAAACAGAGAGTGTGTGAAGGAAGGAAGGTTTTCGGAGCAATGGGAAGTATGTGGAAGACGAGAAATCTCGGAGTGAAAGTAAAAAGTGCACTGTATCAAGGAATTGTTGTGCCAACAGTGATGTATGGGGCTGAGACATGGGCTCTGAAGAAAAAGGAGAAAAGAGGGCTGGATGTGATGGAGATGAGCTGCTTGAGGAGTATGTGTGGAGTTACTCGTAGAGACAGATTGAGAAATGAAGAGATACGTAGGAGAGTGGGGCAGCAGGAACATTTGTCAGCCAGAGTGGACAGAAGGGTGCTGAGCTGGTATGGTCATGTTGAACGAATGGGAGATGAAAGGCTTACAAAGAGAATATGTGAGTCAGGTACAAGGGGAGATAGAAGGGCAGGAAGACCCCCATTGAGATGGAGAGACTGTGTAAGAAAGGCTTTGGATGATAGAGGAATGACTATAGATCAGGCAGGGGAAGTGGTGGTGGACAGGAGTGAATGGAGAATGCTTGTGAATAGTTGAGTGAACACGTGGTCATTTGGAGTAAGGGGTCGGGCGCAAGTTGGACTAGATAATAGTCCATCAGGCACCTGGCCCGGGAGACGATTAATATGAAGGGTGTGCCTGGAAGTGTGGTGGGAGGGCTTGTCGCTTTGGCTCCGCTGCATGTCTGCCTGCCGAGATCGGAACCTCTCCTGGTGGTCAGGGGCCGGGGGAGTGCTGGAGCGACCTTGGTAACCCTGGTCTCTGGGTCTTCTCCTGGATGACCTGGATGTGTGAGAGTTTGTGTTTTTTATCTGTGTTTATTTTTTGTTTTATGTTGTTTTTGTGTTTTCCCTGTTCTTGCTCTGTCTTGAGTCGGCTACCCCCAAAATGGGGATTGGGCCTGAGCATATAGATAGATAGATAGATAGGTATGTATAGGTAGGTTGGCTAAATAATTGCTGGAATTCGTAGGGACTCGAACTGTTTTGAGAGAGTTAAATAAAAAATAAAATTATAGATCTGAATAATAAAGAGATTATGTTATTAAGCAAAACTGGGGGATGCGTGGAAGCCTATAGACTGTAGACGGTAAACTTTGTGTGGGTAGCGAATGCGGTTTTAAAGTAATTTAAGAATAGACAGTTTTCAATGCTGCGGCCAAACTATTCCACCCATTTATATTTGTTTTTGGTATCAAAACGTTCGGAATCGCGAGCCTCACCCAACTACGCAAGCATGGCTTTGATCATCGGCGTAGTTTTCAAGATGTGGAATTTTAAGTGGAATTAGAGTTTTTTTCAAGATTGCCGGAAAAAAAACCCACGTGCAAAAGCAAAACCTTCTCTATAAAATTTGCGGAGCATTAGTAGGGGAGTGCGTATGCCAAAGCCCAGTCGTTTCCTGTGAGTGGGAGAGACGGTATTTAGGCGTCAAGTTTTTCGGGAAATCGGCTGCCACGGACCTGTTTGGCCGCCATGCCGGATGTTTAGCATATCAAAAGTTGCCCAATACAAAAACGCACCTCTTGTGAAAGTTTGATCCCGATCCAAAAAGCGGTTCTGGAGTTATTGCGTCGAAACCGGCGCGTAAGAAGAATTTGGATGAAAACCCAGGTTTAATGATTACAATAGGGGTTCCCCGTAGGGGACGAACCCCTAATAAGAAGCTAATCATGTAATAACCCTTTCAAGATACGATTACGCATTTATGTGTTCTGGCTATTATTAGACGATTTTATTCAGATTAGGAAGGGCAAATGGACGTCAGAGGGTTCATTGAGAATGTGTTTACCGGTAGCCTTTCTTTTCATGCTCACAGATCTTTCCTAAGCTGTATTAAATCGTTCAATGATAGCCAGAATAATCTGTCAAAATGCGGCACAATCCTCAAAGGGTTATTCAAAAGCGTCCCAATCTTCCCGAGGATCGCATTACATCACCGCATTTATAAGAACAGTCATTTATTCAAACACACGCTACTAAAACACAGACACGAGAAACACGCATGAGAGACCTTGAGACGGTTCTGTTATGTTCAAGAGTTGCTTCCCGTAGTCTGTCTGTGTCTGTCCGTCTGTCTCTGTCTGTCTGTCTATCTATATATCCATCCATCTATCTCTCATTAATTCTCTGTTTTCTGGCTATTGTTAGACGATTTTATTCGGATTAGGAAGGGTATATGGAAGTCAGAGGGTTTAGTGAGATAGGCTTTACCCATATAATCCCACTGATCCTTCCTAAAGTGTAAAACATCTTCTAATGATAGACAAAACAAACTGTTGAAATGCGTCAAAATCGTCAAATTACTTCGACGATATTAATACGCCTCGACCCATTAAATTGATGATGCTATCTTTCGCCTTATTTAGGTATCGAGTGTACATGGCAAGCGATAGCGAGCGAGGAGAAATCGGCCGAAGCTCGGGATTTTTTTTTTTTTACCGAAAATACACAAATTTAACTTGAAGGGGAGACTGGAAGAGGTGTATATATTTTCAATGGGGGTCTGGGGAAGCATATTATACCTTGAAGGTAATCTGGGAGGCAAACTAAACAAAAATTATAATTATGATAAATACAAAAATAAAATAATACTAATACTATTAGTAATAATAATATTAATAATATTATTTTGATTAATACCGGTAATAATATAATTAAAACTAATAATTATGATAAAAACTTCCAACCCCATCCAATATATATATATAATTAAATAAATAAAAAACGACTGTCTATGAACGTTTGGGGTCAACCGTACACTGCGTAGCCAGCTGTGCCTATCGTCTGTGGCGCCACGGGTAGAGAGAGACACAGGAAGCTACCCATTTAATATTAATTCACGGTACTCTTAGGGTAGGGGGGGGGGGGTGGACGGGGGGTAGAGAGGTGGGGGATGGAGGGGAGTGGGGAGGGGAAGGGGTAGTTGGGTGATGGGGGTTAGAGGGGACGGTGAGATTGGGGATTGCTGGGGAGGGGGTAAGAGGGAGGATTGGAGGGAATCGAGAGAGGAGGGGGGAGGGGTAAGGGGGTGGTTGGTAGGAAGGGGTTAAATGAGAAGAAGGGAGGACAGTGGATTTGGGGTTAGAGAGGAGGGAGGGAGGAGATTGGAGGATTGGGAAGGGGAAGGGGATTGGAGGGGTAAGGGGAAGGATTGGAGGGATACGGGAGAGGGAGGAGTGATGAGATTAGGGAGGGGGAGGATTGTAGGGGAGAAAGAGGGTGGAAGGTAGGGTTGTAGGGATTGGAAACGAGGGATTTACTCTACACGGGACTTCACAACAGTCCACTTCCACCATGTTCCTATTTACTGCTAGATCAACAAAGGGGCATGGGGTGTTAGGAGACTGCCCAAACATCTCGTCCTGCCCGGGAATCAAACGCGGGTCCTCTCGGTTATGATATATGAGCTGAGAGAAAGAAGATGGGGATATAGAGTATGGGTAACTTTATTAAACCATGGTATAAGAGCTTTCCCTACGACCTTTCCCGACCATATTGACCCTTATACAGATAAGCGATAAGGGTCAATCTGGTTGGGAAAGCTCTTACCATGGTTTAATACAATGGCCCTATGTATGTGTGAGATAGGGGAGAAAGGGTGTGTGATTTGTGAAAGGAGGGTGCCGCTTTATAATTTTGTTGCTGTGTCATTCTCGCTCTCGCTCTCTCTCTCGCTCTCGCTCTCTCTCTCTCTCTCTCTCTCTCTCTCTCTCTCTCTCTCTCTCTCTCTCTCTCTCTCTCTCTCTCTCTCGCTCTCTCTCTCTCTCTCTCGCTCTCTCTCTCGCGCTCTCTCTCTCTCTCTTGCGCTCTCTCTCTCTCTCGCTCTCTCTCTCTCTCGCTCTCTCTCTCTCGCTCTTGCTCTCTCTCGCTCTTGCTCTCTCTCGCTCTCTCTCTCTCTCTCTCTCTCGCTCTCTCGCTCTCTCGCTCTCTCTCTCTCTCGCTCTCTCGCTCTCTCTCTCTCTCTCTCGCTCTCTCTCTCTCTCTCTCTCTCTCTCTCTCTCTCAACACTGAAAACAGAATACAGACAACACTACATGCAACATTGGAAACAGACAACAGACACATATACCTGTAAACAAACCACAGCAAACAGGCAACAACGAAAGCACTATGTGAACAACAGAAACCAAACAGTGCTGAAAGATACATACGAACAACAGACACACAAGAGGAACCAAGCAACATAACCCAGTCCTTGCAAGCAGTGAAGATGTGCGGGTGGGTGGGTGAATGGATGAATACAGACAACAGAACACAACATAATACAGCCATTGAAAGCAGCATAATAACAGACTAAAACACTATACAGACACACAGTATACAGAGAACATAACTCACTCCTTGCAAGCAGTGAAGGGGTGCGGGTGGGTGAATGGATGAATATTGTTGAGAGACAATCGTGATAGGGGTTGATATCAGGTTGTCACAGCCAGACAATTGACCACTTGCGAGTTTCAGGCTATGAGGAAGTTGGAGCCGTGAACATCGATTTTAAAGAGAAATGCAATAATAATGTGTGTTTCTGATGGATAAAAAGTATGATCAATTTGGTTTAATATATTTATAAATGTAATATGACCGTATTTTAGCTGGTAATTCTGATAATATTGATGGCTACGGCTCCAACTTCCTTATACCAAAACTCGCAAGTGGTCAATTTGGTTTTAACCCCTTCTATACCGGCAAAGTCCTTTTAACTTTTCTGGTTACTGTTAGACGATTTTATTCAGTTTCAAAATGAGGCAATTACCTGGCTTCGAAATATCTCGCTTAACCCTTTTTACTACCACAGATCTTGCGTAAACTGCACAAAATATTCGATATATAGCTAGAATAAAATGAGAGACGCCGCTGGTACAGAAATTACAGGCTTGCTATCGCTCGCCATGAAAAAATCTACACCTAAATGACACGAAAAGTCTTAATATTGACAAAGGAATGGGGTGAAAGGTCTTAAAATCGACAAACTAATGGGCCAAACGTCTTATAATCTGAAAACTAATGGGGCTAAACATGAGGAAGAAGGGGGACCAGAAAACGGCCCATCTTCCCTTAATATAGAAATTGCCAACCACTACTAGTCACGCATAGACGTTTAACCCCTTCAGTACCGGTGACGTGTTTTTTATTTTATTTCAGTGGTTACGTCTTTGTTTTCAGTCACCTTTAGATGATTTTATGAAGTTTAGAAAGGACATGTGGTACCGGTGTAGCTATGAAGATTAATTGAGATAGTCGGTAGCCTTTTTATTAGTAGATGGCCTTCCTACGCTGAATAAAATCGTCTAATAGTTGCCAGGATTTAAGGATAAGGATGTCACCGGTACTGAATGGGTTAATGACCTTTTATGTTATGCTAATTTCAAGTTCACGTAGTTCAAGTTCTGTTCTAGCTAAATTTAGACGATGTTGTGCAGTTTAAGAAGGATCTGTGGTAGTAAAAATGGTTTAGCGAGATAGTTCGAAGCCTATAAATTGCTGGAGGCCCTTTTAAAACTGAATACTATCGTCTAATAGTAGCGAGAGTAACGTTAAAAGGACTACCGGTATCTTAAATTATGAGATAGATTTTTTTCTTCAAAATTCCTGTAAGAAAAATATATTCACGAATCAGTTTCAACACCCAGGCGATGACAGGATCTCTCTCTCTCTCTCTCTTCGCATAGACAATTCTAACATTATTCCATGTAAACATGTACAAAATCTTGGTGTTCATATCGATAGTAATATGACTTTCGAAAAACATATCAACGAAACGACTAAGAAGGTCAATGGAATACTGTTTTATATCAATAGAATTAAGGATAATTTTGACATGCAAACTAGGAAAATTGTGGTCCAGTCGTTAGCTCTCTCTGTCTTGTACTACTGCTTGGAGATATACGGAAAAACTAATAACACACTTCTCCATATTGTCCAGAAATTGCTAAATTTTGCTTCTAAAGTAATTGTAGGAGCAAAAAAGTATGATCACGTTACCCCTATTATTGATCAATTAGAATGGATGACAATATCCCAAAAGCTCACCTTTGATGTAGCAGTAACTGTTTTTAAGATACAAAATAATATATATTCTAACTGGTTCTCGCAATTCTCTACCATAAACGATATCTCCAACAGCACCACACGACAGCAGAACGATCTGTATGTTCCTAGAGCCAGAACCGACTATGGGGCAAGTTGTCCGCAAGTATTGGGGCCTACGGTATGGAACGCCCTGCCCAACATAGTCAAAGACACTAATAGCCTGCCAGTATTCAAGGGCAGACTAAAGAGGCACATTTTAGAAGATCATAATGAGTCAGAAGTGATCATTTCTATATATTTCTATATATTTGTAATCTATTTCTAATTTATAATCTATTTTATATATGTTTAACGTATTTCTGGTAGGAGTCATTTATCTGTAAACTCTTAACTCTCTCTCTCCCCCCGACTTTCACTTTCACTCAAAACCCACCCTGCCCCAGTCGTCAAACCCCTTTACCTCCCCGACCAAATACTCACTCTCACTCCCACTCCTACTCTCACCGTAATGGTTGTTTCTAAATACATTCTATAATAATCCTAAGGCTACAGAGTTTTATATCACTAACGCTCACTATC
>CM064525.1:11797925-11807634 GCA_032716605.1 Paralithodes platypus | reverse complement strand
TAGTTATATCAGAAAGAAAAATTGAGTAGTTACTTACTCACAACTGTGGATGGACCGTTAGTCGAGGTGAAAAAATGCGAGAATACACACCAAGAACGAAGAACAAATTGAGTAATGAGTAACCCTCAATACCTTCTTTTGCATCAGTTTCTTTAACAACAGAAAGACCCTCAGTGATACCCTCACACAAAGGAGACCGGGGAGGCTAACAAAAAAAAAGACCAATCAGCCGATATGATGATAATTCACGATTGTTCTAAGCAATATCCAAAACACTCAGTTACAGAGGAGAGAAAAGTGATCATGCATTGAATTGTTTAGAGATATAAAACTCCAAGGTGAAGCCTAAAAACAGGGAAGGCCCCTCCCTGCAACCTGTATACCTCTACTGCGCCTAGAGTTGTCTAAAGGATAGCTGAAGGAATGTAAGCTTGCTAGTCCCTAAACCACATGGGGGGGGTGGGACATTACACATATTCAATTAGAATCACTTGCAGTCTGCGAACTATGCCCGGATCATGGGAAGCTAGCACAAGCGTAACAAGCCGGATATTCAAAACAAAGAGCCAGCAAATCCTCCTACCCAGTAACTAACATTCACGGCAATGTAGCCTTAACCTCAGTTTGGTATGTAAACAATCGCTAAGGAAAGAAACGGTCATACGAGACAGAGCTCTGTGTAAATCACGGAGGTTAGAGGAAAATAAGCTTAACTTAGAGAGCAATACTCAACACGGGAAGCTATTCGGTAAACAAAACGTTCGCTGTGTTAACAAACCAGATCTTAGGACTTCTTCCAACAAGGTATGCATGCAACCGTCTACGAATTGGAGAGTAAAGACTAGTGAGATATTATAGGTACCTGGGTTGTATTTTCAAAAGGCCTTTGACACAAGTGTCCCCACAAACGTTTGACTGCTATAAACTGTAAAAGCGGCGATAGCGATGGTCCAAGACGGCCTATTGTTCGAGAATGTGTCATAGAAAATATGTGCTCGGCGGGCATGGCGGTGTCAGGAAAGCAAAGGAGGTAGTCAAGAGTAGTCATAACGGGTAAGGGGGGCTCTAAATGGGACACAATGATAAGTTAGCGGGGTAGCCGTCCAGTATCGGTACTAGGCACAACCAAATTCCTCTTTCCTAATTTACATTCAGAAAAACAACGACATAGGATGTAAGGAGTTCACCTGTACAAATCCATCAAAATTTTGCTGACAGATGTACAGGGAAAATTGCAAATAGCGTACTGCTCCAAAACAGCAACATTGGACAAGGGGGGTATGCGGGCGAACACAATCTAGATAAATTGTCATGTTGGGCCCAAATTTGGCAAATGAGTTTCCCAAATGCGGCCCATACATGTAAACAGTACTACATGTACGGGATATCAGCCTAAATGACGCAAAGCAGCAACTATTCGATGAATGGCACTCAGCTTAAGAATGTAAACAGAGAAACCGATCTGGGAGTAACAATATCGAATACCCTAAAACCGAGTCAACAATGTTCAGAAGTTGTTAAGAAGGCAAACAAAATAATTGGCTTTATAGGCAGGTCATTTGAGCATAAATCCAAAGAAGTTATCCTAACCCTTTACAATTCCTTAGTCCGCCCTCTTCTGGAATACTGCGTTCAATCCTGGTGCCCTTATTACCAAAAAGATATAAACAAGCGAGAACGAGTTCAACGTAGAGTTACCAAAATGATACCTAGCCTAAAGAACAAACCATACGAAGAGCGTCTTAGAGAATTAAATCTATTTCCTTTAACCCAGCGCAGATTAAGAGGTGACTTAATTCAAGTGTTCAAAATCATCAAAGGCATCGACAATATGAACTGTAGTAAGTACTTCACTATTGACCAATCTAATTACAAGTGGGGAAACGGTTGCAAAATTATTGGTAAATCTTTTAACTCACACGAATCTAAGAATTGCTTCTTCAATCGAGTTGTCAACTTGTGGAATGGCTTCCCCGAAACGTTATAGACTGCATCACCGTTGATTCATTTAAACTCCACCTAGACAAATATCTCGCATCAAACCCGCGACTGACTGCGTTTGTAAATGAATAACTTTATTTTATCCCCCCCTCAGTTACTAACCCATCTGTACCCTACTAACTTCATCCTATCCTGCCACGGACATTAGTTCCAGGGGAGTAATTCCCTTTCCAATGTTCCCTTACCCACTCTAAACCACTGTTTGGACACTTGATCCTCAGTGTTTTGGAGGACAAGCAACCTAGAAGGGTCACTAGATCTGTTGTTGCTTGATTTCCTTTGTACTCCTTTGTACTCCTTTACTCTTTCCTCCCCCCTCCCCTCGCTACCCTCTGACTGTCCTTTTCCAAGTCTAGACACATTATCATATACAGTACTTTTATGTTGTTGTTTTTCTGTATATACAGTATATATATATATATATGTATACATTATTGATATACCGGTAGGCCGGTATATCATAGACTGGTATATAATAGACTGGGGGGATGAAAGCCCAAGCATCTTCACCCTGTTGAGTCTCCATGTATGTACAGTGGCGCTAATAAGTCATGTCCCAGCTGTCATTACGTTTGGCTCGCTCTGTGCTGTATTAATGTCTGTCCGATGTTGAATAGGGTGGGTAAGTGTAGGAACATGTTTGTATATCTCACTCAAAAAGAATAAATCATGTGTTATATTGCCGATACCAATTATTGATCAAAACATAATTGGTACCGAGACATCACTTATTAGCGCGACTGTACATCCCTGTATGCAACCTTTGACATGAAAGTTCTTAACCCCTTCCGTACCGGTGATGTCCTTTTCATTATATTCTGGCGACTATTAGACGATTTTGTACAGCATAGGAAGGACGTCTACTCATTAAGGGGAGATATCCACTTGAGGGACTTTTTTCTTGACCCCTTTCTCCCTCATGTTTAACCCCATTGATTTTGAGATTTTAAGACGTTTGCCCCATTAGTTTGGTGATTTTTAAGAATTTCCGCCCCATTCTGTCAATTTTAAGACCTTTCGTGCCATTTAGGTGTCGATTTTATCCTGGCGAGCGATAGCGAGCCTGTAATTTAAGAGTAATCGGCCTTCGGCCGGGACATTTTTCTACCGAAAAATGTAAAAATTTATCTTGAAAGGGGGTCAAGGGGGGTGAAATTTTAAGATTGCTGGAGGAGTAGGAAACAAACTAGAAACCTCCCCTTAAAACGCTACAGACTGTCTCAATTAATATATCCTTATACGAACTTAATAAAATAATAAACTAACAAATCCCCCCCACCCCCCATAAGCTAACCGATCCTCCCTTACTACTACATCTGGCCTTTATTAATATATTTAGTTTTATTAATTTATTTATTTATTTATTTATTTATTTATTTGTATCTCTCACCTAGGCTACACTGGTATGATTGTGTCTATAAATTGTAACACCAAATGAGTGTGTGCCCAGTATACCGGGTACACTAACTTATCATCGTCTCCTGTACCCGCCGAACCAAGGACAAGGTCAAGGAGAGGTGAGGCAGAGGCCCAGAATGTAGGCCTGCCCATTAAAGGCACGTTATCTTATTATTATTATTATTTTTTTTTTTTGTGTAGGCTATTACTAATATTATTTTTATTATTATTATTATGATTATCATTATTATTATTATCATTATTATTACCGGTATATATATATATATATATATATATATATATATATATATATATATTTTCTTTAATACATACGAGGTTGAAAGAAATGGCAATTTCTGCGTTGGAAATTTTATTATTCAAAGTTTCCAGGTCTCTGATGAGTTTTCGCTGGGTGGCAGGAAGTAGATGAAGAGATAAGCGAAATTCATGGTGGTACAGGGTTACATTAAAGTACATGATGATACAGGATATACGACGCGTTTCACTGGACAACCAGCATTATCAAGTAAGGAAGGAATGATATAAAAGGTAAACAGGAAGGGTATATATAGAGGGTGGAGGATCAGAGGAGGCGGAAAACAGGGGGCAAAAGTCTGCTATTGGTGGAAGGGAAAACTAGGAGAGAAAAAGGGGGTAACCGCTTCACGCATGCGCACTGGATGCGGGATGGTGGTCGATAGGTGGGGTTCCTGCCACCCAGCGAAAACTCATCAGAGACCTGGAAACTTTGAATAATAAAATTTCCAACGCAGAAATTGCCATTTCTTTCAACCTCGTATGTATTAAAGAAAATTTATTACCTGGCTTTACCAACATATATATATATATATATATATTTGTTTTAGTGTGCCTATTAGACCCTTATCAAAATTATAAAACAAAATCCCCAACACCCCCCTTCGAGATAAATTTGTAAATTTGTCGGTAGAAAAATGTCCTGTCCAAATGCCGGTTCATCCTAAATTACAGGCTCGCTATCAATCGCGGGAAAAATAGACACCTAAGTGGCGCGAAGGGTCTTAATATTGACAACGAAATGGGCCAAAGTCTTAAAATTTGTCGAATGATAAAGAAACGGGCGAAAGTCTTAAAATTCGACAACTAATGGGGCTAAACATGAAGGAGAAGGGGGTTCAGAAGAAACATATAATTCCCCTTAACACGATCTGATCCGCCCTCTTGTTGGGTTTAACCCTTTGAGTACCAGCGGCGACGTCTGTTATACTTTATTTCAGCGACATTTAGACCATTTTATGAACCTTAGGAAGGATATATGGTAGCTACATGGATTATTTTATGAACCTTAGGAAGGATATATGGTAGCTACGTGGATTATTTTATGAAACTTAGGAAGGATATATGGTAGCTACATGAAACTTAGGAAGGATATATGGTAGCTACATGGATTATTTTATGAAACTTAGGAAGGATATATGGTAGCTACATGGATTATTTTATGAACCTTAGGAAGGATATATGGTAGCTACATGGATTATTTGAGATAGTCGGGGTTGCCTTTAAATTGGTGGAGGTCCTTCCTAAGCTGAATAAAATCGTCTAAAGGTTGCCGGACTATAATGACAATATCGTCACCGGTTCTGTATGGGTTATTTATTGATGAGGATTTTGCTTGTTTTTGCCATTATCGAGCCATGTATTATAGTTTGTCCTCGAGGCTAACATAAACGCCTTCCCTTCCTTCAAACCAATAAATGTCCGCCCAGAACCTCCTTCAAGCTAAATATGTACATTTCTCGTTATAAAAAAACAACACTTCTTTTGAGTTACAGGCTCGCTATCGCTCGCCCAGAAAGAAATCGACACCTGAATGGGGTGAAGCAGCTTATTATCGCCAAACTAAAGAGTTTAAACGTCTTAAAATCTCCAAACTAATGGAGCGAAACAGGGAAGGTCCAAAATTATCTTCTGACTAAATAGGGTTAAAGGATGATCAGGTTTAGAGAGAGAGAGAGAGAGAGAGAGAGAGAGAGAGAGAGAGAGAGAGAGAGAGAGAGAGAGAGAGAGAGAGAGAGAGAGAGCTGGATGTACGATACGTTTTTTGTTTACCCTTACGTTACAGCATCGGGGGGACTGTGACATTATTTATGGTCTCCTGAGCATAATATATTATGTAGGGAGGCTGTGTATAGACAGGTTGTTATTTATGGCGTACAGAATCATACATATTGATTGTAAATAACGTTATGGACAACAGCAATATATTCTTTAACCTAACGTCAGTGGAACCCTTCTCCTCTATGAACGATGTATAAATAAATACATATATAAATTAGTATCTGTATCTATCTATCTATATCTATCCACCCATAACGAGGGGCGTCGCGCTCCTTGGTGCCGCTAGAAAAGCGGCGAACACATCAAAAGGTATCAAAAGGTAAAGGTATATATATATATCTCTCTCTCTCTCTCTCTATATATATGTAAATAATTATATTACGTTTTATAAAAAAACAGGGATTATAATGCTACAAAAACACACACATCATGTTTTGTTTCAAAGCAGTTCTTCATAAGCCACCATGCATTTATGTAACATTATTTCGATATAGTATTGTATATGGTAAAACAAAGTTAAAAATATAATAAATACCGGTATACTGTATATATATAAAACAAAAATGCATAAAATCGTTAAATATTAGCCTGTATATATCATAATTATGATCATCGTGAACTGAAGATATGAGCCAATACCTTTCACCTTGGGATTCAACTACATCGATGTCAACCCGACTTTGATATCGAGTTTATACAGACGACTCAAACGTATACTATTAGGCATGTGGTACTCGTCTGAATTAAATGAGTCAGTGGAAGAAAGAGAGAGAGTAAATAAATGTATGCATATATGTACGTAGAAATAATCACAAATACACATGATTTTCATATATCTTGTACTCGCTAATAAATTGAAATACGGACATGCAAGCTTTCGTCACAATGTCGTGGTCCAGAATTAATCACAATGTCGTGGTTCAGAATTATTCACAATGCCGTGGTCCAGAATTAATCAATGCCGTTGTCCAGAATTAATCAGAATGCAATGGTCTAGTTGTTAGGATCAAGTATTTTTTTCCAACGTCTATTTTCTACAAGAAGGATTGTCAGCTAAGGATTAAATACTGAAGGAAAGAAAAGAAAAACAGACAGGGCCTTTACAACGGTACCTCGTAGCTACATTCAACTTTCCTACTTTTTGAAGAGTGACAAGAGGGGAGAATGGGTGTTGGAGAGAGAGGAAGCTGTTGAAGTGGCTTTGTTATGTGTGTTATGTCTGTATATATCGTCGAGGTGTCCCCCGACTGAGTGAGAGCATGTGAAATACTCTAGGTTCAGACGTACTACCACACCCACTAAATATGTCCTCCTTGGCTGGGATCGAACTCAGGTCAAAATGATTGACACGTGAGCATGTTATCCACTCGGCCGCCACATATTCACTAGTCTTAAAACCAAAACAATGTAATCATATTTTTTCCCAGTACCGATATTCCATCTCCTATTCACTCCAATCTTAACACCCCCCCCCCCCCCCCCAAAAAAAAACAAAAAAAATCTCAGCATTCCATTTCATATTCATTTCTATCTTTAAGCCTAATCGTCTCGTATCAACACCTTGGAAGCCACGATCAAATTATTTTAGTTAATGTGTTAACCCCTTCTGTACCGACGACGTCTTTTTAGTTTTATTTTAGCTATATTTAGATGATTTTAGAAGGATCTGGAGTAGTAATATGGGATAAGGGAGATAGTTCAAAGCCTGCGATATGTTGGAGGCCCTTTTAAAACTGAATACAAATCATTAATAGTATCCAGAATAAAGTTAAAAGAACGGCACCAGTACAGAAGGAGTTACGTATGTCTTAAGCCGCTGTCACACGAGCGCTTTTTCCGGCAATGTTCTATGAGCAAGTTTTTTCTCATAATATTTGGGGACTTTTTCGCACTGGTATCGGCAACTAGACTGAAGGTAGATTATGTTAGGCGGCTGAATTCTGATAAACTAATTTTTTAAGCTTCCAGACTATAATTGCCCGTAAAAATTGCTCGAAAAAGGGCTCGTGTGACTCCGGCTTTACTCAACATCCGGCAATTAGCTAGCAGCCGTATAGATAGCCCCGACGAGAGAGAGAGAGAGAGAGAGAGAGAGCGAGCGAGCGAGTTATTAGTATCACCATAACTATATATTATTATTTGTATTATTATTATTATTTATATTATTCGAAGTATGTTTATTCTATTATTATTATTATTATTTATATTTATATTTTAGGGTGAGGGCTGGTCCTATCCAGAGTGAGGTTTGGCATACTCTACCCAACCTTAGCCATTTCTGTCTGTCTCTTTTGCTATCCTACTTTTCCTTCTGGGGGCGGGTGGCTAGGAATCCTCCTTCCCTTGTAAAATGCTCCTACTCAACGAGACAGAAAGGGGCGAGGGAACGCGAAAGTGGTCCCGGACCCTAACAATTGGAACTTTAAAGGTTTCTGTTCGGGCTCTGTCTCGAATCAGCCACCCCTCAGCAATGGAGTATGTGCCTGAGTATTATACATACATACATACATACCCTACATACATACATACATTCATACATACATACATACATTCATACATACATACATGCATATATACATACAAACATTCATAGCCTACATACATACATACATACAAACATTCATAGCCTACATACATACATACATACATACATATCTTTGGTGTTATTGGGAAGAAAGATAAGAGAGAGGGAAAGTCGAATGAGAAAAGTTATGAGACGGGATGAGGAAGATGAAGGCTTACACACACACACACACACACACACACACACACACACACACACACACACAAAGTCGTTAGGTAAGTTCTGGGATAAAACATGAGCGGGACGGACAGACAGGAAAAGAGAGAGAGAGAGAGAGAGAGAGAGAGAGAGAGAGAGAGAGAGAGAGAGAGAGAGAGAGAGAGAGAGAGAGATAGAGAGAGAGAGAGAGAGAGAGAGAGAGAGAGAGAGAGAGAGAGAGAGAGAGAGAGAGAGAGAGAGAGAGAGAGAGAGAGAGAGAGAGAGAGAGAGAGAGAGAGAGAACGGAAACAACAAGAAAACACAAAGATATCAGTTCTAAAAGACTACATACCAAAGAGAGAGAGAGAGAGAGAGAGAGCAGAGAGCGAGCAGAGAGCAGAGTAATTAACCATCACCCCTTAACAAATCTATCATTAAGAACCAACTATGCTTATTCGCCAAGCTGTAAAATCAACATATAAAGATAATATACACTATACGGGACACGTAATAACACACATAAATACGTTACGGGGGAAAAACGTTGCAGTACGAAAACGTTGCAGTACGAAAACGTTGCAGTACGAAAACGTTGCAGTGCGAAAACGTTGCAGTACGAAAACGTTGCAGTACGAAAATGTTGCAGTACGAAAACGTTGCAGTACGAAAACGTTGCAGTGCGAAAACGTTGCAGTACGAAAACGTTGCAGTACGAAAATGTTGCAGTACGAAAACGTTGCAGTACGAAAACGTTGCAGTGCGAAAACGTTGCAGTACGAAAATGTTGCAGTACGAAAACGTTGCAGTACGAAAACGTTGCAGTACGAAAACGTTGCAGTGCGAAAACTCGAATACAAAAGACCCCCAGCAAATATAGAACACGAAATGACTGATAAAAGCTACAAGTGAATAAGGAGGAGGCGAACTATCTAAGACTTAATATAGACCTCGCAAGCAATGATAGGCTTGTATGAAAATTAAAGTAAAATTTGTAAATAGTAGCCCCTTCACCACCATTACGTAATTTTCATCATACGCTGGTTACCATTAGACGATTTTCCTTAGTTTATAATCTACCTATACGACTCAAATGGGTACATATGATCTCATTAAACCCTCTTGGTAACATAGGGGTTAAAGGCCAATAACTAAGAAACAGTACAGGGCAGTGCGTCAAACCAAAGCTGAATTCATTTATGTTTAGTCTTTGATAATAGTGGTTTATAGTTAAAGTTCTATTTTTGGAAGTGGTAAGTGATAACATAACCCAAACAATGCCATTTAATGTTAATTTCCTGTATTCCTTCTCATATTCATTCAAGTCTTCAAACAAAATTGCTCCGGTTTGCCATCCTGGACCAACAGGGGGCTATACGAAGCTACCCACGAATACACTGCAGAATCCCCAAAGCTAAAACAAAACGCAACTATCCCTCTCCAAAATAGCCCCAGAGCTAACACTTAACCCAGCTAGGCCTATCCCTCGCAAGC
>CM064525.1:11775425-11792925 GCA_032716605.1 Paralithodes platypus | reverse complement strand
GCCACTGCTATGAAGGACGATACAATAAGAACGCCACTGCTATGAAGGACGATACAATAAGAACGCCACTGCTATGAAGGACGATACAATAAGAACGCCACTGCTATGAAGGACGATACAATAAGAACGCCACTGCTATGAAGGACGATACAATAAGAACGCCACTGCTATGAAGCACGATACAATAAGAACGCCACTGCTATGAAGGACGATAGAATATCTTTGTTTATGGTTTGGGAAGCAAAAATTAAAGAGATTGTTTATATTTTTCTGCACAAATCTTGTATTACATTAGTATAAATTTGTCTACAGTTTCAATTTACTTATCTATTATCCAGTATAGGCATATATATATGTATATATATATATATATATACATTTTTTTTTTTATATCCCGGTATGATTGCAAATAAATAGGCTACTAAGCGAGATGTCACTATCTTACTCCCACATACAGTTACGCCTACACTTAATTATATATTTGTTGACATAAATTGCAAAGGATATTCGCATAAAATACACCAATAAACCGTTATCGAATCAAATAGAGCCACGGTCACTATGCAATTATCGCGAGTTGGAGGGGAGTTTTGTTTAATTCAATAGCTCGTTTTTCTGGACACCCTTTTCCTTCATATTTAGCCCCATGAGTTTTCAGATTTTAAGACGTTCGCCGAATTATTTTGTCGATTTTAAAACCTTTCGTCCCATTTCTATATCAATATCAAGACCTTTCGTGCCATTTAGGTGTTGATTGTTTCCTGACGAGCGATAGCGAGCCTGTAATTTTAAGAGAAATCGGCCTTAGGCCGGGAAATTTTTCTATCGAAAAATGTAAAAATGTAACTTGAAGGGGGTCTAGGGAGTGTTGTTTAAAGCTTGATGGAGGTCTAGCGAGGAAACTAAACATAAATGAATATATAAATATATAAATATATAAATATATAGCCTAGACCTAAACAATAACCAGTCCCCTTAGCATAGTTAACATAGCTAAAAATATCTTCCCCCACAGACGTCTAGGATATCTGATTCCACCCTCATTAATTATTAGTCAGACTCCTATGTTATAATTTGCTAAGTTAATAGAAGCGAACACGAAATAACACTACACAAACAATGAAAATGCACAACTGTTCTATATAACATGCACAACTGTTCTATATAACATGCACAACTGTTCTATATATAATGCACAACTGTTCTATATAACATTTTCCAGTAAAAGTTTTAGTGTCGAGATGAATAGCCTACAAACTTTACAGGTCGCTTGCTCCTGCTTGCCTGCCAGACGTATGATCGATAATTACAAGCCTGGTAAAAACACATTTCAAAACACACCGGATCTCTGTTTAACGACGCAGTTATCACCACGCCTTCTTCTCCAACCGCATTATCGATACATGAACGTAATATATTGTAAAGTAATGAACGAGGACTGTATATTTATGCTTCATTCACCCAAATATGCCATGGATTAACACAATAAGAAGTCACTATGCAACAGGTGCCGGTCGACTAGTATGTTAAAGTCCCCCCCCACATATAAAAGTGTCACATATTTGGTCCGCAGCACATATGGCAGAAACAGATGGACTATTGAAGACCTTTCACAGTTCAAGGGGTTCAACAGATGGATGTGACACGGAGAAAAGGGCGTTTAAGTGTCACCGTAAAACGATTCTTCAGCGGTGATACAAAACATCCCCGAGCATCCTAGCCAGCCCTTACCTTAACTAAAGCCTGGTGTGGTTCGCCAAGCCCGAATGCAGGGGCTTGTCAGTGTCTTTAAGGGTATTTCTGTAAAGCCACACAAGATATTCACTGTCTGCTCGTTCTCCAAGGGTCCAAGCGTATAGTGCGTCTGCCCGTCTCACCGTGGTGCCACCGGTATTGCCATATAGTTGCCACCTCGCTCTTGCCATCACTAGCCACTATCCTATCACTATTTCTCTAAGTCTATTTTAAACTTCTCTTTCTTTTCGCCATTACCCATATTCTCGCCTTTCCGTATATGTTTCTCGAGTTTAGAATGACGTGTTTAGATTCTCGGCTGCAGAGCGAGTTTGTTTGTGTCTATGGGCGTCGCTCTCACCCATAGCCGGAGCACCTCTGCCAGATCTTAATAGCAAGATTAGGTTATCATCTTGCTCGCATAGACGTCATAAGGGCTCTCCACTTACATAACTACGATACAAGTTATATATAGACCAAGTACGTATAGGCAACAGTGCGAAATATAAAGAATACGTATGAAAAGGATAGAAAACTGGCCACTGATAAATCCGGCGTGAACGATGGTTGTGAAAACTTTACGCTCAGCGCCTGTTGCTTCCTTCCTTAGGTACCTGTCCTTTTCTCTATTCATTCATTCACCCGCGCCCACAGAGATCCCGCGTCCTGAATAACCTGTTTCTTGTTATTCATATGCTGACATTTAAGAATATACATCGCATTCTACGGACACAGAATAAGAAAAATCGTCGTGTTTCTCGCTGCACTATAACAGGAAATAGCCAAGGACAGAGTTTATAAAAGATACCATAAACAATAATCTATGAAGCACAGGTCTCCCAAACACTATTACAAGGATCTTTTCTTAACAAATTTGATCTGGAAGCTGTTGTAATTAACCCTTTCTGTACCGGCCACGTCTTTTTAACTTTCTGGCTAATGTTAGACGATATTTATGCAGTTTAAAAAGGGCCTCCAGGAATCTACAGGTTTAAAATATCTCTCTTAACCCTTTTTACTACCACAGATCCTTCTTTAAATGCACAAAATCATCTAACGAAATTTAAGAAAAAAAAGACCCCTGAAACGTTGATATAGGATTGAGTTGCCGATCGCTAGTTGCCGGAAAGAGAGTGCTCGTATGACTCGGCCCTAATCTATCTCGACCTACATACATTATTTGGGCCGACGCGTCTGTCTCTCCCACCCGTAAAATACTCGGTAATATCCCGTGGCTTCATTCTTTAACCCATTCAGTTAACTTTGACGCACTTCTTTATATTATGCCTAATATTATGCCTAATATTATGTTTTTTTCCCACCAACCAACTTCACCTCTAAACTCAATTAATGAAATCAACAAATACATGTGGTACTACAAGGACTCGAACCTAGGATACTCGCATCGAAATTCCGCGTAATTTATTTTATTCTGATTGGTTAAGATTTTTGGGAGTCAGAAGGTTAAGTAAGAATAGTATTAATCCTTTTACTTTTAGAAGATTTGTATTTCGTTTACGTAGGATTTGTGAGCGTCAGAGGATTTATTGGGATATCTTGGGGCGGTTTTCTGGACCACTTTCTTCCTCATGTTTAGCCCCATTAGTTAGTCGATTTTAAGACATTTCGCCCCATTTCTTCGTCAATATTTAGACCTTTCGTGCTATTTTGGTGTCATTTTTTCCCTGGCGAACGATAGTGAGCCTGTAATGTTGGAAAAACCGGCCTTCGGCAGGGAATTTTTTCTACCGAAAAATGTACAAATTAATCTAGAAAGGGGATCTAATGGATGTTATTTTTTAATTTGATGGAGGTCTAGGGAGGAAACTAGAAAAATAATGAATACATGCAAAACTCGCCAAAAAAGTGAACCATCTCCCCTTAACAACCTTGAGGATTATGATGCATTTTGACAGTCTATGCTGGCTAGCATTAGACGGTTTTATACAACTTGGGAATAAATGCGTCATCACCTACTGAAACGGATTCGACACCTCGGCATTAATTCCGGACACCACTTCACAGCGTCTGATACCATGCTTGTGTTGTGACTAAGAATACGTTCAGTCTTTATCATGTATAGTTTGAAAACATTATATATATTCCCTTTCTCAATTGTTATTAGTCACTCTCACTCTAACCTTCTAACTCACTCTCACTCTAGCGATCTATGTATTAACTTTATTTTATCCCCCCCTCAGTTACTAACCCATCTGTCCTCTACTAACTTCCTAATCCTGCCACGGACATTAGTTCCAGGGCAGTAATTCCCTTTCCAATGTTCCCTTACCCACTCTAAACCACTGTTTGGACACTTGATCCTCAGTGTTTTGGAGGACAAGCAACCTAGAAGGGTCACTAGATCTGTTGGTGCTTGATTTCCTGTGTACTCCTTTATGTATCTATTTATCTATAAATATGTATATTTATCTATCTATATCTATCAATCAATCAATGTAATCTCTCTCTCTCTCTCGCCCCCCTCTCTCTCTCGCCCCCCTCTCTCTCTCGCCCCCTCTCTCTCTCGCCCCTCTCTCTCTCTCTCTCTCGCCCCCCTCTCTCTCTCTCTCGCCCCCCTCTCTCTCTCGCTCTCTCGCCCCCATCTCTCTCTCGCCCCCCTCTCTCTCTCTTTTTTTTTTTTTTTTTTTTTTTTTTTTTTTTTTTTTTTTTAGAGATACGTATATACAGACCATGTGACAATTAAATGAGGAAACTATAATAACACATCTGAATAATGCCAACCTGATTTATAAACACAAATATGAATGTAACCAGACGACGATGCTGTTGTTTCAGTGGAATAATGGCTCTTTGAGCAGTATGTATCGCCTTACTAGTGGTTGTCCCCTCACAGGATGGGGGGCGCTGCTCAATAAACTCGCCCCTCGGGGCAAAATCAAAAATCAATCTCTCTCGCCCCCTCTCTCTCTCTCGCCCCCACAACAGATGCTCCAGTCCTTAGTCTTAAAAGCCAATGTTTAGGAAATGTCGATCTAGAACAAATAACCACCGACTCGTTCCTGTCCGTAGAGGCATTTCGGTGTTCTCATCGTGACGTAAAAACAACTTCGAAGAAAAGGGTTGCATACACACACACACACAGAGAGAGAGAGAGAGAGAGAGAGAGAGAGAGAGAGAGAGAGACTTGACTTGACTTGATAACCATGATAATACATTTCGACTCAATAATCGTTTGCGACACAATACTTTAGTTACAATTGGGCACACAATATTCATGTCTTGGCCATATGCAGCATATATACAGTATATATATATATATATTTTTTTCTTTTTTTTTTTTTTTTTTAATTATATATTAATATATTCTTAATTTGTTTTCTATATTACCCGGTACATACATTTTTATGTTAGTGCCAGCTATCAATATAGAGTACATGTATTATGTTAGCAACAAACTCTTGGGTTCACGGCACCGATGGAGTTCCATTATGTTCCACTCTATATCCAATATATCCAATGTACTCGACGGCGAACACATTTATTATTTGGGGAAACTATTTTTGTCTGCTGATGGAAAAGTGGATGGAATTGTCATCGCTGTCCCCCATCATAAAAATACAAATAGATTTAATAAAATATAAAGCTGATATGGTGGAATTTAAACGATTTTTAAACTTGCCCTGTGAATTTGTTAATGCGCGCATCTATCATAGCCAGAATAAAGGAAAGAAAAGTGTCATTTTGCTGAAAGGGTTAACTAATAAAAAAAATAAAAAACAAAAAAAAGAGGGTAAAAATCATTGGGCATATTGATAGTCATTTTCCCTTCTTGCCTTATATTATATGGGTATATTTCTGGATTATATTAACTGGACATATCACTGCCAATATATTTGATAAGGGTGGATGGGAATCGTTAGCCTTGGTCGGCAACCCATCTAGGGGAGACCACCTTACAAAAATTCCGGGTGGATGGGACTCGTCAGCCTTGGTTGGTGAGCTGTCTACCGGTATGTGAGTAAGCCCACGATCTACATACATAAGCAGATACATATGCAGATACATATACAATTCCGTACTGCTTACCTAGGTGAAGCAGGTTAGTGGATGGACTATAGTCTATTCACTGTAAGTAGGCGAGAAATCATGACATCTATCCTCTGTAACACAAAAAGGGCTAGAGCAAATTGGCTGTACATTTCCACATCTATTCCTTGACCGACTCTTCCCAAATGGTTGAAATAGTAGCCCGATTACTCTAGTCGTTTTTGAGTTACAGAGGTTAGAGGTCATGATTTCTCGCCTACTTACAGCGAATAGACTATAGCCGCACACCACTGTAGACACTGTAGTACACACCATAGTACTAACAAAAATACATAGAGGTTCTCGGAGTTGGACGGACTCTTAAGTTGAGTAGTCAGTCCTGTAAGTCCTTCAGTAAACTGGCATAAATAGTTATGATAAATTATATATAAAGACCATCGCCTTAGCTGTTAGGATATGTCTACCAAGTTTTGTGATAATCCAAAAGGAGTTATCTAAAGGGAGGTATCTGACAAATAGACGGACAGACAAAAGACAGGAATAACTCGTATGAAAACATCTTGCTACGGAGAAGAAAAAAAAAATCGTTTTATCCAAAGAAAGTATTAATGTTTGAAAGTATTATTATTAAAGAAAGTATTATTAAAAACCGTATTATTAAAGAAAGTATTATTAAAGACAAGTATTTTTAAAGACAGTACTATAAAAACTGTATACCAAAGCGAATTCGGTATAAATATGATGAATGTTGGTTGGTGAGTTTGTGAAGCCGGAATATCAATGAATTACACCCCCATTAATGAGGCTTCCAGGGCACAGGCTTCACTTTCGGTTTCTTTTGAATACTGAAGCAACTACCGATATATTCTGCAGTAAATTTTTCTCGGTATTTTTATTTTTTCTTGCTTGGTCCTTCCGGTATGTTAAATTTGTCAATATGATGTTTTTCAGTTATATATATAGTGTGTGTGTGTGTGTGTGAAAATCTACTAGCTCTAAAGGCTTGGAATCAGTCAGATAACAATTCGAATTCAGGGAATCAAAACTGCATGAGAAACAATATATACGTGAAATATATTAATAGATATTTCCAGTTCTTGGTTATGAATGCTATGGTTGGCGTTATGAGGGGGTGGTACTTGTTGTTTAGTCTTTGTATTTGTATATTTATGTATTTTTGAGTTTCCTCTCTAAACCCTCCATCTAACTTAAAATATCACCCCTAGATCCCCTTACAAGATAAATTTGTACATTTTTCGGTAGACAAATGTCAAGGCCGAAGGCCGGTTCCTTCTATAATTACAGGCTCGCTATCGCACGCCGGGAAAAAATCGACACCTAAATGGCACGAAAAGTCTTAATATTGACAAAGAAATGGAGCGAAAGGTCTTAAAATCAACAAACTAATGGAACGATCGTCATGAAATCTCAAAACTAATATGCTAAACATGAGGGAGAAAGGTCTTAAAATCGACAAACTAATGGAACGAACGTCATAAAATCTCAAAATGAATATGCTAAACATGAGGGAGACGGAGGTCCAGAAAAAGCGACAACCTCCCTCGTAAGCCAGACGAGAGATATTTACTTTCATAGACAAAATTGCATGCCAAACATATTGTAATTAACTTAACCTTTTCAAGATCCGATTACGCATTTCTGTTCTGTTTTCTGGCTATTATTAGGCGATTATATTAAGATTAGGACGGGTTTATGGAAGTCAAAGAGGTAATTGAGATAGTCTTTAAACTATCTCAATTAATCATATATAGCTACCATATATCTACCCTAAGCTTCATAAAATCGTCTAAATGTATCTGAAATCCAATATAAAAGACGTCACCTCGTACATTGGTTACCCCTTCTGTACCGGCGACATCATTTTCTTTGTATTCTAGTTATATTGAGGCAATTTAATTCAGTTTAATACGGGCCACAAGCAAGTAACAGGCTTTGAATGATCTCCCTTAACCCTCTTTGCTACCATAGATCCTTCTTAACCCTCTCACGTTCTTGACGCAATTATTAGCCTAATAGGGATACTTTAAAGCCTTTGTTATCATCAGGGGTATTTAGAAACCTTTAGTTTAGTTACTTCAACCTCTGCAGTTGTCTTTGAGTTAGCTGTGGGCAGAAAACTAATTTTGGAGAGGTAATTATAAGAGTGAGAGAACTCTATTTCTTATTGCTAATCTGGCAACCTCTGCGTCATATGTGCGTGAAAGGGTTAATAAACAAGCTAACTCAGTAGAGCACATGCCTCCTGACTATACCGACTGAGAGTGACTGTCTGACTGACTCACTTATTAACTGACTGTCTGATTGATTGACATGTCTGACTGACTAATATATACACTAACTGACATGGCTGATTAACTGACTAACTTAACAACTAACTGACTGACAAAACTAACTGACTGACATGACTGATTAACTGACTAGCATGATTGATTAGCTGACTAACTAAATAACTGACTGACAAGGCTAACTGACTAACATGACTGACTAACTAACTAACTGACCAACTTAACGACTAACTGACATGACTAATTGACAGACATGACTGATTAACTAACTGACTAACTTAACGACTGACTAACTAGCTGACTGACATGACTGATTAACTAACTGACTTAACGACTGACTGACTAACATACTAACTAACTGACAAGACTAATTGACTGACACGACTGACTAACTTACTGACAGACATGACTGATTATAACTGACTAACTGACTGACACTACTGATTTACTAACTGACTAACTAACTAACTGACATGACTAATTGACAGACATGACTGATTAACTAACTGACTAATGTTACGTCTGACTAACTAGCTGACTGACACAAAGGAGTACAAAGGAAATCAAGCAACAACAGATCTAGTGACCCTTCTAGGTTGCTTGTCCTCCAAAACACTGAGGATCAAGTTTTCAAACAGTGGTTTAGAGTGGGTAAGGGAACATTGGAAAGGGAACTACTGCCCTGGAACTAATGTCCGTGGCAGGATTAGGAAGTTAGTAGGGGACAGATGGGTTAGTAACTGAGGGGGGGATAAAATAAAGTTATTCATTTACAAACGCAGTCAGTCGCGGGTTTGATGCGAGATATTTGTCTAGGCGGAGTTTAAATGAATCAACGGTGATGCAGTCTATAACGTTTCGGGGAAGCCCATTCCACAAGTTGACAACTCGATTGAAGAAGAAATTCTTAGATTCGTGTGAGTTAAAAGATTTACCAATAATTTTGCAACCGTTTCCCCGCGTGTAATTAGATTGGTCGATAGTGAAGTACTTACTACAGTTCATATTGTCGATGCCTTTGATGATTTTGAACACTTGAATTAAGTCACCTCTTAATCTGCGCTGGGTTAAAGGAAATAGATTTAATTCTCTAAGACGCTCTTCGTATGGTTTGTTCTTTAGGCTAGGTATCATTTTGGTAACTCTACGTTGAACTCGTTCTAGCTTGTTTATATCTTTTTGGTAATAAGGGCACCAGGATTGAACGCAGTATTCCAGAAGAGGACGGACTAAGGAATTGTAAAGGGTTAGGATAACTTCTTTGGATTTATGCTCAAATGACCTGCCTATAAAGCCAATTATTTTGTTTGCCTTCTTAACAACTTCTGAACATTGTTGACTCGGTTTTAGGTTACTCGATATTGTTACTCCCAGATCGGTTTCTCTGTTTACATTCTTAAGCTGAGTGCCATTCATCGAATAGTTTGCTTTCTCATTTAGGTATCCGATATGTAGTACTTTACATTTATCCGCATTGAAACTCATTTGCCAAATTTGGGCCCAACATGACAATTTATCTAGATTGTGTTGCATATCGTCAACTTGTTCTTTTGAGAGTACGCTATTTGCAATTTTTGTATCGTCAGCAAATTTTGAGATTGTACAGGTGAGACCCTCATCTATGTCGTTGATGTAAATTAGAAAGAGAATTGGTCCTAGTACCGATCCCTGGGGTACCCCGCTACTTACATTGGTCCATTTAGATGCCTTACCGTTTATGACTACTCTTTGCTTTCTGTCGCTGAGCCAATTGATTAACTGACTGACTGACTGACATACTAACTTAACAACTAACTAACTGACTGACATGCCTGATTAACTAACTGACTGACATGGCTAATTAACTGACTAACTCACTGACTGACACGACTAAGACTAACTGACAAGACTAAGACTAACTGATAAGACTAAGACTAACTGATAAGACTAAGACTAACTGACAAGACTAACTGACTGACACGACTGATTAACTGACAAACTACCTGACACGACTGATTGCTGCCCATCTCTCCTCGTACCAATTCATTAGAGCCGCTATTAATCAAAGAGCGGAAAAGTCCCGACAGGTAAAACTACGTGATTGATTAATTAACACAGTACAGGTCGACTCTCACGGTATTAAGGGGGTAAGGTGTGTGTGTGTGTGTGTGTGTGTGTGTGTGTGTGTGTGTGTGTGTGTGTGTGTGTGTGTGTGTGTGTGTGTGTGTGTGTGTTTTTTATGTATGAAGGAGACAAAAGACAGACGAGAGTTAATGTAGGTGTTATTTATTTGTTTTTATATATATATATATATATAGTTAGTAGAACATCAGCAGGTGACCTAGGATACCGTAATTTCCATAGGACAAGGATGGAAAAGACGCCTGGAAACATCTTGAACTTTATTTTTCGAATTTTCTGCACCTCACGGAGCCATCTTCAGGAGCAATACAGAACCTAAAATAGAGTATACACTCTAGAATCATACACAAGAACGGGTTCTAAAATATGTAATATTTATATATAAAGAAAACGAACACTCGAAGTGTATAGTGAAACTAATCAATGAATATTTAACACAATTGAGTTTACAAATTAAGAACTTATCTATGCAAATAAGGTAAATATAAATTAAACAATAATACGCTAAGATTGAACACCAACCAATCAGAGAAGGCAAATTTACTAAAGAGATAATCCAGGTTTAAATCTAAAACAAAAAGCAAGTACTTTACTCAGAAACTTGACCACGAAACAAAAGGGTTTCAGCAACACTATTCTACATGAAACCACATTAATAGTTACCAAAATAACGTTAAACAAACTTTACTATAAATACTAATAGAAATGTTTACACAATATTATCAACAACCAACTCACACTTAGGACCAAACTCAATTAGACTCATTTAACTCCACCACCGATGCTGAAAATGAATAATCAATCATACACATAACTTGGATATTTAAACCTAGCAACTATCTCGAAATCTCTATCTGTGAAAGGGTGATCTTCTTGGTGAGAATGATTTCGCACAGCCGAGAATGGCATACTTTGTAAAAACTTGCCAGTCCGATAGCTTTTTCCAATATGTCCGAATACTCTGATTTTATATAAACGACTAGAGCATCCAATGTACCTCGCCTGACAGCTAGGACAAGTAAATTTATACACAATGTTCGAACATAGAGGATTCGGCAGTCGGTCCTTACAGTTAAAAAATGATCCAATTCTAAATTCATTCGTGAATACAACTCTAAAATTTACTGAAGGGAAATTATCTCTCAACGTGTTTAACAGAATTTTCCGGAACTCGTAGCTTATTTTGCCATAAAACGGCATTTTCATATATTTTATTAACTTTGGGACATTAAAATGTTACCACATTACTCTGACATTGTTTAGAAAATAAGAACTTTCTTAGAACAAGATTAAAAAGATCCTCTTTATGATTATCAAGCACGAAATATTCCCTCAATTTACAAATTTCAGCATGAAGAGTCACGTAAGTAGAACAAATTTCAGCATGAAGAGTCACATAGCCTAAGTAGAACAAATATCATAAGCCCTACCAAGTTAAGTTTATATTTTGATTAGTTTCACTATACACTTCGAGTGTTCGTTTTCTTTATATATAAATATTACATTTTTTAGAACCCGTTCTTTTGTATGATTCTAGAGTGTTTACTCTATTTTAGGTTCTGTATTGCTCATGAAGATGGCTCCGTGAAGTGCAGAAAATTCTAAAAATAAAGTTCAAGATGTTTCCAGGCGTCTTTTCCATCCTTATCCTTATCCTATATATATATATATATATATATATATATATATATATATATATATATATATATATATAGTATATAATAGTATATATTATTTTTTTAGTTTCCTCTCTAATCCTCCATCAAGCTTAACAAAAACATCCTCAAGATCCCCCTTCGAGATTATTGTGTACATTTTTCGGTAGAAACATTTCCTGGCCGTAGGCCAAGATAGACTCGCTATGGCTCGCCAGGAGAAAAATCGACACCTAAATTGCACAGAAGGACTTAATATTGACAAAGAAATGGGTCGAAAGGTCTTAAAATTGCCAAACTACTGTAATGGGCCGAACGTCTTGATATCTGAAAACGAATGGGGCTAAACACTAGGGAGAAGGGGAGGGGCAGAAAAAGCAACCAACCCCCCTTAAAGCATTGTTCACATGTCTCTCTAGGCTCCGAAAATTCATCAAAGTGCCACAGAACCCGCGATTCAAACGAGGGGGAATTGCAGTGATATCCCCAGTTCGGTATGTCTGTCTGTCTGTCTGTCGTCTCTCAAGCCTCCGTGTCTGTCTGTCTGTCTGTCGTCTCCTCTCAAGCCTCCAGCCCAAGACCAATTTGATGGCAGTTGACAACGTTTGAGCGAGTAATTGCGCCCGAGCTGCCTTGGACCCGCCCATTCCAACACATACAGAGATACAACCATTTATTTTCTTGAATATTGATAGCCATGAAATCGTAAAAACATGAACCCGTTCATTCCAAAACATAATATTGATCCAACCATTTTGTTTCTTCAAAATTAATAGCCAGGGAACTGTAAATCTTTGCCTGAACCTGCTAAGTTCAACATGTATTACGCCAATTATTTAGTTTCTTCATAATTTATAACCATGAGACCATAAGTCATGCACCCGCACACCTGCTAACTCCAACACTTCAACCATTTACTTTCTTCAACATTGATAGCGAAACCGTAAAACGTGTATCCGCAACTCTTGATTCCAACATACTGTATAGTTATATCGGACCAGCTAATTTATTCCAGATTGATTGTCATTAAGGGGAGATATCCACTTGAGGGACTTTTTTCTTGACCCCATTCTCTCTCATGTCTAGCCCCATTGTTTTTGAGATTTTAAGATGTTTGCCCCGTTAGTTTGGCGATTTTAAGAACTTTCACCCCATTTTAAGACCTTTCGTGCCATTCAGGTGTCGATTTTATCCTGGCGAGCGATAGCGAGCCTGTAACTTAAGAGGAAACGGCCTTCGGCCGGGACATTTTTCTACCGAAAAATATACAAATTAATCTTGAAAGGAACTCAAGGGGGTGTAATTTTAAGCTTGCTGGAGGTCTAGGGAACAAACTAAATACCTCCCCTTAATGGGTTTATTTACTAACTATACATAAATTATTGTTTTAGTTTCCTCCTTAGACCTCCATCGAGCTTAAAAAACACATCCCCAAGATCCCCTTTCTAGATACATTTGTACATTTTTCGGTAGAATGGTATGGGACGCAACCAACCAGCTCACCCAATCTGTGTGTGTGTGTGTGTGTGTGTATGTCTTATCTGACCTATAACAGCCATTCCAGTGTCTTTGATTAATGCCCCCAGGGTTTGATGTTGCTGTCTGTGTGTGTCTGTCTGTCTGTCTGTTTGGTACAGTTACCCACATAAGTTCTGCTCCTCGTCGGGATCTTATGTACCGGTATGACTTTAAAACAGTACGAGTGAATTACGAGTGTGGTTTCTTTTGATTATTCGTTTACTGGTCAGGCGAGTTAACCACTACGTAAGAAACCACACCCGTAATTCAGTCGTCACGCGCATTATGAGTCCCCGTACCAGATCACGGTGAGGAACGGAACTTATGTGGCCAACTGTACATGCAGAACCCGGCGCCCATCCATCCAAGTCCCGTTGTCGGCGGCGTCGTGTGGTGGTCCTTTAATTAAATGGCAGGTAAGCTTTGTGCCACCGGGGTCAAAGCGCCCCCCCCCCCCCCCCCACCCTCCTCTCTCTCTCTCTCTCTCTCCCCCCCCCCCCCACCAACCCACACACACACACACACACACACCGCCAATTGGAGTGCCCCCCCCTGCTGCGATTCTGGTGACTGGTGATAATATTACCTCCTTTGACTGCTAGAGGCCTGTCCTGGTATTAAGGGGGGAGATGGCTCATTTTTCTGGTCCCCTTTCTTCCTCATGGTTTAGCCTCATTAGTTTTCAGATTTTAAGTCGTTCGGCCCATTAGGCCTAGTTTGGCGATTTTAAGACCTTTCGCCCCATTTCTGTGTTAATATTAAGAGTTTTCGTGTCATTTAGATATCGATTTTTTCATGGCGAGCGATAACGAGCCTGTAATTTAGGAGGAACCGGCCTTTGGCCGGTAACATTTTTCTACCGATAAATGTACAAATATATCTTGAAGGAGGATCCTGGGGTTGTTGTTTTTTAAAGTGTGATATAGATCTAGGGAGGAATCTAGAATAATAATAAATAAATGAAGAAAACGACCAAAAAATGAACCATCCCCCTTAACCTTTGACTACACTTTGACTACTACTAGAGGCCGGTCCTGGTCTTAATGAAATCGTTTGGTGTTTTCTAGAATACAAGAGAGGGTATTGTTTACTTTTGACTGCGGTACCTAGAGGCCTGTCCTGGTCTGAATCTCTTTACCACCATTGAGTCATTGTCATCATGTTCTGGTTACCATGAGACGACTATCTTTAGTTTCTAATATACCTCCGTGACTCAAATGGGTAAATATGAGCTCGGTAAACCCTCTGAGTAACATAGGTTCTTCTGAAAATGCATAAACATGTACAAATTCATCTTGAAGGGGGGTGTTGGGGTGATTTTTTTTTTTTTTTTTTTTGTTTTTTTTTTTTTTTTAAAGCTTGATATAGGTCTAGGGAGGAAACTAAGAAAATAATATATATATATATATATATATAAGCAAATCAATAAGCCCATCCCCCCTAACACCAATGAACCAATCACTACAACACCAGATAGTATACTGTATACCACCACACTATTAACACTATCAACACCATATCTAAACACCATAAGGGATATACCACAATAGCATTACTCATCACACCTCAACACCATAGAATATAATTATGCACCACAAAGCAATACCTACCATACTTGAACACCAGATAGGATACACCACCCCACTATCAACACCACAACTTAACACCATAAGGGATACACCACAATAGCATTATTCATCACACCTGAACACCATTAAGTATATGCACCACAAAACAATACCTACCACACCTCAACACCATAAGGAGTACACCATAATAACACTACTGATCACACCTCAACACCATAAGGTAAACACCACCAGAACTTTAAACACCACAAGAAATACACCACAAAGCAGTACCTACCACAACACCATTAAGTATACACCACTAAGTAATACCCACCACACCTCAACACCATAAACTATACACCACTAAGTAATACCCACCACCTCAACACCAGAGAGCACACACACACACCACCACACCCGACCCCCCTTCTCCCTCATGTTTAGCCCCATTAGTTTTCAGATTATAAGACGTTCGGCTCATTAGTTTGGCGATTTTAATACCTTTCGCCCCATTTCTTTGTCAATATTAAGACTTTTCATGTAATTTAGGTGTCGATTTTTTCCTGGCGAGCGAAAGCGAGCCTGTAATTTTAGAGGAATCGGCCTTCGGCCGGGACATTTTTCTATCGAAAAATGTACACATTTATCTTGAAGGAGGGTCTTTGGGGGTGTTTTTTTAAGCTTGATGGAGGTCAAGGGAGGAAACTAAAAAAATTATAAATATACTGTATATTCAAATGAGCAAATAAATACGGCCTTCCCTCCTTAAACTATACAGCACCCCAGCAATACTCACCCCCTCAACACCAGAGATCACACACACCACCACCAACACCACAGCTCCCTAGCAATACTCACCCCCTCAACACCAGAGATCACACACACCACCACCAACACCACAGCTCCCTAGCAATACTCACCCCCTCAACACCAGAGATCACACACACCACCACCAACACCACAGCTCCCTAACAATACTCACCCCCTCAACACCAGAGATCACACACACCACCACCAACACCACAGCTCCCTAGCAATACTCACCCCCTCAACACCAGAGATCACACACCACCACCAACACCACAGCTCCCTAGCAATACTCACCCCCTCAACACCAGAGATCACACACACCACCACCAACACCACAGCTCCCTAGCAATACTCACCCCCTCAACACCAGAGATCACACACACCACCACCAACACCACAGCTCCCTAGCAATACTCACCCCCTCAACACCAGAGATCACACACACCACCACCAACACCACAGCTCCCTAACAATACTCACCCCCTCAACACCAGAGATCACACACACCACCACCACCACCACAACTTTCAACACCACAGCTCCCTAGCAATACTCACCCCCTCAACACCAGAGATCACACACACCACCACCAACACCACAGCTCCCCACCAAGTGCAGGATGAATCACCTAACTGATAATGGCCACAAGTGTGACATAATAATGAGGGTAATATATTAAGGCTTGATAGTGCAATATTCTCATTACTTATATATTTAGGTTAATTAAGGCTGATAGCGCAATACTCTCAATACTTATATATTTATATTAATTTTAATAAACTTAGTTTTTGTATAAGTATTCATATTGACCTCCGCCAACGAAGCTGGAGGAGGTTATGTCTTTGCCTCAGTTTGTCTGTCTGTTTGTAAATAAGATATCTCAAACAGTTACGAACTGATTTTCACGAAATTTGGTAGGCAGATATGATATTCACCAAGGAAGAAGGGATTCAATATAGGAGGTGATCAGTAGAGCGCATACCACTGCCAGTGTAGGCGAACCACAAGGTTATGAACCGATGTTCGCGAAATTTGGTAGGTAGATAGGATATGTGCCAAGGAAGAAGTGATCCCATTTAGGAGGCGATGGGAAGAGGGCCTAATACCTCCGCCGGTGGAGGTAGCTAACATTGATTTAAGGGGGCCCACCTCGCTTTTTTTGTTTTCTCTCTCTCTCTCCCTCTCTTTGGCTTGTATCCATTCGGCCCCATTCAGCCTACTGTTTTAAGACGTGTACCCCCATCCAGGTGTCAATATTTTCCTGGTGAGCGGTAGCGAGCCACCATATATATATTTTTGTTTTGACAGAAAGCTAAATTTGCACATTTTTCGATAGAAAAATTTCTCCGGCGAAGCCGGATATCTCCATACAATGCTGGCTCGCTATCGCTCGCCAGGAAGAAATCGACACCAGGATGGGGATAAATGTCTTAAAACAGTAGGATGAATGGGGCCGAATGGATGCAAGCCAGGGAAGGAGAGAAAAGGAGAGAAAGATAAAAAAAAATCGGTGACCCCCCGTTAATTCAGCCAGGGCCTACATTATTATTTTATTATTATTATTATTATTAGTATACCCCTAACTTGAATTAAGTCTTTAGGCGGTGGCATATTGTGCGAAGTTCCGCATCTTGTGATTATAAGAATCATGTTCTGTAACCTGTTCTGTAACCTCATCATGTTCGCCTTACAACTTCCTCGTAATATTTCCTCATGTTAATTCTTAAATTACAATATTTTGCTGTGTCCAATAATTACTGTAATGTATTAGCCCATG
>CM064525.1:11765425-11770425 GCA_032716605.1 Paralithodes platypus | reverse complement strand
AATCTTATAAATAATGGGGTTAAGCATTATAGTTATTAATATTATTGTTATTATTATTATTATTATTATTATTAGTAGTAGTAGTAGTAGTAGTAGTAGTAGTAGCAGTAATAGTAGTATCATGTGGTGGTTGTACTGAAGCTATTAACTCTTTCACTACCGAGGATGTTTGTGGCTATATTTCAACTATATTTAGATGATTGTGTGCAGTTTAAGAAGGATCTGTGGTAGCAAAATGGGTTAGGCGAGATAGTTCGAAGCCTGTTAGTTGCTGGAAGCCCTTTGGACACTAAATAAAATCGTCTAATAGTAGCCAGGATATAAAGTAAAAATGCGTCGCTGGTACGGAAGGGGTTAAGCACCCAAAACCGGTTGTGTGTGTATGAGTGTCGGCCTAATGGATCGTTCAACACACAGCCTGCCATAAATCGGTTCAACACACAGCCTGCCATAAATCGGTTGAACACACAGCCTGCCATAAATCGGTTCAACACACAGCCTGCCATAAATCGGTTGAACACACAGTCTGCTATAAATCGGTTCTGCCGATGACTGATGTTAAGGGGAGAGGGGTCGTTTTTCTGGTCCCCCTTCTTCCTCATGCTTAGCCCCATTATAGTCTATTTGTTCCCAGCTGATGGTAAATTGAATCCCTTAGTAGCTGATTTCTCGATACTTAATGGGCAAATATGAAACTACTATGGCTGTGTGTCGTATTAATGCCAAGTTTTCATAATTAGCATCATATTTCGCTATAAAATCTACCTTATAACTGAGTAACAAAGATAAAAATACGACAATTTACCCTCAGCTGGAAAAAATTTGACTGTTCTCAAATGTTAAGACGTTCGGCCCATCAGCTGGGTGATTTTAAGACCATTCGCCCCATTTTTTTGTGTGTGTGTCAATATTAAGACCTTTCGTGCCCATTAGTTTTTGTTTAGCTTGAAAGGGGACTTAGAGGGACAATACCATAAAACATGTGTGTAATAAATCCGTCCTTCCGGTGATTGATTGATATGAACGAGCTAGACCGGAAGGACGCTGTTTGTCCTTTGTTAGTTCACCGTTGACACTCGTTAATAACCCTTTATGGGCCGTGACGCAGTAACGTCACGGAAACGTATATGTAAAATGTGCTTGTTAGTGTTCATTAAGGGGGTGACCTGTTTTTGTTCTATCCTTTTCTATCTTTCTCTGGCTTGTATCCACTTGGCCCCATTCAGCCTACTGTTTTAAGACGTTTATCCCCATCCAGGTTTCAATTTTTTACTGGTGAGCGGTAGCGAGCCAGCATATTTTTTATTTTTGTTTGACAGCAGGCTAAATTTGTACATTTTTCGATAGAAAAATTTCTCCGGCGAAGCCGGATTTCTTCATATAATGCTGGCTCGCTATCGCTCGCCAGGATGAAATCGACACCTAGATGGGGATAAACGTCTTAAAATAGTAGGCTGAATGGGGCCGAATGGATACAAGTCAGAGAAAGAGAGAAAAAGGACAGAAATAACAAAAAGCAGGTCACTCCCCTTAACCCGTACAGCAGGTCACCCCCCTTAACCCGTACAGCAGGTCACCCTCCCTTAACCCGTACAGCAGGTCACTCCCCTTAACCCGTACAGCAGGTCACCCTCCCTTAACCCGTACAGCAGGTCACCCTCCCTTAACCCGTACAGCAGGTCACTCCCCTTAACCCGTACAGCAGGTCACCCCCCTTAACCCGTACAGCAGGTCACCCCCCTTAACCCGTACAGCAGGTCACCCCCCTTAACCCGTACAGCAGGTCACCCCCCTTAACCCGTACAGCAGGTCACTCCCCCTTAACCCGTACAGCAGGTCACCCCCCTTAACCCGTACAGCAGGTCACCCCCCTTAACCCGTACAGCAGGTCACCCCCCTTAACCCGTACAGCAGGTCACCCCCCTTAACCCGTACAGCAGGTCACCCCCCTTAACCCGTACAGCAGGTCACCCTCCCTTAACCCGTACAGCAGGGCACCCCCCTTAGCCCGTACAGCAGGTCACCCCCCTTAACCCGTACAGCAGGTCACCCCCCTTAACCCGTACAGCAGGTCACCCCCCTTAACCCGCACAGCAGGTCACTCCCCCTTAACCCGTACAGCAGGTCACCCCCCTTAACCCGTACAGCAGGTCACTCCCCCTTAACCCGTACAGCAGGTCACCCTCCCTTAACCCGTACAGCAGGTCACCCCCCTTAACCCGTACAGCAGGTCACCCCCCTTAACCCGTACAGCAGGTCACTCCCCCTTAACCCGTACAGCAGGTCACCCCCCTTAACCCGTACAGCAGGTCACCCCCCTTAACCCGTACAGCAGGTCACTCCCCTTAACCCGTACAGCAGGTCACCCCCCTTAACCCGTACAGCAGGTCACCCTCCCTTAACCCGTACAGCAGGTCACCCTCCCTTAACCCGTACAGCAGGTCACCCTCCTTAACCCGTACAGCAGGTCACCCCCCTTAACCCGTACAGCAGGTCACCCCCCTTAACCCGTACAGCAGGTCACCCCCCTTAACCCGTACAGCAGGTCACCCTCCTTAACCCGTACAGCAGGTCACCCTCCCTTAACCCGTACAGCAGGTCACTCCCCCTTAACCCGTACAGCAGGTCACCCTCCCTTAACCCGTACAGCAGGTCACCCCCCTTAACCCGTACAGCAGGTCACCTCCCTTAACCCGTACAGCAGGTCACCCTCCCTTAACCCGTACAGTACCAGAGACGTTTCTTTGATTAGCTTGTAGTTACATTTACAGTAGACGATTTCATGAAGCTTAATACAGATATAAGGTATAGCTAAAAGGATTAATTGAGATAGTCTGTATGTAGCCTTTTGATTTACAGACGTCCTGCCTAAGCTGAGTCTAATCGTCTCAAACTGGCTGCCCAGAATATAATGAAAAGGACGTCCCCCGGTACTGAACGGGTTAAGGGGAGATTTCCACCTGGAGGATTTTTTTCTGGACCCCTTTCTCCCTCTTGTTTATCCCCATTGTTTTTGAGATTTTAAGACGTTCGCCCCATTAGTTTGGCGATTTTAAGAACCCTCGCCCCATTTCTCTCAATTTTAAGACCATTCGTGATATTTAGGTGTCGATTTTTTCCTGGCGAGCGATAGCGAGCCTGTAATTTAAGGGGAACCGGCCTTCGGCCGGGAAATTTTTCTACCGAAAAATGTACACATTTATCTTGAAAGGGGGTCTAGGGGGAGTAATTTTAAGCTTGATGGAAGTCTAGGGTCAACTAAAAACCTCCCCTTAAGGGGTGGTTTTTAGTTTGATATCAAGACCTCCATCACAATTAAAATAACAACCCCAGGATCCCCCTTAAAGATATTTTTGTACATTTTCCGGTAGAAAAATTTCCCGGCCGATGGCCGGTTCCTCTTAAATTTCAGGCTCACAATCGCTCGCCAGGAAATAAATCGACACCTAAATGACACGAACAGTCTTAATATTGACAAAGAAAAGGAGCGAAAGATCTTATAATCGCCAAACTAATGAGCCGAACGTCTTAAAATCTGAAAACTAATGGGGCTAAGCATGAGGGAGAAGGGGGTCCTGAAAAACCGACCATCTCACCTTAAGGGAGCCCACCTCGCTTTGTTTTCTCTATCTCTCCCTCTCTCTTTGGCTTGTATCCATTTGGCCCCATTCAGCCTACTGTTTTAAGACGTTTACCCCCATCAAGGTGTCAATATTTTCCTGGCGAGCGGTAACGAGCCAGCATATATATATTTTTGTTTTTGATAGGAAGCTAAATTTTTACATTTTTCGATAGAAAAATGTCCGGCGAAGCCGGATTTCTCCATACAATGCTGGCTCGCTATCGCTCGTCAGGAAGAAATCGACACCTGTATGGGGATAAAGTCTTAAAACAGCAGGCTGAATTGGGCCGAATGGATACAAGCCTAAGCGAGAGGGTGAGAAAGCGAAAAAAAGCGATGTGGGCCCCCTTAAAGGAAATTTTGCGTTAACTCTACGGATATTCATAGCCATATCTGAATGAATGTTTAATGGGAGATGGGGTCGTTTTTCTGGTCCCCCTTCTCCCTCATGTTTAGCCACATTATTTTTCAGATTGTATGACGTTCGGCCCTTTAGTTTGGCGATTTGAAGACTTTTCACCCCATTTCTTAGTCAATATTAAGACTTTTTGTGTGATTTAGGTATCGATGTTTTCCTGGCGAGCGATAGCGAGCCTGTATTTTAAGAGGAACCGGATTTTTCTATCGTAAAATGTACACATTTATCTTGGGTGGGTGTTTTTCTGTTTAAGCTTGATGGAGGTCTAAGGAGGAAACAAAAATAATAAATAAATAAAAAAATAAAAAAATTAGCAAATAAATACGCCATCCTCCCCTTAAATAAATACGCCCATCCTCCCCTTAAATAAATACGCCCATCCTCCCCTTAAATAAATACGCCCATCCTCCCCTTAAATAAATACGCCCATCTATCTCCCCCCCTTAATTCTGTGCCTCGTTATGTGAAACTCAAAATAATTCCGAATTGTCAAGTGGAAGTGTGTGTGTGTGGGTGTGTGTGTGGGGGGGGGGGGGTATGTTTGTGTGGGTGGGTGTGTGTGTGTGTGGGTGTGTGTGTGTGTGGGGGGGGGCTATGTTTGTGTGGGTGTGTGGGGGGGGGGATGTGGGTGTGTGTGTGGGGGGGGGTATGTGTGTGTGGGGGTGAGTATGTGGGTGCGTGTTGTGTGTGGGTGAGTATGTGGGTGTGTGTGGGGGGGGTATGTTTGTGTGTGTGTGTGTGGGGGTTGGGGTATGTGGGTGTGTGTGGGTGGGGGTATGTGGGTGTGTGTGGGTGGGGGTATGTGGGTGTGTGTATGTGTGGGGGGTTATGTGGGTGTGTGTGGGTGGGGGTATGTTTGTGTGTGTGTGGGGGGGGTATGTTTGTGTGTGTTTGTGTGTGTGGGGGTATGTTTGTGTGTGTGTGTGTGTGTGTGGGTGTGGGTATGTTTGTGTGTGTGTG
>CM064525.1:11737390-11760325 GCA_032716605.1 Paralithodes platypus | reverse complement strand
GATTAACCCCCTTGAGCCCCTTTCAGATACATTTGTACATTTTTCGGTAGAAAAATGTCCCGGCGGAAAGCCGGTTCCTCTTAAATTAACAGGCGGCTATCGCTCGCCAGGATAAAATCGACTCCTAAATGGCACTAAAGGTCTTAAAATTGACAGAAATGGGTTGAAAGTTCTTAAAATCGTCAAAATAATGGGGCGAACGTCTTAACATTAGGAACACAATGGGGCTAAACATGAGGGAGAAAGGAGTCAAGAAAAAAATCCCTCAAGTGGCAATCTCCCCTTAATACGTCCCGCTGACTTAGTTGCTGGTACATCAAAAGTCATGATTATTTTCCACAGAAAACTGAAAGAGAGTGAAAATCATTATCGTTTCGTGTTTCCTCTTGCATCTAAATTTATAAAAAAAAAATAATACAGCGAGCTTGAAAAATAAAACCGTACTGTATATTTTATATTTGTTTTCTTTGTCTGTCAACCTCGATTTGCCTCCTGCCAGCTGGAAGGGATGAACAACGTGAAGGAAATATACAACTGGAATTACAGTTTTAATTTAGAGGGGTGGAAGCTTGTGGGGAGTAGAGTGTAGTAATTTAGTAATTTTTGGTCGATTTCTTAATTTATTCATTATTTTTTTCCAGTTTCCTCCCTAGACCTCCATCAAGCTGTAAAAAACACTCCTTAGACCATCCCTTCAAGATAAATGTGTACATTTTTCGGTAGAAAAATGTCCCGGGCAAAGGCCGGTTAGTCTTAGAATTACAGACTCGCTATCACTCGCCAGGAAAATTCGACACCTAAATTACCCGAAAAGTCTTAATATTGACACAGAAAAGGGATGAAAGGTCTTAAAATCGCCAACCTAATGGGCCGAACTTCAAAAAATCTGAAAACTATTGGGGCTAAACACGAAGGAAAAGGGAGGCCAGAAAAAAACAGGGCCATCCCCCCTTAATATAGAGTGATGGAGGCTTGGGGGGGGGGGGGGGGTTAGACAGTATTAATTTAGTCAAGCTGTTAGGCGTTATAGGGAGTAGTAATTTAGTTAAGGGGAGATGGGTCACTTTTTTGGCCTCCCTTCTTCCTCATGCTTATCCACATTAATTTGAGATTTTAAGACGCTTGCCCCATTAGTTTGTCGATTTTCAGACTTTTCACCCCATTTTTTTGTCAATATTTAGACCCTTCGTACCCTTTAGGTGTCGATTTTTTTTCTGGCGAGCGATTACTAGAGATAATGCTAGCTATGTCTCCTATTTACTAGTTGGGATATTAACTATACTGATGAATCAAAAGTATTCACCACAGATGTAGGGTTAACTATTGCTGAACTTTGTGATGCTGTTGTACTGTTTGTGTGTGTGTGAGAGGGAGAGTTATTAGGTATATATATATATATATATATATATATATATATATATATATATATATATATATATATATATATATATATATATACACAGTATATATTAGTGTGTGTGTGTGTGTGTGTGACGTCTGGCATGCTCCCCAGTGGCCCAACGTATCCATGGAATGTAAAAACTAAGACACCTGTCTCTCTCTCTCTCTCTCTATCTCCCCGCTCGCTCTCTATCTCATCTCTCTCCTCTTTTTTCTCTATTGCTCTCTTCACCGCCACTTTCCTCCTCAATTACTCTTCTCCCTTACTCTATCTTATCGCCTTCTTATTCTGCCATTTCTCCTTCTCAGACAAATCATGGTTAGTAAGTCAAATGTATATCTCTCTCTCTCTGCTATATCGCGTCCATATCGCTCTCCTTCTCTCTCTCTCTCTCTATCTTATCTCTCTCTCTCTCTCTCTATCGATCTCGCTCTCCAATCTCTCTATCCCCGGAATGTTAAAACCCAGGCGAGAGTTCACCGCTTCAGCGCAAGGCGCCCATTGGAACCTGGGAATGATGTGCTCGGCGACGATCTCTTGCTGTTCCGACAGAGTGCGGGGACAATATCTTTATATGTTGGGCTTTGTTATGACCGCAAGGTTGGTGGCGGTGAGAGAGAGAGAGAGAGATAGAGATAGAGATATAACTTGACTTACTAATCTTTAATTGAGAGAGAGAGAGAGAGAGAGAGAGAGAGAGAGAGAGAGAGAGAGAGAGAGGAAAGAGAGAGAGAGAGAGGGAGAGAAAGACACCAGACAGAGACGAGAGAGAGGAGAGAGGACATAATTTGATCTTATTATTCACTCTTATTTGAGAGGAGAGGAGAGAGACGAGAGGACGGAGAGAGTTCGAGACGAGAGAGACATACCGTAATTTGACTATTATCTTTAGTTGAGAGAGGAGGAGAAGAGAGAGTGAGAGAGAGAGGAGAAGAGGAGGGAGAGCGACAGGGACAGGAGGAGGAGAGAGAGAGAGAGAGGAGACATAATTGACTTATTAATCTTCTATTTGAGGAGGAGAAGAGCGAGACAGAAGAGAGAGAGCCAATCATTTCGACCTTTCTTATTAATCTATATGGAGAGAGAGAGATGAGATGAAGAGGAGAGAGAGGAGAGAGCTAGAGAGGAGAGAGAAAAAAAAAGAAGAGAAGAGAGAGAGAGAGGAAGAGAGACATAATTGACGTATTTAATCTTTATTTGAGGAGAGAGAGAGAGAGAGAGAGAGAGGTCGCGAGAGAGAGGATGGTGAGATTTATGGACCGGGGGGAGAGAGGGGGAAAGGTCGAGGAAGTGAAGTAGAGAGAGGGAGAGAGAGGGTAGAGACACGATGATCCTGATCGAGCCCAGGCGAGAGGGAGAGGAGAGAGAGGAAGGGGGGGAAAAGAGAGAAAAGAGAGGAGAGAGGAGAGGAGGAGGAGGAGAGAGAGAGGAGGACAGATATACAGAGAGAGAGGAGAGAGACATAATATTGACTTATTAATCTTTATTTGAGGAGAGGTGAGAGAGAGAGAGAGAGAGAGAGAGAGAAAAAAAAGAAGAGAAGAGAGAGAGAGAGAGAGACATAATTTGACTTATTAATCTTTATTTGAGAGAGAGAGAGAGAGAGAGAGAGAGAGAGAGAGAGAGAGAGAGAGAAACATACTTGACTAATTAATCTTTATTTGAGAGAGAGAGAGAGAGAGGGGGGGGGGTTGCGAAAGAGGAGGAACGGAATATTAGAGCTACAGTATATACGACAGTTGTTGACAAATTCAATTGTTGACTTCGATATTCCTCTGGCTAAGATTCTAGCTGTGATGTATTTATTTATGTATTATTATTATTATTATTATTATTATTTATTATTATTATTATTATTATTATTATTATTATTATTATTATTATTATTATTATTATTATTATTACTGTCTTTTTGTTAGCCATATATAGTTTTTATTATTTACCGTGTGTAATATTTTGTCGTTGGTCTTAAATAGTCTTGATAACTACTACTGAGGTTCGTGTTGATGTTAACGCTGGTCTCCTTTAAAGGGAGATGGGTCGTTTTTCTGGGCCCCCTTCTTCCTCGTGTTTAGTTAGTTAGCCAAATTAGTTTTGAAATTTTAAGACGATCGACCCATTTGTTTGGCGATTTTATCACCTTTCGCCCCATTTCGTTATCAATTTTAGGACTTTCGTGTCCTTTAGGTGTCAAGTTTGTCTTGGCGAGCGATAGCGAGCCTGTGATTTAAGAGGAACCAGCCTTTGGCCGGGTTATTTTCCTATCGAAAAATGTACACATTTATCTTAATAGAGGGTCTTAGGCGGGTTTTATTTTGTATTTGTTTAAGCTTGATGGAGGTCTAGGGAGACAACTAGAAAAATAATATAAATATACATGAATGAGGCAATAAATACGCCCATCCCCCCTTAATACGCCCATCCCCCTTAATATCCGTTTTTCAGAATTAACTCTAACCAGATTGTTGATGTTTTGACTTTAATATGTTTTTCTCTCTCCTCTCCCCAGGTACCGTGTGTGGCCACCTGGGATTGGAAGCTGACAGGTAAAATACACACACACACACACACACACACACACACACACACACACATACACACACACACACACACAGACACACACACACACACACACATACACTGTGACACACACATACACACACACACACACACACACACACACACACACGCACACACACACACAGACACACACACAGACTATTAAAGTGTAAAACTTACAAAACAAACACACGAAAACAGGCACAACATAATGACAAAAGAACTGATCAAAATCATTATGTGGAAATAACGCTTTATCAAAATACAATATAGATAGATAGATAGATAGAGAGGTAGATGAATAGATAGATATTAATGTAGATATATAATATTGTATGACATGTTTGTGTACATAATTATATATATATACTGCAATAATTGTGATGTTATGTAGTAGGGGTCACTGTATTGAAAAGATAGTACTATTTACCCAAGACTTTTATATAGTTATCTAAGTAGTATCATTCTCTTATGATCTGCTTGTTTTAACTCTTTTAGTAGTGTGATGCCTCTTCATTATATTTTGGCTAACATTGGATTATTTAATTCAGCTTTGGAAGGCTCTCAAGGAATCGAAGGGGTAATGTCTATCTCCATCGCCAAAATCCTTCTTTCAATGTCTTTACTTTCAAGGCCTCCAAAACTTAATTTCTCCATTTGTCTACTTATCACAACCTTCCAGAAAACTATGACTTACTCTTCAACAACATTCATAATAACTCATCATCTTCTCTTAATATTATCGGTGTCTCTTTTTCTTCTGATCTCTCTTGGAAAGATAGTATTACCACTCTTGCTAAAACACCTACCCTGATCACATTATATCCCCCCCCCCCGTCCCCCCACCTCTGGAGCTAGGTGGGGGAGGTAGGAGAAAGACCCGAACAGAAGAGAAAAAAAACTGCCTATCATTCTCTTATAGCTAGCCTAGTATATATATCTTACCTATCACACCTTCCCTGATCACATTATACCCCCCTCCCCACCTCTCGAGATAGGTAGGGGGGTGGGGGGGGGAGGTAGGGGAAAGACCTGAACTGGTAAACACATTAAGTAAATGACCCCGGGGACCAGCCTCACTCAACACGCTCAACAGAAACGTTCGGAGAAACCTAGGATTCGTTTATTCAGCTATTATTCGTTTATGTAACCCTTGCAGTATTCAATTTTATAAGAAGTGAATTATATCTATAATGATACAGTGAAGCAACTTGGTTGAGCCCGAGAACTTTCAGTCTTCTACTGTACTTCTCACTTCTCAGCTTGTTCTTCTTCTGTCCAATTACTCTTCTTTCCTATTTTACTTCAGCCATCTGGTCTAAAATATAATGATAATGATGATTATGATTGGTATTATTATTATTATTATTATTATTATTATTATTATTATTATTATTACTGTATGTGTAGTAGTAGTAGTAGTAGTAGTAGTAGTAGTAGTAGTAGTATTAGTATTATATTTGCTTGGGTGGATGGTACTTGTGGATGGGACTCGTCAGTCTAGGACGGCAACCCATCTAGGGGAGTAAGCCTTATACAAATTCGTACTGCTTACCTTAGGGTGAAGAAGGTTAATGGATGGACTAGCCACACACCATTATATAATACTACTGCTAAAAAGAGGGACTCGGAGTCGGACAGACCCTAAGTTGAGTGGTCAATCCCGTAGGTCCTTAAGGGGAGGTATTTAGTTTGTTCCCTAGACCTCCATCAAGCTTAAAATTACACCCCCTTGAGTCCCTTTCAAGATAAATTTGTACATTTTTCGGTAGAAAAATGTCCCGGCCAAAGGCCGGTTCCTCTTAAATTACAGGCTCGCTATCGCTCGCCAGGATAAAATCGACACCTGAATTGCACGAAAGGTCTTAATATGGGGTGAAAGTTCTTAAAATCACTAAACTAATGGGGCAAACGTTTTATAATATCAAAAGCAATGGGGCTAAACATGAGGGAGAAAGGGGTCAAGAAAAAAAATCCTCAAGTGGAAATCCCCCCTTAAATAAACTGGCACTGGTTGTCCTTCTGACAGGGGACAGGTCCACTTGGGGGCGTTTTGTGAATGGCCACCATCTTAAAGGGGAGTTAGGGGTTTGCAATAGACAGGTGAATAGATAATTGAACAAACAACATAAGGACACTTAAGGCGGGTGACCTGTTCTTGTTCTGTCCTTTTCTATCTTTCTCTGGCTTGTATCCATTTGGCCCCATTCAGCCTACTGTTTTAAGACGTTTATACCCATCCAGGTATCAATTTTTTACTGGTGAGCGGTAGCGAGCCAGCATATATTTTTTTTTTTTTTTGACAGCAGGCTAAATTTGTAAATTTTTCGATAGAAAAATTTCTCCGGCGAAGCCGGATTTCTTCATATAATGCTGGGTCGCTATCGCTCGCCAGGAAGAAATCGACACCTAGATGGGGATAAACGTCTTAAAATAGTTGGCTGAATGGGGCCGAATGGATACAAGCCAAAGAGAGAAAAGGACAGAAATATAAAAAAGCAGGTCACCCCCCTTAAATCTGCAACAGACCTCTCTTCATTTTAGTCTGGTATTCCATAAATGAATATAAAATCGTAGTCATGTACTTAAGGGCAGGTTTTGAGTGTGTTTCCTAGACTTCCATCAAGCTTGAAATTACACTCCCTTGACCCCCTTTCAAGATAAATTTGTACATTTTTCGGTAGAAAAATGTCCCGGCCGCAGGCCGATTCCTTTTAAATTACAGGCTCGCTATCGCTCGCCAGGAAAAAATCGACACCTAAATGGCACTAAAGGTCTGCAAAGTGACATATATGGGGTGAAAGTTCTTAAAATCGCCAAACTAATGGGGCGAACGTCTTAAAATCTCAAAAGCAGTGGGGCTAAACATGAGGGAGAAAGGGGTAAAGAAAAAATCCCTCAAGTGGAAATCTCCCCTTAACCATTAACTGTCTTGATGGTGTAATGGTTAGAGTGTTTAGGATCTGTATGTGGTAACCCAGGTTCGAATCCCGGGAAGATCACATGCTTTCATTAATTTCATTGGGAGGTGTTTGGTGTTGGGGGGGAAATACATAAATTAGATTATTATAGAAAACGTGTAGTCATCTTAGAAAGGACGCAAGGGAATCGAAGGGGCAAACACAATCTCAATTAATCTTCTTCTAACTCCCACATATGTGTTGTTGCTTGTTTTCCTTTCTACTCGTTTGTAAAATCAGTTAATGATAGTCAGAGTAAAAGCCGGTTGCTCCTTTCTATCCATTAATTGTTGTTGCTGTTGTTGTTGTTGTTGTTGTTGCTGTTGCTGAGGTTGTTGTTGTTGAGGTTGTTGTTGCTGAGGTTGTTGTTGCTGTTGCTGAGGTTGTTGTTGTTGTTGCTGTTGCTGAGGTTGTTGTTGTTGTTGTTGCTGTTGCTGAGGTTGTTGTTGTTGAGGTTGTTGTTGCTGTTGCTGAGGTTGTTGTTGCTGTTGCTGAGGTTGTTGTTGTTGTTGCTGTTGCTGAGGTTGTTGTTGTTGCTGTTGCTGAGGTTGTTGTTGCTGTTGCTGAGGTTGTTGTTGCTGTTGCTGAGGTTGTTGCTGTTGCTGAGGTTGTTGCTGTTGCTGAGGTTGTTGTTGCTGTTGCTGAGGTTGTTGTTGCTGAGGTTGTTGTTGCTGTTGCTGAGGTTGTTGTTGCTGTTGCTGAGGTTGTTGCTGTTGCTGAGGTTGTTGTTGCTGTTGCTGAGGTTGTTGTTGCTGTTGCTGAGGTTGTTGCTGTTGCTGAGGTTGTTGTTGCTGTTGCTGAGGTTGTTGTTGTTGAGGTTGTTGTTGTTGCTGAGGTTGTTGTTGCTGTTGCTGAGATTGTTGTTGTTTCTGTTTCTGAGGTTGTTGTTGCTGAGGTTGTTGTTGTTGTTGCTGTTTCTGAGGTTGTTGTTGTTGCTGTTGCTGAGGTTGTTGTTGCTGTTGCTGTTGCTGAGGTTGTTGTTGTTGTTGCTGTTGCTGAGGTTGTTGTTGCTGTTGCTGAGGTTGTTGTTGCTGTTGCTGAGGTTGTTGTTGCTGTTGCTGAGGTTGTTGTTGCTGAGGTTGTTGTTGTTGTTGCTGTTGCTGAAGTTGTTGTTGCTGTTGCTGAGGTTGTTGTTGCTGTTGCTGAGGTTGTTGTTGCTGTTGCTGAGGTTGTTGTTGCTGTTGCTGAGGTTGTTGTTGAGGTTGTTGTTGTTGCTGTTGCTGAGGTTGTTGTTGCTGTTGCTGAGGTTATTGTTGTTGTTGCTGTTGCTGAGGTTGTTGTTGCTGTTGCTGAGGTTGTTGTTGCTGTTGCTGAGGTTGTTGTTGCTGTTGCTGAGGTTGTTGTTGTTGAGGTTGTTGTTGCTGTTGCTGAGGTTGTTGTTGCTGTTGCTGAGGTTGTTGTTGTTGTTGCTGTTGCTGAGGTTGTTGTTGCTGTTGCTGAGGTTGTTGTTGTTGTTGCTGTTGCTGAGGTTGTTGTTGCTGTTGCTGAGGTTGTTGTTGTTGTTGCTGCTGCTGAGGTTGTTGTTGCTGTTGCTGAGGTTGTTGTTGCTGTTGCTGAGGTTGTTGTTGCTGTTGTTGCTGAGGTTGTTGTTGTTGCTGTTGCTGAGGTTGTTGTTGCTGTTGCTGAGGTTGTTGTTGCTGTTGCTGAGGTTGTTGTTGCTGTTGCTGTTGCTGAGGTTGTTGTTGTTGCTGTTGCTGAGGTTGTTGTTGTTGCTGAGGTTGTTGTTGTTGTTGTTGCTGAGGTTGTTGAGGTTGTTGTTGCTGTTGCTGAGGTTGTTGTTGTTGCTGTTGCTGAGGTTGTTGTTGTTGTTGCTGTTGCTGAGGTTGTTGTTGTTGTTGTTGTTGCTGAGGTTGTTGTTGTTGAGGTTGTTGTTGCTGTTGCTGAGGTTGTTGTTGCTGTTGCTGAGGTTGTTGTTGTTGTTGCTGTTGCTGAGGTTGTTGTTGTTGAGGTTGTTGTTGCTGTTGCTGAGGTTGTTGTTGCTGTTGCTGAGGTTGTTGTTGTTGCTGTTGCTGAGGTTGTTGTTGCTGTTGCTGTTGCTGAGGTTGTTGTTGTTGCTGTTGCTGAGGTTGTTGTTGTTGCTGTTGCTGAGGTTGTTGTTGCTGTTGCTGAGGTTGTTGTTGTTGTTGTTGTTGCTGAGGTTGTTGTTGTTGAGGTTGTTGTTGCTGTTGCTGAGGTTGTTGTTGCTGTTGCTGAGGTTGTTGTTGTTGCTGTTGCTGAGGTTGTTGAGGTTGTTGTTGTTGAGGTTGTTGTTGCTGTTGCTGAGGTTGTTGCTGTTGCTGAGGTTGTTGCTGTTGCTGAGGTTGTTGTTGCTGTTGCTGAGGTTGTTGTTGCTGTTGCTGAGGTTGTTGCTGTTGCTGAGGTTGTTGCTGTTGCTGAGGTTGTTGTTGCTGTTGCTGAGGTTGTTGTTGCTGAGGTTGTTGCTGTTGCTGAGGTTGTTGTTGCTGTTGCTGAGGTTGTTGTTGCTGTTGCTGAGGTTGTTGCTGTTGCTGAGGTTGTTGTTGCTGTTGCTGAGGTTGTTGCTGTTGCTGAGGTTGTTGTTGCTGTTGCTGAGGTTGTTGTTGTTGTTGCTGTTGCTGAGGTTGTTGTTGCTGTTCTGAGGTTGTTGTTGCTGAGGTTGTTGTTGCTGTTGTTGTTGTTGTTTCTGTTGCTGAGATTGTTGTTGCTGTTGCTGAGGTTGTTGTTGTTGAGGTTGTTGTTGTTGAAGTTGTTGTTGTTGTTGAGGTTGTTGTTATATGGTCCTCTGGTAATAAAGGGATTAAATGACGAACGGCCTTACGCATGAAAGGACTCCCATATAACCTACTCCATTATAATCTTATCAATTAGGACTTTATGGAGTGATCAGAGGCCCAGATACCCAACAACTGACGAACAACTCTCTATAACAACATCTATAACATCTGATGGGCTAACATATTAACTGATGGGCCATAAAAGGAGATATTTAGGCCTATTGGGAACTGGAACTTGGGACTTTTATGGGTTTGGGTGTCTGGTGGCTTCGTTTAAAAGACATTTCGCCGACTATACTCTATTCCAAGTAAGTAGGCCAAAATAATAAGCCTATATAACTCACAAACTACTAAAATAATCGACATAATATTTTTACAATTTGGGAAGGGTCAGCCAGGGAATTGGTGTGGACATTTACAGTCCATTTGCTCTAGCACTTTTTGAGTTACAGAGGTTAGTGTTCACTATTTCTGGACTAACTATTTGGAAAGAGGTATAGTAATTTCGCCGCAGGGTCGTTCTATTCTGCCATTCATTTTCGGATTTTGTCCCACAATACAATTACGGGTGTCAAATTATGATATATTTATAGAATAATACACTATACACATAAGGCAGCTCAGACGGTATTGTGCAGCATAATTTACTGGTTCGGCTCAATGTTTTAAGGAGGGGGATTAATTTGCTCTCTAAACCTCTATCAAGCTTAAAAAAGACACCCACAAGAACCCCCTTCGATATAAAAAAAAAAAAAAAAATCGCTAGAAAAATGTCCCGGCCGAAGGCCGATTCCTCTTCAAATACAGGCTCGCTATCGCTCGCCAGGAAAAAAGTCGACACCTAAATGGCACGAAAGGTCTTAATATTGGCAAAAAAATGGGGCAAAAGGTCTGAAAATCGCCAAACTAATGGGGCGAATGTCTTTAAATCTCATAACTAATAGGGCTAAACATGAGGGAGGAGGAGGACTCGAAAAACCAACTAGCCATGCCAATTTATCTTTTTGTTTAACCCATTCAGTACCGGTGACGTCCTTTTCATTTCCTTCTGGCAACTCCTAGACGGTTTTAATCAGCTTAGGAATTGGAACTTTCTAAAAATAAAATAGGTTAATTTTAATGCAATCTGGATTACTTATTGCTGATATCTATACGCTATACAGTTATACATATATGCTTTCATTAATTCCATTGGAATTATAGATAATATGGGTATTTGGGTATGTAAAAAGGTGTACACAGTATTGGGCATAGTGATGGTGATTTACGTTTATAGTTTATTGATGGCTACAGTGATATAACTTTATGGGGGTATTGGTTATTTGGTTATCTATATATTAAATTATGTATTACTTTCCTCGCTAGACCTCCATCAAACTTTAACAAATAAAACATCCCCTACACCCCCTGTCAAGATAAATTTGTACATTTATCGGTAGCAAAAATGTCCCGACCAAAGGCCGGTTCCTCCTAAGATTACAGGCACGCTGTCGCTCGCCAGGGAAAAATCGACACGGAAATGGCACGAAAGGTCTTAATATAGATAAAGAAATGGGGTGAAAGGTCTCAAAATCGCATCGCCAAACTAATGGAACGAACATCATAAAATTGAAAAAATAATGGGGCAAAACATGAGGAAGAAGGGGGTCCAGAAAAACGACCCCCCCCCCCCCTTAAACGGGTAGATTAATATGGACACTTTAATGCTCTCCTTCATACCCATTATTTCGTACAGTGTAGTAAATTGAACATACATTTTACTTATATACTGTATATTTATTATTATTATATATTTATTATTGTTATTATATATATATATATATATATATATATATATATATATTATTATTATATATACTGTATATTAATAGTAGCGGTAGTATTTATTATACATTTTATATAGTTAACTAGAAAAACTATCCCCAACACATTTCCTATCTGTACCATATAAATGAAATGTTGAAGCTGAAATGAGCCGTCCAATTTCCATTGTACTTCCTAAACTGCAGACATTTCCGTATATATAAATTTATATGAGGTATAAAGATCCCCGATACAGCCTGATAAATTGCTTTCCTCTGCTTTTCTAAACCTTACATAATTTTGCATATCCATAGCCCTTTCTCTTAAGAAAGGGGGATATTTACTAATCTATTTATCTATCTATCTATCTATCTATATATCTAGCTATCTATGTATCTATCTATCTATCTATCTATCAGTATCTGCCAGGGTTGTGTATTGCGTGTAATAAGCTTGTATCAAGTTAACGACCCATAAATATCTATCTATATATCTATATATCTACCTGTCTATCTATTTATCTATATTTTCATCTATATATTAATTTATGAATTTATATCTATATTTATTTAGCTATACTTATTTCTATGTATTTATCTATCTATCTATCTATTTATATAACCTACCTACCTACCTATCTATCTATCTATATAACCTACCTACCTACCTACCTATCTATCTATCTATCTATCTATATAACCTACCTATGTATCTATCTATATCTATCTATCTATATAACCTACCTATCTATCTATCTACCTATCTATTTATCTGTCTATCAACCTACCTATCTAACTACCTACCTATCTATCTACCTACCTACCTAACTCTATCTATCTATATATCTATCTATCTATGTATGTATCGCGTGTAATAAACCTGTATCCAGTTAACGACCTAGAGGGATGGGAGAGAAATTTGGTGATGGTCAGTAATTCTCGGGGCCTTCCTTCTCTTCCTAACTACACTACGCTCTCCCTCTATCTATCTATTTATCTATTTATGTATTAGTAGCTACCTGTTAATCTACCTAGCTATATTAACTCTCACTCACTTTACCTCGCGCGCTCGCTCTCTCTCTCTCACTCTCTCTCTCTCTCTCTCTCTCTCTCTCTCTCTCTCTCTCTCTCTCTCTCTCTCTCTCTCTCTCTCTCTCTCTAGCAAGGCCAAAGCGAGTAATTACAGACCAATTAGTCTAACTTCAATTGTAGGAAAAATTATGGAAAAAATCCTTAGAGATAAGATAGTAGATTACCTCGAATCAAACAACCTAATCAAAAATAGTCAACACGGCTTTAGATCAAATAAGTCATGCCTAACAAATTTGATTGAATTGTATAACAAACTATTCACATATAACGACATGACGAAATCACTAGATATAATCTTCTTGGACTTTCAAAAAGCTTTCGGACAAGGTGCCTCACCGAAAACTATTGGCTAAACTGGAGAGGATAGGTATCAAAGGTGAAATTCATTCTTGGATAAAAAATTGGCTTACAGACAGAAGACAGAGAGTGGTGATAAATGGAGTGGAATCGGAGTGGGAGCCTGTCACTAGTGGAGTTCCACAGGGTTCAGTCCTTGAACCGGTCCTGTTTCTCATTTACATTAACGATATTGATGTAGGGGTAAACAACACCATTTCCAAATTCGCCGACGATACAAAAATAGGAAATACAGTCCTGAACGAAGATGATAGAAATGCGTTGCAATCTGATTTAAACAAGATATCAGAGTGGTCGAAAAAATGGCAGATGCCCTTCAATGTCGATAAATGTCAGGTGCTGCAGGTTGGTAGCAGAAATATGAAATACAAATACGAAATGAATGGCAAACAAATAAAAACCGCAACGGTAGTAAAAGACCTAGGGGTACTAATATCTGAAAACCTAAACACTTCCGACCAATGTATAGCAGCTGCAAATAAGGCAAACATAGCATTGGGCTTTATTAAACGAAAATTTACATATAAACATGAAAACGTAATAGTGCCACTGTTTCAAAAGTATGGTGAGGCCCCACCTTGAATATGGTGTGCAGTTCTGGTCACCTTATCTGATCAAGGACATTGTAAGACTCGAGTCAGTACAGCGTAGAGCGACGAAGATGATAACCTCATTAAGAAATAAACCATATGAAGAAAGACTTAAACGATTGAACCTGTTCTCATTAAAAAAGAGGAGGTTGAGGGGTCAGCTTATTGAGTGCTTTAAGATACTAAAAGGTTTCGACAAAGTCGATGTAAATGCACTATTCACATTAAACAATACTAATCAAACTCGCGGAAATGGAATGAAATTAAAAACCAAAAAGGCAAACCTAGATGTCACAAAGAGTTTCTTCACCTACAGTGTGGCGACAGAGTGGAATAAACTACCAGCGAGAGTGGTGGAGAGCGACACAATAAACGCTTTCAAGGGAAGGCTTGACCTGTATCTGCAGAGGGGTGGGGTGATTTGAAAAAAAAAAAAAAAAAAAAAAAAAAATGTATGTATGTGTATGTGTGTGCACTGTACAGTATGTATATATATACTGTATATATATGTATGTATGTGTGTATGTATGTGTGTATATGTGTGTGTATCTGTGTATATGTACGTACCGTTGTATATTATATATATATATATATATATATATATATATATATATATATATATATATATATATATATATAATTATACATATAGTTTGTAAGGCCAGACTGCCTAGTAAGGACCTTGAGGTCTGTGTATCTATGTAGCTCTATGTAGCTCTCTCTCTCTCTCTCTCTCTCTCTCTCTCTCTCTCTCTCTCTCTCTCTCTCTCTCTCTCTCTCCTCTCTCTCCTCTCAGTAAACACACACACAAACACACACACAAAATATATATATATATATATATATATATATATATATATATATATATATTATATTATATTATATACACACACACACACCTATACAACCATTATCCCTCTCAACCAACCAATCAACAGGCTGAGACTATAAAATGACGTCATACCCTCAACAACATCATCCCTCCCCCCTCCCCACCCCCCACTCTCTCCCCACCTTAGCTCTTCTCCCCCCTCCCCACCCCCCCACCCCCCCACTCTCTCCCCACCTTAGCTCTTCTCCCCCCTCCCTCCCACCTCAGCCGTGCCGTGTCCGTGATGGTGACGTGACGTTTGGTGTGAACAAGTCCATTTTAACGGAACGGTGACGTGATGTGATGTGATGGTGACGTGATGACTAGTGTGAATCGGCCTTAAAGTATACTACTGGTCCCCCTCCTGGTCTTCATTTATCCCTGCACCATGCTGTTTCCTGCTAACCTGTGCATCCTATATATAAACACATATATATATCCCCTTCAGGACCATGACGCCTTTTTACCATTGATTATGGCTAAAACTAGACGATTTTATGCAGTTTAAGAATCACCTATGTTATTAAGAGATCGTATTTACCTAATTATAAGTCATAGAGGTAGATTTCAAACTAAGGGAAATCGTCTCATGGTAACCAGAATACGATGAAAATTACGTAATGGTATACAACATACAGTATTACATAATTGATCAAACCGTACACTTATGAACTCCTTCAGTATCCAGGTAAGGGGGGAATGGTTCACTTTTTGGGCGATTTTAGCATGTATTCATCATTTGTCTAGTTTCCTCCTTAGACCTCCATCAAATGTAAAACAAACATCCATTAGATCCCCTTTTTAGATTAATTTGTACATTTTTCGGTAGAAAAATTTTCTCCAACATTACAGGCTTATTATCGTTCGCCAGGGAAGAAATCGACACCTAAATAGCACGAAAGGTCTAAATATGGACTACGAAATGGGGCGAAAGGTGTTAAAATCTTCAAAATAATGGGCCAAATGTCTTAAAAATCTCAAAACTAATGGGGCTAAACACGAGGGAGAAAGTTGACCAGAAAACCGACCCATGTCCCCGTAAAGGCTATATATATAGAGAGAGAGAGAGTAATAGGGTACTTCAAATATGTCAATCAAACTAGTATAGGTCTTACATAACACACTTTTCTTTACATAGCAAGCCAACCAAACATGTATGTACTCCGATGCCTGGCTGGCTATGTAATGGAAAAAATTGTATGTTATGTACCAGAGTATATAAATAGATAGATTGATAGCCAACAAAATAACATAAAACAATAAAAAAATGGGGTATGTGCCAAAGTATATATATATATATAGAGAGAGAGAGAGAGAGATAGAGAGATAGATAGATAGATAGATGGATAGATAAATAGCCAACCAAAAAGTAACACCCAGTAACCAAGTAGCAGGTTTTTAAGGCCCGTATATAGATAGATATATACTGTAGATATAGATAGATAGATAGATAGATAGATAGATAGATAGATAGATAGCCAACCAAAAAGCAACACTCAGTAACCAAGTAGCAGGTATGTAAGCCCTATGATCTCAATTCAAGCCCCCCCCCCCCCCCCCTTCAACCCCTCTCAACTATAGCATCACTCCTCTCTGCGGCTGAGGTAGCGCTACGGCCCTCAACTTTTAAGGGGGATCGGCAAATTTGTTGCCTCATTTATATATTTTTTCATAATTTGTTTAGTTTCCTCGCTAGACCTCCATCACGCTTAATAAAAACACCCTCAAGACCCTCCTTCAAGATAAATTTGTGAATTTTTTCGATATAAATATGTTCCGGCCTAAGGCCGGTTTCTCTTAAATTATAGGCTCGCCATCGCTCGTCATGAACAAATCGACACGTAAATGACACGAAAGTCTTAATATTGACAAATGGGGCGAAAAATCTTAAAATCGCCAAGCTCGTGGGCCGAACGTCATAAAATGTGAAAACTAAAGGGACTAAACCTGAGGAAATAGGGGGACCCAGAAAAACGCCCCTCTCCCCTTAATATGAGGCTTGACGTTCAAAGGGTGTGTTGTGTTGTTTGTAATTAAGGAACTTGTCGGTGGCTGGTGGAGGTAGTATATAGGAGGAGGAGCACCCTTCACACCGCTCTCTTCTCTTCAAACTAATTCCTTTAAGGGGGGATGGGTTCATTTTTGGGTATATACAGTATATATTTTATTTGTATTTTATTTTTTCATTTCTTATTTTTCTAGTTTCCTCCCTAGACCTCCATCAAACTTTAAAAAACAAAACGTTAGATCCCCCTTGTAGATTAATTTGTACATTTTTCGGTAGAAAAATGTGCCGGCCAAAGGCCGGTTCTACCAAAATTACAGGCTCACTATCGTTCGCCAGGACAAAAATCGACACCTAAATTGGACGAAAGGTCTTAATATTGACAACAAAATTGGGCAAAAGGTCTTAAAATTGACACACTTATGGGGCAAACATCTTAAAATCTGAAAACTAATGGGGCTAAACACGGGGGAGAAGGGGGTCTAGAAAAACGACCCATCTCCCCTTAAGGAACTTGTCGGTGGCGGTAGTAGTAGTAGTAGGATAGGCCATAGGACGAGGACGAGCACCCTTCACGCCTCTCTTCTCTTCAAACTAATTACTTAGAGAAGTTTGGGGTACCGGGCTCAAATATTTAGTTGGAGGTTTGGAGAGAGGGAGAGGGGGGAGGCTTCTGTCTAACTCCAACTCGGAATATTCTAAACAATTACAGCGTCACATTTATCTAAGAACGTCGTAGCCTGATTTTGAACAGGGTAATAAGGGACACTCAGACCTCGAACCACTCATATCATGTTGATAAGTATGGCCGTTTTTGTTTTTTTTTCTTAAATTTGGCATTGTGAGGCTACAACTCTTAGTTCCAGTGGTTTTCTTAAAAATTATCACATTCACTGGGTTCGAAAGGAAACACATATTCAATTAGGGCATTTATTGGGAGTAATTATTTTAATGTAGTGAGGCAGCTCTGTCCTTGGTGCCATCCTCTACCAAAGGTCTTGGGTGGTGGGCTCTTTGAAGCTGCGAGGTTGACACTCCTTGGCAGGCATAGAAGGGATCTGGGCGATGCACTCTCCGGCGTCGCTGGTGCTATCAGTGGTCTTTCCAGGAAGCTTGAATGTAAAGAGTCTAGCAGGGTGCTGGTTGTAAACACAGCCTGTGGGTCTTCTGTTTTGAGTGAGTGAGACAAGAGGGTTGTAAATTGTAAATTCGACTATAAAGCTGTGTGTAAGCTCAGCAGGGGTGCTAACAAGGATACCAGTTGCATATTGGCCAACTGTTCACTGGTTGTAAGCTCTGTAAGGATGTTTTAGGTAACATATTCGATGGTACTAATTGTTAATTGGGCAATGCTGGTTGCATACTCAGCTCCCGGAGCCCAATCGCCCAATTCCCCTCCTGGGAACTCCAATGAAGTAGTTAAAACTTGCCAGGATGAAGGGCAGAATGCCAGCAAGAGCCCTGGCGGTGCTAACCATTTTTGAAGAACATTGAACCAAACGTTCAGGGTTCTTCAAAGATTTTTTATTAAGAGTTGTGGACTAACAATGCCAGTACACACACACACTCTCTCTCTCTCTCTCTCTCTCTCTCTCTCTCTCTCTCTCTCTCTCTCTCTCTCTCTCTCTCTCTCTCTCTCTCTCTCTCTCTCTCTCTCTCTCTCTCTCTCTCTCTCTCTCTCTCTCTCTCTCTCTCTCTCTCTCTCTCTCTCTCTCTCTCTCTCTCTCTCTCTCTCTCTCTCTCCCAAAGCCAGACGATCTACAGTACATATATCCCTTCCACTCCATAGCATTTTCTTCTTCGGTAATTAAAAAGTAAATAAAAACATAAATAAAATAAACAAATCTATGTACACTGTAGCTACAACCAACAACCTCCCTTTTTCCTCCCTCGCTGTGTTGGGTTAAGGGGAGATGGGTCGTTTTTCGGGTCCCCCTTCTTCCTCGTGTTTAACCCCATTAGTTTTCAGATTTTATGACGTTCGGCTCATTAGTTTGGCGATTTAAGGCCTTTCACCCCATTTCTTTGTCAAAATTAAGACTTTTCGCGTCATTTAGGTGTCGATTTTTCCCTGGCGAGCGATAGCGACCCTGTGATTAAAGAGGAACCGGCCTTCGGCCCGGACATTTTTCTACCGAAAAATGTACAAGTATATCTTGGGATTATTTTTTTTTTTTTTTTTTTTTTTTTTTTTTTTTTTTAAGAGTCTAGGGAGGAAACTAGAAACACAAAATATATATATGAACAAATTTACCAAAAAGTGAACCATCCCCTCTTATTGAATGCTTAATCAAAGACACTTGAAGGGGTTATCACACGAGCGCTATTATCGTCAACTTTCCATCCTCATGTTCATATTTTCAGCAATTTTTCTGGGATCATGGGTATCGGAAAAAGCCTGATGATAGATTTACTGGGAGTGACCGAATTTCTTAACCCCTTCCGTACCTGTGACGTCTTTATTATTTGTCTAGCTATATTTATACGATTTTATGCAGTTTAAGAAGGATCTGTGATAGTAAAAAGGGTTAAGTGAGATAGTTCGAAGCCTGTTCATTGCTGGAGGCCTTTTTTGAGCTGCATAAAATCGTCTAAAGAGGCCAGAATAAAGTTAAAAGGACGACAGCACCGGTACTGAAGGGGTTAAACAGGAGGGATGGCTGGTTTTTCTGATTCCCCTTCACCCTCATGTTTAGCCCTATTAGTTTTCAGATTTTAAGACGTTCGGAAAGCCCATAAGTTAGGCGATTTTAAGACCTTTCACCCCAATTTCTTCGTCAATATTCAGGCCTTGCGTGCCATTTAGGGGTCTGTGATTTTGGAGGAATCGGCTTTCGGTCGGGACATTCTTCTACCTTACCGAAAAATGTACAAATTTATCTCGAAGGGGGATCTTGAGGATTTTGTTTAAGCTTCATGGAGGTCTAGGGAGGAAACTAAAATAATAATAAATAATTTACTAAATCAACCAATAAATTTCCCCTTCCCTCTTAAAAGTTGACCTCCTAAGCTGCCAGACCAGTGTTGAGGACAAATGTTGCCGGAAAAGACGCTAGTGTGATACCAGCTCTTCTTTCCCAAGGCTTACTCTACTTCAAACAAACATGAACTTCTTTAATCAGGATAGAGGATATATTTGTTTCTGTTTGATAGAGGCCATTTTTGTTTCTGTTTTGGTTTCCGGGTAATTAAAGGGCTTCAAATCTATAGCCCTATTTTTTTCTTCGAAACTTTATATATTTTTTCGAACTCGTATATTTGTTTATACTCTCTCTCTCTCTCTCTCTCTCTCTCTCTCTCTCTCTCTCTCTCTCTCTCTCTCTCTCTCTCTCTCTCTCTCTCTCTCTTCTCTCCTATCTCTCTCCTCTTCATCTCTCTCTCTCTCTCTCTCTCTCGAGTGTTTTAAAATTCTAAAAGGATTCAGTAACATTAATCTAGATAAGTTATCCAGAAAAGCCGAAGACACATCTACAAGAGGAAACAATTTAAAATTATTAGGTCGGAGAGCGAATCTAGATACAACAAAAAATTTCTTCACTCACAGTGTAATTGATGAGTGGAACAAACTTCCAAATAAAGTAATAGACAGCTCCTCTATAGATACATTTAAGAAAAATCTAGACTCATACCACAGAAAAATTGGTATGGAGTAGGCAGTAATTATCACCGTTATTATTTGTTCAGCTGAAGAGAGCGTTAGAAAAGACAAAAAATAATACACAAATAAAAAATAAGAATAATAAACATCACTAAATATGTACATACTACTAAGGGTGATGGGTTGGATGATTCCAATTAACCCCAAAATTTACATGCTGCTAAGGCGAAGGGTTGCATGATTTTTTTTTTTTTTTTTTTTTTTTCCTGTAAATTCCTTCTGGGGATTTCGAAGCCCAGCAAGGTTAATCACTTCCAACTTTTTCATGTACGGCAATTGCCGGAGGAACGGAGGGTGGGGAGAGAGCCTTCTTCTTTTCTATCCTTTCCTTCAACTTTCCTTTTCTATCGGATATGCCATCTCTACTAGAATTAAGTCCTGACCACCTCGTTTGGATCGTAAGGTTTGTGTGGCCAGTGTATCTATGTAAATCTATGTACATATCTCTCTCTCTCTCTCACACACAGTGGTCTATTGCACTGAGTCACTATTCGCTTGGCTCTGATAACGTGGGTTCGAATCCAGCTGCCTTTGCTTGAGGTTTATTTCAATACTTTTCTTGGTTGTAGTCTATTTATTCATTTATTTATTTATCTTTTAGTTTCCTCGGTAGACCTCCATCAAGCTTTAAAAAAAAAAAAAAAAAAAAACACACACACCCTAGCCCCCCCCCCCCCCCTCCAAAAAAAAAAACCCACACACACACACACACACACACACACACACACACACACACACACACACCCTAGACTCCCGTTCAAGATAAATTTGTACATTTTCGGTAGAAAAATTACCTGGCCGAAGGCCGGTTCCTCCTAGAATTACAGGATCGTTATTGCTAGCCAGGAAAAAAATCGACACCTCAATGGCATGAATGGTCTTGATATTGACAACAAATGGAACGAAAGGTCTTAAACTCGCCAAATTATTGGGGCAAATGTCTTAGAATATATAAATATACAGTATGGGGCTAATCATGAGGGAGAAGGGGGTCCAGATAAACCAGACCTCCTCCTCTACGGTACTCCTTCACTATCTCCAAGATGTTTAAGGGGAGGGTTTTAGTTTGTTCCCTAGACCTCCATCAAGCTTAACAAATTCACCCTTAGACCCTCTTTCCAGATAAACGTGTACATTTTCCTCTTAAATTACAGGCTCGTTATCGCTCGCCAGAAAAAAATCGACACCTAAATGGCACGAAAGGTCTTTACACAAATTACAGAAATAGGGCGAAAGATCTTAAACGCGCCAAACTAATGGGACAAACGTCTTATGATGTAAAAAACAATGGGGCTAAGCATGAGGGTAAACTAGTCCTCCTTCACTATCTCCAAGACACTGTTACATATTGTTCGGTAGAGAGAAGGAGCGCTGGTACCGGAAGTCCCTCATGCTCACTACTCCCCTCGTGCTCAACTGCCTGCCGCCTCGCAACATAATTGGTTCATTACTAAAAAAATATCATACTAAATTTTTTGTCCTCCAGCCTGGTTGACAGCTAATAATTAACGTACACTTTTATTTTCTTATATATTATTTTATTTATATTTACTTTGTTTTATTATATTACATTTCTTTGTCTCTAGTCTGGTTCACAACTAAAAAATTACATGCACATATATTTTATTATTTTTGTACTTATTCATTCGTTTTTACTTCTATTGTTTTCTCTAGTCTGGTTCACAACTAAAAAATACAATACAATTGTATTTTATTGTATTATTATTTATTTGTATTTATTATTATTATTTATTTATTTATTTATTTATTTATTTATTTGTTATTGTTTTGCCTCTAGTCTGGTTCACAACAAAAAAAGTTACATATACTTAAATGTATTTGTCTGGTTCACTAGACCTCTATCAACCTTAAAACAAAACAGATCCCAAGCACCCCCCCCCCCCCCCCCTTCATATAAATTTGTATATTTTTCGGTAGCAAATTGTCCCGGCCTAAGGCCGGTTCCTCCTAAATTACGGGCTCGCTGTCGCACGCCAGGAAAAATTCGACACCTAAATGGCTGGAAAGTTCTTAATTTTCACAAAGACATGAGCGGAACTCCTTAAAATTGCCAAACGAATGGACGAACGTCTTAAAATATCAAAACTAATGGGGCTAAACATGAGGGAGAAAGGGGTCCCGAAAAAATAACACCCCCTCAAAACGGTGGAGTTGTGCCCGTAACTTTAGCCCGAGACTGTACCCGTGTTACAGTAGCCAATTAGCGACCTTGTAGTAGTAGTCTCTAGTTTGGTCATTAGTGGGCTTCATCCACGCACCTTAATTAATCTATTAAGGGGAGGTGGGTCGTTTTGCTGGTCCCCCTTCTTCCTCATGTTTAGCCCCATTAGTTCTCAGATTTTAAGACGTTCGCCCCATTAGTTTGGCGATTTAAGACCTTTCTTCCCATTTCTTTATTAATATTAACACTTTTCATGTCATTTAGGTGTCGATTTTTTTCCTGGCGAGCGATAGCGAGCCTGTAATTTAAGAGGGACCGAAAAATATACAAATTTATCTTGAAGGAAGGTCGGGGGGGGGGGGGGGGGTAAGGTGCATGGAGGTCTAGGGAGGAAACTAAAAATAATAATAATAATAATATAAAAGATACATAAATGAGCCAATAAATACGCCCATCCCCCCCTTAATAAATACGCCCATCCCCCCCTTAATAAATACGCCCATCCCCCCTTAATAAATACGCCCATTCCCCCCTTAATGAATCTCTTAACCATGTCATTATCACACGCTTCAAGGGACAGGCTTTGTGGACACGCTATAGATATTTTGTAATCCTGTTTTTTTTTTCCTTCTCTTTTAGTATCTTATAATTTATTTTATTTTTGTATATATTCATTTCTTTCTTACTGAGTTTATTTATTATTAATGATGATGAATATTGTAATA
>CM064525.1:11722390-11734890 GCA_032716605.1 Paralithodes platypus | reverse complement strand
GATTGATTGATTGATTGATAGATAGATAGATGGTGCAAGAGCAAAACAAAGCAAGAGAGAGCGAGACAAAGAAAACATTACAAATAAAGAAATACAAAATCCGGAAGACTCTCTCCCCACCCTCCCATCCCAACCCTTGAGCCTGGAGCCCTTTCCTCCTGCCCTGACCTAAATAAATACCTCTCAGCATCGTTCCTTAGGCAATTACCATGATAAAGACCAGTGAGATTTATTAAGCACAGTTTGATTTTAATTATATATATATATATATAAATTTTCCCCAATAAATGTATTTGTTACATAATTATTTATTTATTTCTAGACGTATCTTAAGTCGCTTCACCCAATTAGCTAGGAATTTTAAGACATTCCGCCCCATTTCGTCATGGAATTCTTTGACGTTTCGCCCCATCACCAGACAATATTTTCTTGGAGAGCGATAGCGACCCAACTACAGTATAATAGAAGCAGCCGGCCTTCGGCCGGGTCGTTTATCTACCGAATAACGAACAAATTTAGCTAGCTGTCTGAAATAAGAGCTTGTAAATACAGCTAGATATTTTACTACAACACAAATAAATAAATAAATAAATAAAATAATGGCTCGCTATCGCTCGCCTATACTGGTAGACTGTAATCCCCACCTTTCTGCCTGGCCTGATCTAAATATATACCTTGTTGCCTCGGCCTTAACCCCTTCTGTACCGGCGACGTCTGTTACATTCTATTCTAGCTATATTTAGAGGATTTTATGCAGCTTAGGAAGGCTCTGGGGTTGTTAATTAAAAGGGTTGATCGAGATAGTTTGAAGCCTTATAATTGCTGATCGAGATAGTTTGAAGCCTTATAATTGCTGATCGAGATAGTTTGAAGCCTTATAATTGCTGGATCGAGATAATTTGAAGCCTTATAATTGCTGATCGAGATAGTTTGAAGCCTTATAATTGCTGATCGAGATAGTTTGAAGCCTTATAATTGCTGATCGAGATAGTTTGAAGCCTTATAATTGCTGATCGAGATAGTTTGAAGCCTTATAATTGCTAGATCGAGATAGTTTGAAGCCTTATAATTGCTGATCGAGATAGTTTGAAGCCTTATAATTGCTGATCGAGATAGTTTGAAGCCTTATAATTGCTGGATCGAGATAGTTTGAAGCCTTATAATTGCTAGATCGAGATAGTTTGAAGCCTTATAATTGCTGATCGAGATAGTTTGAAGCCTTATAATTGCTGATCGAGATAGTTTGAAGCCTTATAATTGCTAGATCGAGATAGTTTGAAGCCTTATAATTGCTGATCGAGATAGTTTGAAGCCTTATAATTGCTAGAGATCTTTCCTAAACTGAATATATTAATTTAGTAGTAGTCAGAATAGAATAAAAAGGATGTCGACAGTTCAGAAGGGGTTAAGCACTTATAATGACGTGTTTATTGTTTATATATTTTACGTTTTTGTTTGTTGATTTTGTTGTTACGTATCTTAAGGCGCTTCATCCCATTTAGCTATGATTTTTAAGATAGTCCGCCCCATTTAGTCTTCAATTCTTGGACGTATCAGCCCATCAGCTGACAAAATTTTCTTGGCGAGCGATAGCGAGCCAACTACAGTATCATAGAATCAGCCGGAGACAATTGACTCATTCAAAAGAAGTACAAAGGAAATCAAGCAACAACAGACAAGTCTAGACATTCATTTTGAGGTGGGAATAATATAGGTTTAAAAAAAAAATATATATATATATACAGTATATATATATATACAGTATAAATATATATACCTGTATATATAATATATATTATATATATATATATATATATATATATATATCTATATATATATATATATATATATATTAAACGTCAGTAGTATATAATATTTCTCAACTTTTTCTCATTCTGCTGGGGGACTTCTTTTCCCCAACTTAATTTCTTGCCGACCAACGATCGGAGGGAGAGGTGGGTGGGGAGAGAGCCTTCTGCTTTGCTATCCTTGCCTTCCACTTTATAGCAAATTCTATTTTAGCATAAAGTCCGGACTACCTAGTAGGAACCGCAAGGTCTGTGTAGTCTGTGTATCTATGTAACTTTATGTAAATATCTCTGACTATTCCGTTTCTCCACTTCACTCGCATTCATTAAAATCTATATGTATATCTATGTATCACACACACACACACACACACACCCTGAACAGATACCTTTTGCATGATGACCCAGCCTCAGCATTTTCTTCTTCGGACATTTCAATAACCTTAGCCTTCTTACGGTTCACTGATAGCGCCCCCCCCCCCCCCCTCACTGATAGCACCCGCCCCCCCCCTCCCCATCCCACTCCTCCCTCACCAATAGTCCCCGCCTCTCCTCACTGATAGCAACCCCTCCCCTCCTCCCTGGTAGCACCCCCGCCCCCCTCCTGATAGCCCCCCTCCCCCCCACCTGATAGCACCCCCTCCCCCCCACACTGATAGCACCCCCTCCCCTCCTCACTGATAGCACCCCCTCCCCCCCACACTGATAGCACCCCCTCACCCTCCTCACTGATAGCACCCCTCCCCTCCTCACTGATAGCACCCCTCCCCTCCTCACTGATAGCACCCTCCCCCCTCACTGATAGCACCCCTCCCCTCCTCACTGATAGCACCCCTCCCCTCCTCACTGATAGCACCCCTCCCCTCCTCACTGATAGCACCCCCTCCCCCTCACTGATAGCACCCCTCCCCTCCTCACTGATAGCACCCCTCCCCCTCCCTGATAGCCCCCCTCCCCCCCCTCACTGATAGCACCCCCTCCCCCCCACACTGATAGCACCCCCTCCCCTCCTCACTGATAGCACCCCCTCCCCCCCACACTGATAGCACCCCTCCCCTCCTCACTGATAGCACCCCTCCCCTCCTCACTGATAGCACCCCCTCCCCCTCCTCCCTGATAGCCCCCCTCCCCCCCTTCACTGATAGCACCCCCCTCCCCTCCTCACTGATAGCACCCCTCCCCCCTCCCTGATAGCCCTCCTCCCCCCCCTCACTGATAGCACCCCCCTCCCCTCCTCACTGATAGCACCCCTCCCCCCTCCCTGATAGCACCCCTCCCCCCCCTCACTGATAGCACCCCCTCCCCCCCACACTGATAGCACCCCCTCCCCTCCTCACTGATAGCACCCCCCCTCCCCCCCCACACTGATAGCACCCCCTCCCCTCCTCACTGATAGCACCCCTCCCCTCCTCACTGATAGCACCCCCTCCCCTCCTCCCTGATAGCCCCCCTCCCCCCCCTCACTGATAGCACCCCCTCCCCTCCTCACTGATAGCACCCCTCCCCCCTCCCTGATAGCCCCCCTCCCCCCCCGCACTGATAGCCCCCCTCCCCCCCCTCACTGATAGCAACCCCCTCCCCTCCTCACTGATAGCACCCCTCCCCTCCTCACTGATAGCACCCTCCCCCCCCCCTCCCCCCTCCCTGATAGCCCCCCCCTCCCCCCCCTCACTGATAGCAACACCCCCTCCCCTCCTCACTGATAGCACCCTCCCTCCCCCCTCCCTGATAGCCCCCCTCCCCCCCCTCACTGATAGCACCCCCTCCCCTCCTCACTGATAGCACCCCTCCCCCCTCCCTGATAGCCCCCCCTCCCCCCCCCCTCACTGATAGCACCCCCTCCCCTCCTCACTGATAGCACCCCTCCCCTCCTCCCTGATAGCCCCCTCCCCCCCCTCCCTGATAGCCCCCCTCCCCTCCTCACTGATAGCACCCCTCCCCTCCTCACTGATAGCACCCCTCCCCCCCCTCACTGATAGCACACCCCCTCCCCTCCTCACTGATAGCACCCCTCCCCTCCTCACTGATAGCACCCCCTCCCCCCTCCCTGATAGCCCCCCTCCCCCCCCTCACTGATAGCACCCCCTCCCCTCCTCACTGATAGCACCCCCCCTCCCCCTCACTGATAGCACCCCCTCCCCTCCCCCTCACTGATAGCACCCCTCCCCCCCCTCACTGATAGCACCCCCTCCCCTCCTCACTGATAGCACCCCTCCCCCCCCTCACTGATAGATAGCACCCCCCTCCCCCCCTCACTGATAGCACCCCCTCCCCCCCCTCACTGATAGCCCCCCTCCCCCCCCCCCCTCACTGATAGCACCCCCTCCCCTCCCCCCCTCACTGATCAGCACCCCCTCCCCTCCTCACTGATAGCACCCCTCCCCCCTCCCTGATAGCCCCCTCCCCCCTCCCTGATAGCAACCCCTCCCTCCTCCCTGATAGCCCCCCTTCCCCCCCTCACTGATAGCACCCCCTTCCCCCCCCCTCACTGATAGCACCCCTCACTGATAGCACCCCCTCCCCTCCTCCCTGATAGCACCCCCTCCCCTCCCTCACTGATAGTACCCCCCTCCCCCCCTCACTGATATTCCCCTCCTCCCCCTCACTGATAGTCCCCTTCCCTCCCCCTCACTGATAGTACCCCCCCTCCCCTCCTCACTGATAGCCCCACTCCCTCCCCCTCACTGATAGTCCCCTCCCTCCCCCTCACTGATAGCCCCCTCCCTCCCCCTTACTGATAGCCCCCCTCCCTCCCCCTTACTGATAGCCCCCCCCTCCCTCCCCCTTACTGATAGCCCCCCTCCCTCCCCCCCTTACTGATAGCCCCCTCCCTCCCCCTTACTGATAGCCCCCTCCCTCCCCCTTACTGATAGCCCTCCCTCCCTCACTAACGGCCCCTCCCCCCCTCATAGATAGCCCCCTTCCCTCCTTACTGATAGCCCACCTCCCTCCCCCCGCTCACTGACAGCCATCTCCCTTTCACTGATAGCGTCCCCCCTCCCCTCCTTCCTCACTGATAGCACCCCCACCCACCATCCCCTTCCCCTTCCCCACCCCCTTCGCCTTCCCTCCTCCCCCCTCACTGATAGCCCCCTCCCTCCCCTCACTGAACCCCCCCCCCCCCCCCCCCCCCCGAGCTTATGAAGTCTCCAATGGCTCTCGTAAGGCAGCTGATGTTCATATTTGGATTGCCCGGGAGAGCTTCTTCGATAATTTTCTTGGAAGATCGCCCCCTTTAGTTTGGCGATTTTAAGACATTGTGTGCAATTTAGGTGTCTATTTTTTCCTGGGAAGCGAAAGCGAGCCTGTAATCTAGGGGGATACGTCCTTCGACTGTGACATTTTTCTACCGAAAATATGCACAAATAAATCTCGAAGGGGGTCTTGGGAGGTATTTTTATAGCTTGATGGAGGTCTTGGGATGAAAGTTAAAAAAATAATAAAGATATAAAGAAATGAACATATGAATACAAATCTCGCCATAAATGGGTACCAGTTTCATTGTAGTATATGTTTTCTAGTATGCACACACTATATATAAATATATGTATATATATATACAGTATATATTAATAATACAAAACAAATATAAAAATTATCTTCCTCACGCATACAGTAGGTTTGCATGTGCAGTATTGGCGTAGAATGTACATTTTGACTTCCTGTAGACCTGATTGATAGGATTGTCATATTGCAACCACATTGTAGGTACCAATCGAGCAGTACAGTACCCAGGCATTTGATAAGGAGTTGCTGGAACTGTTTCATTTGTCTGGCTTCCCCTACTGTTTTCATTTGTGCCTCACCTACTCAGAGAGTAATCCAGCTAACTCTCGCAAACACCTCCTCCTCCTATTGATTTCGCAACACTTAGTAAGCACTCCACACTTCTATCCAAAAAAATAAAGAATATAAATGCCATCGATGATGTTGACTGGGACCTTTCCACACTCCCTTGTATTTTTTTTTTTTTTTTTTTTTTTTTCACTAGTATTAATGGGTTTTGTTTAGCTTAGGAAGGGTCTATTGGAGTCCGAGGATATATTCCACACCCTTTGATTCCTGTAGGTCCTTTATTAGTCGAGTAAAATTGTCCTATGATAGCCAAAAAGGAAATATAATAAGACACCATCGTATTTATAAAAGAGTTCAATTTATTCAGTCCTCTCCTACTTTATATCCCGATACCGTAGCAGCACCAGCCAAGAAATTCAAGGGATGTAATGTAATGAAAACCTTCGCCTCTTTTTAGTATTGGTTAGTATTGATGGATTTTGTTCAGCATAGGGAGGATCTATGGGAGTCTGAGGTTATATTCCACACCCTTTGATTCCTGTAGGTCCTTTATTAGTCGAGTAAAATTGTCTAGTGTTAGCCAAAAGGAAATATAATAAGACACCATCGTATTTATAAAAAGAGTTCAATGTATTCAGTCCTCTCCTACATTATACCCCGATACCCTAGCAGCACCAGCCAGGAATCTCAAGGGATGTAATATAATGAAAACCTTCGCCCCCCCCCCCCCCCCCCCCTCCATGACCAAATTCCTCCGTCGGATCACAGGCGAGGGGGGATGAATATTGTAATGAGGGGGGAGGTGTGTGGGTATGTGTGAGTGTGTGTGTGAGGGGGGGGGAGGGAGGTTACATGGTGGAGGGAAAGTTGGGGCGGTACAGGAGGGATGGGGAGGGGGATTCAGTGGGTGTTGTGTAAGGTCGAGATAGGTAAAGTGCGTGGGGGGGTTGGGGTTTGAGGGGGGGTTGGTTATGTGGGGTGGAGGTAGATTAAGTGGGTTGGGGGTTTGGGGTGGCACAGGAGGGGAGGGGATTGAGGGGGTGTTGTGTGAGATGGGGATAAATTGATGGGGGTTGGGGTAGGGATGTGGATTGTGTGGGGTGTAGACGGGTTAAGTGGGTGGGAGGTAGGGGATTGTGTTGGATGGAGAAAGGTTAAGTAGGTGGGGGGGGGGGGGGGAATGGGAGTTGAAGGGGCTTTGTGTGGGATGGAGATAGATTAAGTGGGGTCGTGATGGGGTTGTGGATGAACGTAGGGGTTAGGACGAGTATAGGGAATATCGGATTTAGGAGGAGAGAGGGAAGGGATGGAGGTGGGGGGTGGGGGGGGGGGGTGGAGGTGGAGGTGATGGGCTTCCAAGGGGGTCGACGCGCCTTCTGGGTTTTCTGATATAATCCCGTCCCCCGTGCGCCGCCCTTCTGTGTAAACAAGGGAGCGCCTGCCCCCCCCCCCCTCCGACATCCATGATTAATCTAGCGTGGCATCCGGGGCCCGCCAGGACCAGCAAATTCCTAAAATACGGCCCTTTAAAATTATCTGGAGCTTAAGGGGGGATGGTCGTATTTATTGGCTCATTTATGTATGTATGTATGTATGTATGTATGTATGTATGTATGTATGTATGTATATGTATACATTGGCACTTACCCCATTTTTTTTCTCTCGCTCTCTCTCTCTCTCTCTCTCTCTCTCTCTCTCTCTCCTCCCTAAACTTCCATCAAACTTATCAAAAATATCCCCCCCCCCCCCCAAGACCCTCCTTGAAGATAAATTTGTACATTTTTCGATAGAAAAATTTACCGGCCGAAGGCCGGTTCCTCTTAAATTACAGGCTCGCTATCGCTCGCCAGGAAAATATCGACACCTATAAGACACGAAAACTATTAATATTGACAAGGAAATGGGGTGAAAGGTCTTAAAATCACCAAATGAATGAGCCGAACGTAATAAAATCTGAAAGCTAATGGGGCTAAGCATGAGGAAGAAGGGGGCCCAGAAAAGCAACCCATCTCCCCTTACAAAGAAGTGGCCGGGCTGTTGTCGGGAAGTTAGTTAAGATATATATATTTGTTTACGGGAGGGATTTTATCGTCGTTGGAATGTTACTTTCTTTAAACAAAACAAAAAATAAATAAGTAAATAAATACAAAAATAAAAATATTAATAATTCAGTATTATTATTATTATTATTTGTATTATTATTTGTATTATTATTATTATTTATAGTATGTACGTTTCAAATATATAATTATTTGGCTAGCATACGGGGAATATTTAACATGTGTATAAGTTGCTCAATACATCGAAAATGTGTATATATATATATATATATACTGTATATATATATATATATATATATATATATAGTATATTTGCAGAGAGAGAGCGCGCGTACAGAAGGAAGGTGGAAATAGCTCGGGGGTGCGGAGGAACATTGATATCTAGTTTATACATGGGTTAAGGTGAGGCAGACCGTTTGTTTGGTCTATTAATTCATTTATTCATATATTTGTTTAGTTTCCTCCCTAGACCTCCATCAAGCTTAGAACAACACCCCCTAGAGGCCTAGACCCCCCTTCAAGATAAATTTGTACATTTTTCGGTAGAAAAATGTCCCGGCCAAAGGTCGGTTCCTCTTAAAATTGCAGGGTCGCTATCGCTCGCCAGGAAATAATCGACACCTAAATGGCACGAAAGGTCTTAAAATTGACAACGAAATGGGGCGAAAGGTGTTAAAATCGCCAAACTAATGGGCGTTTCGAACGTCTTATAATCTGAAAACTAGTGGGGGCTAAACATTAGGGAGAAGGGGGTCCTGAAAAACGGTCTTCCTCCCCTTAATAATCTATTTTTGTATTAACTTCACCACAACACCAAACACCTCCAATGAAGTTAATAAAAGCACATGTGCGATCCACCAGGATTCGAACCCGGGTTATCACACACAGATGTTTGACACCTGAACCATTACACCACCAAGACGGTTAAAGGTTTCTGCACACGCCTACGATTTATTATCCATTCTCGAATACTGGATATTAATCTAATCATGTTCATACTCCCACCGCACCATGGTAGCCTAATGTTTAAGTGAGAGGAAAGAATATTCATGGGGCACAGATCATATAGACCGGCCTCGCTATGAAATATCCCTGAACTTACTGATAATCTATAAATGAGGCTAAACATGGAAGAAGGGGGGGGGGGGGGGGGGGGGGGCAGAAAACCGCCCCATCTCCCCTTAATACTTTCAACATTAGGATACCTCTTTCCACGTTATTCAGGCTGTCATTAAAAGATTTTATTAAGAGACTGCAACGCACACGAAGGTGAAATGTACACGGTGTCTACATAACAGACACAGTAAAACCGGTACCGGTATCACACGAGAGCTATTACTGTATAGTCAACATTCGATGATCAACATTTTCCTGGCAACATTTATGGAATATTTTGCACTGGTATCGGACACTAGACTGATGGTAGAGGAATTTAGGTACCCGTGATGTATTAAATGTTGACCTCATAAGCTGCCAGACCAGTGTTGAGGATACATGTTGAGGGAAAAAGCGCTCGTGTGATACCGGCTTATGAGGTACACACATAAACTAAGCGCTCATAATCTATGTAAACACACATATCAAGAGGTGCACACGGAAGCCAAACGTACACACCACATGAACGGACATACACAGGTGGTACACACAGAAGCCAAACGTACACACCACATAAACAGACACAGACAGCTGGTACACATGGAAGGTCTGAGCGGGTTAGTGTGTATAGCCTTATTTTAATTAAGTGGTACACACAGCATAAACGTACACAGGTAGATGGTGCACACGGGAGGCGGAAGCGAGTGTGTTTTATATGTTAATTAAGAGGTATACACAGGAGCCAAACGCACACACACAACACAAACAGACACAGACAGCTGGTACACACGGAAGCCAAACGCACACACACTACATAAACGTACACAGACAGCTGGTACACATGGAAAGTCTGAGAGGGGGGGGGTAGAATACATGGTCTTTTGTTGATTAAGGGGGGGGGTTCGTTTTGCTGGACCCCCTTCACCCTCCTGTTTAGCCCAATTAGTTCTGAGATTTTAAGACGTTCGTTCATTAGTGTGGCGATTTTTGAGACCTTTCGCTCCATTTCTTGTCTAGGTGTGTCCGGTTGGTTTCAATATTTTAGTTGCAACCTTGTCGTGCCTGATTAGGGGAAGGGGGGAGGGGGGGGTTGTCGGATTGTGGTTCCCCTGGCGAGCTGCATCGGCGGGAGCGGGCTGTAGTTGGGGGTTTAGGGAGGAAGCACAGACCGGGATAAAGGTACTTAACGACGAGACGAGATGGGTACGGGGGGACAGCCAGGACGGGAGAAGACAGTGAGTGAATGGGGGGGGGCGTGGGGAGGTAAGTGTACGAATGTTGTTAAAGAGGACCCGATAAGAGGGGTACACACAGAATAAACGTACACAGATAGATGGTACACACAGAATAAACGTACACAGATAGATGGTACACACGGGAATGGGAGTCTGGAGTAAGGGTTGTGGGGTAGGAGGGGCGAAGTGAGGGGAATGAAGGCATTGGGGGGGGGGGGTTAACCAAGAGGTACCGGTGGGGGGGGGGACACGAGCAAGGGGGCAGAAAATGAAAGACCGCAAACTGTAGCAAGGACACAGATAGATGGTACACACAGAATATACGTACACAGACAGATGGTACACACAGGAACAGTCAGTGTGTGTTGGTGTACTGTATAATTTATGGCCGGGGTCGGATGTTAATTAGGGGATAACAAGAACAGAGGCCCAGTTCTCACTACCCACGAGGCACTTATGCTCTCTTACGGTGGTTTGGGTGAGGTTGAGGGTGGTGTATGGTAGGGAGGGAAGCAGGTTTGTGATGTTTGGGGGGGGAGGGGGGGGGTGGAGAGGTGTGGGAGGATGGGAGGGAGTAGGGTGTATGTTTTGGTGTGTGCGGTTCATGTGTGGTTAGTGTGTGGGGTGGTGGGGGTTAGGGGAAGGATAAGGGATGATTGGAGAGAGTTGGTATGGTGGGTGGGATATTTGGGGGGGTTTTTGGTCTACTTATGTATGAAGGAAACAAACGGCAGGTTTGCTTGGAACGGGAAGTTGTTTGACCCCCAAAGAGGCCCAGAAAGGCTCCACAGAAATGTACAGACTCCGAAATCCAAGGGACGTTTAGGAGTCAAGATTGGCGCTGGACACCCGAAAGTTTGATGGGCAGTTTAAGTCATAGGATGTAAGGGAAGGATTGATGTAGGGGGGGGGGGAGTAGGAGAGAGTTTGTGTATATAATAGGACAATAATGTGCAGGGTAGTGCACTGAGATGCAGTCTGCTAAATTCCAATCGATTCCATGCATGTATTCAAGGGGGGGGGGGAGGATAAAATGCATCAGAAAGTTTAGGGATTAAGGTGCCGTAACCGCCCACCCAGTTGGGGTGCATCTTATCATCACCAAATGGTTTTTAAGTGTCACCTCAGGTAACCATATGTGAGTGCTCGGGGGGCAGGGGGGGGGGGGGGGGGGGGGGGGATGCGTTGATCGGGTGAAAAATTTAAAAGCTAAAGTACGTTCTAATGGTCACTTTTGGGGTGGTTCATATTGGAAGGGGGGGAACGTCAGAAGGCATTGAAAGCAAAGTTTGAATAGAACCAAATTTTAAGAGACCGGGCTAGGAAGATTGAAGCTATGTAGGACAAACCTTTTTGTGATAAATAAAGACAAGAATAATAAGCTATCGAGGGATATTGGGGGTCCAAAAAATAGTTGGGTTTCTATTCTGGTACCATATGAAGGTACTGACCGAGGTGTTCATCAAAGGAGGTCATGGGGGGGGTCCATGTACTTGGTTTGATAGGAATCTGGTTAACCCGTACTGTAGGCCATGCGACGTGAGTTCGCTCGTCGAGTAAAAACAGTCATGTCGCGGGGGCTGGTCGCGCGAACGGACGGAATGAATCGCCGTTTCCCAAAGTCAAAATATAGCTTCCCCCTGTAACTGCTCGTATTGAGCGGTACCTGGCACCATGACTTGTACGCACTGCTGTTAGACGTTTGCAACACTTCTCAGCTTATATCCAAACTCCCTCAGGCTGGCTGGCTCAGTATTCCTCCAACTTTTGAGGGGTTTTCTCTGTCGACTCTGAAGCCATTTTTGCCACATTGCCTGGTACTGGAGGGTACATTTATGGTAATATCCTCTGGTACAGTAGGGGTTAATGACAAACAGGCAACGATTATTCATGATATATAACCATAGAGATAAACCGAACAAGGTAGAATCGCCTTGTAATTGAGTATTGTTCACGATGTGTGGGAGGGTTTTCCTCTCACAAACCCGCTCCTCCTAGACAAAGTTGAAAGGAAGGCCTTTTCGTATCATTAACTCCCGTCCACTCACCAACTCTCTGCAAATCTCTCTCTCTCTCAACGCCGCAATGTTGCAATCTCTCTCGACTATTCTACTATCCGCTACTATATATAATGCCGTGTTCCTCAGAGCTATCCCAGTGCATACTCACCCTCCTTTACGTAGGGCACGTGGTACCTTCTTGCAACTCAATCCCACCCCTACGTCTGTTAACTACACACTCGTCCAACCCAAGAGTGAAACGTTACTCTCAAAACTTCTTCTACTGAACAGCTGAGCTCTGGAACTCTCTCCCATAATCTTCTGGCCCTCTTTCCTATGACTTAACATGCTTCAAGACTCCGTGGGTCCAGGCATTTTGGCTCGAACGTCCCGTGATTTTGGCCCTGTCACCCTTTCCACTATGGGGGAGGCCCTCCCTCTAGGCAGTTATGCCTTTTGCCCCCCCCAATCACATAGAAAAAAAAAAAAAAAACCAAAAACACAAAC
>CM064525.1:11685513-11722290 GCA_032716605.1 Paralithodes platypus | reverse complement strand
AAACATAAACAAACACAAGGAAAGAAAAAACAACAACATACAAAAACAAACATGATTAACTCTCCACATCCTGTTCCACGCATTTTTTTAAAAACTGCTCTATATTGCTTATCTATATTTTTGTATCTATATTTTTACTTATCTATATTTTATCTATATTGTTTTCTTATCTATATTTTTCATCTGTACCATTCCTCTGCCCATCCTTTCCAATTGTAATCTGAAAATGTTCCTAGTCAAACATAAAATATTTTCTCCTCTCTATCCTTCCCTTCCTCAAAAAAGTGAGACACAAAAAACTCTTCTTCTTAACCTCATATCCACTGTTCCTCGCGTTCCATTTTTTTTTTTTTTGCCTGCCCGACACCAACCCCCCGTTTCTCTACGCACCTTCTGCACTACCCCTTCGCTCTACCCCCCCCCCCCCCTGTTCATTCTCTATGCCCCCTCTTCACTACCCCTCATGCTTCATTCCGCCCCCTCCTGTTCCCTCTCTACGCCCCCCACGAACCCTCTTTCACTTCCCCCACGCTCCATTCCGCCCACCTCCCTGCCCCCCTCTCTACGCCCCCCCACGCCACCCTTCACTACCCCCCCTTCTTCACGCCCCCCCAGCTCCATTCCACCCCCTCCTGTCCCCTCTCTACGCCCCCACGCCCCCTCTTCACTCCCCCCACGCCCCACTCCGCCCCCTCTCTACGCCCCCATCATTGAGAGCCGGTGGCGTGGAAGGGAACTTGTGCTCACGCCGAGTTGCACCCCCTCTATCGTGGCCAGGAACCCAGGCTACCACCGATTGATTTTAAGTATCGGCCGATGAGACAAATCTCACCGGGGGGTCGGGGGGGAGGGGGTCTGGAAGGTGGGGGAGATTGAGTGGGGGGCGGGGGGGGGGGGGATAAAGAGGCAAGCGAAGAGGGAGGTTCTGCACTGTCCACACACACACAGACACAGACACACACACACACACACATAAATTAACAAAATGCCTTTTTATTGCCAGCCGGATTGATCCCCGATAGGGTGGCCGCGAATTATTATTTTTTTTTTGGGGGGAGTGTGTGGCAGGGAGGCATTTAGTAAAGGAATATACGCTTCCTGTAAACGAGTTTGCACTGACTCACCTCACAAACGGCCCTCCCTCTCTGAACCTCCTGAGAGAGAGAGAGAGAGAGAGAGAGAGAGAGAGAGAGAGAGAGAGAGAGAGAGAGAGAGGTAAAAACTTGGGTGGGTTCTTCTTTTTTGAGGGAGCGTGGGATGTCACTCTTCACGCTCGCTGAACAATGAACGCTTTTTACTTCTCTCTCTTCTTTATACTCTCTCTCTCTCTCTCGGTAATGCCCGCTTTTATTTTGAGAGGTTTATTTTGACGCTTTGTGTGGGTTTTTATGATATTTTGTTTAATCATTATTTTTTGAGGATATTATATACTTGTTTTTGCCATTTTTGAGCAACGCATTTTTTATTTCCCTAGGTTAACAAAAACGCCTTCCCAGACATTCTTCAAACTGATAAATGCCCACCCAGAACCCCTTCAATGTAAATGTTCAGGCCAGAGGTTGATTTTTTATAAGTTAAAGGCTTTCTATCGCTTGCCCAGAAAAACCACACCTGAATGAGGTGAATCGTCTTATTATCGCTAAACTAAATGTGGTGAAATGCCTTAAAATCCCCAAACTAATGGACACATACAGGAGAGGTTTAAAAAAAAAAAAAAAAAAAAAAAAAAAAAAAAAAAAAAAAAAAAAAAACTTCCTCGGACCAAATAGGGTTAAGGCTGTTCTAGTTTATATATATATACTGTATATATTTATATATATATTATGTGTCTCTTTTACGCTCGCTGAACAATGACACTTTTTACTCTCTTTCATGCTCTCTTTTCGGGGCTTTATATATATATCTTTATTATAGCGGCTTTACTTTCTATATATATCTTTATTATAGCGGCTTTACTTTCTATATATATCTTTATTATAGCGGCTTTACTTTATATATATATATATTTATTATAGCGGCTTTACTTTCTATATATATCTTTATTATAGCGGCTTTACTTTCTATATATATCTTTATTATAGTGGCTTTACTTTATATATATATCTTTATTATAGCGGCTTTACTTTATATATATATCTTTATTATAGCGGCTTTACTTTATATATATATTTATTATAGCGGCTTTACTTTATATATATATCTTTATTATAGCGGCTTTACTTTATATATATATCTTTATTATAGCGGCTTTACTTTCTATATATATTTTTATTATAGCGGCTTTACTTTATATACATATCTTTATTATAGCGGCTTTACTTTATATATATATATATCTTTATTATAGCGGCTTTACTTTATATATCTATATATCTTTATTATAGCGTCTTCACTTTATATATATATCTTTATTATAGCGGCTTTACTTTATATTTATCTTTATTATAGTGGCTTTACTTTATATATATCTTTATTATAGCGGCTTTACTTTATATATATATATCTTTATTATAGCGGCTTTACTTTATATATATATATATATCTTTATTATAGCGGCTTTACTTTATATATATCTTTATTATAGTGGCTTTACTTTCTATATATATCTTTATTATAGTGGCTTTACTTTATATATATATCTTTATTATAGCGGCTTTACTTTATATATATATATCTTTATTATAGCGGCTTTACTTTATATATATATCTTTATTATAGCGGCTTTACTTTATATATATATCTTTATTATAGCGGCTTTACTTTATATATATATATCTTTATTATAGCGGTTTTACTTTATATATATTTATCTTTATTATAGTGGCTTTACTTTATATATATATCTTTATTATAGGGGCTTTACTTTATATATATATATCTTTATTATAGCGGTTTTACTTTATATATATATAGCTTTATTATAGTGGCTTTACTTTATATATCTTTATTATAGCGGCTTTACTTTATATATATTCTTGTTTACTTTATATATATATATCTTTATTATAGCGGCTTTACTTTATATATATAGCTTTATTATAGTGGCTTTACTTTATATATATATCTTTATTATAGCGGCTTTACTTTATATATATATATCTTTATTATAGCGGCTTTACTTTATATATACATCTTTATTATAGCGGCTTAACTTTATATATATATATCTTTATTATAGCGGCTTTACTTTATATATATATATCTTTATTATAGCGGCTTTACTTTCTATAATGTCTTGTTATTCATATTTGTTCACCAACCCACCAATTAACTTACAGATATACCTCACTAATGAAATTAACGAAACTAGTGAATATATGTGTCTTCTTTTAGTCGCCCCATTTACCATTTGTTTAATTTGTCCTGATTATTTAGCCTTTTTTCTTGGTGATGTAATGGTTAGCGAGTGTAAGTTCTGTATGTGATATCCTAGGTTCGAATCCTCGGAGAATCACATGCTTTCATTAATTTCATTTCGGGTGTTATTGGTGTTAAGGGGAGGCTTTTAGTTTGGTTCCTAGATATCCTTCGAGCTTAAGATTACATCCCCTTGAGCCCCTTTCAAGATAAATGTGTACATTTTTCGGTAGATAAATGTCCCGGCTGAAAGCCGGTTCCTCTTAAACTACAGGCTCGCTATCGCTCGCCAGGATAAAATCGACACCTTAATGGCACGAAAGGTCTTAAAATTGACAGAAATGGGTTGAAAGTTCTTAAAATCGTCAAAATAATGGGGCGAACGTCTTAAAATTAGAAAACCAATGGGGCTAATCATGAGGGAGAAAGGAGTCAAGAAAAAAAATCCCTCAAGTGGAAATCTCCAGAATATAATGACAAGGACAACTCGGTACTAAAGGGGTTAACCCGTTCAGTACCGGGGAGGTCCTTTTAATCATCTTCTGTAAACCATTAGACTATTCTATTCAGCTTAGGAAGGAAGTCTAGCAATAATAAGGCTTCAAATTATCTCAACCACCAACCCTTTCAACTACGACAGATCCTTCCTAATCTGCATAATATCGTCTAAATACAGCTAAAAAAATATATAACACGTCGCTGGTACTCAACGGGTTAATTTCTTTACTGTTTTTTTGTTTATATATATATATATATATATATATATATATATATATATATATATATATATATATATATATTATTCTTATCCTTTTTGAGGAAGCGTAGGATATCACTTTGTACGCTCTAGGAACAATGAGGCTATTTTGTTATACCGCTTTCTTTACTCTCTTTAAGGGGAGGATTTTAGTTGATTCCCTAGACCTCCATCAAGCTTAAAATTACTCCCCCTAGACCCCCTTTCAAGATAAATTTGTACATTTTTCGGTAGAAAAATGTCTCGGCCGAAGGCCGGTTCCCCTTAAACTACAGGCTCGCTGTCGCTCGCCAGGAAAAAATCGACACCTAAATGGCACGAATGGTCTTAAAATTGACAGAAATGGGGCGAGGGTTCTTAAAATCGCCAAACTAATGGGGCGAACGTCTTAAAATCTCAAAAGCAGTGGGGCTAAACATGAGGGAGAAAGAGGTCCAGAAAAAAATCCTCCAGGTGGAAATCTTCCCTTAATCTCTTGCTTTATTTCAGGTTTTAATCTCGAATTTTTGGTCAACTTAACTTTCTTAAATATTCTTGTATTTCTTATTCTATCCATTTGTTCTTGGACTTTTATCATCAACTTCTTCAAACAACTCATCTTTTATTTTTATTCGTAATGGTTAGACAAGATGATTAAATATTATCTTGACTTTTTCTATTCATATATTTTAGTCCTACCTTAAGGGAGGATGGGCGTATTTATTTGCTCATTTGTACATTTTTCTAGTTTCCTCCCTAGACCTCCATCAAGCTTCACACCCCCCCCCCCCCCCCCAAGTCCCTCCTTCAAGATAAATTTGTACACTTTTCGATAGAAAAATGTCCCGGACGAAGGCCGGTTCCTCATAGATTAATATTTATCTTATTTATCTTCCCACCCCTCCCTTCTTTCCTCCCGCCCTTCCTTACTTCTTTCCATCCTTCCATCCTTCCTTCCTTCTTTCCTCCCGCCCTTCCTTCCATCCTTCCTTCCTTCTTTCCTCTCGCCCTTCCTTCCTTCTTTCCTTCCTTTCTTCCTTCCTCCCATCCTCCCATCCTTCCTTCCTTCCTTCCTCTCTTTCTTCCTTCCTTCCTCTCTTTCTTCCTTCCTTCCTTCCTTCCTTCCTTCCTTCCTTCCATCCTTCCTCTCTTTCTTCATTCCTTCCTTCCTTCCTCTCTTTCTTTCCTTCCTTCCTTCCTTCCTTCCTTCTTTCCTCCCATCCTTCCTTCCTTCCTTACCTTCTTTCCTCTCATCCTTCCTTCCTTACCTTCTTTCCTCCCATCCTTCCTTCCTTCCTCGCTTCCTTCATTCCTTCCCTTTTTATTCTATATTCTTTCTGGCCTTCCTTCCCTTTTTATATATTTTCCTTTCTCTCTTCCTTTCCGTATTTCCCTCCTCCTTCCATTCTCCCTTTTCTTCTTCCTATCTTCCCTCCTTCCTTCTTTTTCTTCCTTCCTTCCTCGTTACTTTCCTTCCTTACTTCCATTCTCCCCTTTTTCCTTCCTTCCTCCTTCCTTCCTTCCTTCCTTCCTTCCTTCCTTCCTTCCTTCCTTCCTTATTTTCCTCCTTCTTCTCTTCATCCCTCCATTCCTTCCTTCCTTCCTTCCTTCCTTCCCTCCTACCTCACGTGCCTATTTTTTGCCCCCTCAAGTCTCACCGGTGGTTCAGTGAAAATATGAAGCCAGTTTATCCTGCCAGGTCCCTAGGGAATATGGGGGTCCCCTTTAGTCAACAGGGGAAGTTTATTGTTACTTTTTCATCCTTTCCTTCATACTTTTCTTTTTTTCTTTCTAAACACACTTATACGCTTTTATGAAGCTTTAGTAATGTAAAGTTAGTGCATAATAAATATATAAAATTAAATATAAACGACTACCTTCAGAAGTCCATGATATACAACAGGTCAGCTATAGACAGACAACATACAGAACTCCCTTCCTATAGACGGCTGTGGTATGCAAAATGGTACCTATGCAGACACTCTCAATATAGGTGCTCAGAGTAAACAACCTTACCTCCCTGCAAAAGACTCTAAGCAATCCCAGGATTCTATAAAAGTTCAAGGTATACAACATGTCAGCTATACAGACATAGCACAAGGGACTCTATCGTATACACATGTCAGCCCATACACCCAGGGTATACAAATGTCAGCCATACACCAGGGTATACAACATAAACATATCAGCCATACACCCAGGGTATACAACATGTCAGCCATACACCCAGGGTATCCACCCAGGTCAACATATCAGCCATACACCCAGGGTATACAACATGTCAGCCATACACCCAGGTTATACAACATGTCAGCCATACACCCAGGTTATACAACATGTCAGCCATACACCCAGGGTATACAACATGTCAGCCATACACCCAGGTTATACAACATGTCAGCCATACACCCAGGTTATACAACATGTCAGCCATACACCCAGGGTATGCAACATATCAGCCATACACCCAGGGTATACAACATGTCAGCCATACACCCAGGGTATACAACATGTCAGCCATACACCCAGGGTATACAACATGTCAGCCATACACCCAGGGTATGCAACATGTCAGCCATACACCCAGGGTATGCAACATATCAGCCATACACCCAGGGTATACAACATGTCAGCCATACACCCAGGTTATACATGTCAGCCATACACCCAGGTTATACAACATATCAGCCATACACCAAGGGTATACAACATGTCAGCCATACACCCAGGGTATACAACAGGTCAGCCATACACCCTGGGTATACAACATGTCAGCTATATAGACACAACACCCTCTCCTCCCCACATAGGACCAACACCCCAGGCGCCCTAACTTCTCCTTCCCTGGTGGTCTCTCGGCTGTGGGACCTTCACAAACCATGTACCATATATTTTTTTATGGATGATATAGTATTATTTTAGTATTTACAGAACACTGCTGGATTTATAAGGAAACAGATAAATTAGTCAATGAATAACTTGCTGCTATATTCATTATGGTCTCCCTACTCTACTGATACTTATATATATATATATATATATATATACAGTATATGTGACATATATATTGTATTTGCATTGTGTATATTCGTTGCTTTTATTTGTGTTGTGTATAACTTTGTGAATGTCTTTGTGAACAGACAACCATATTCTGAGTTTGTATATTCGTATTTGTATCTCCCAGTTAAGGGGAGATGGGTCGTTTTTCTAGATACCCTTCTCCCTCATGCTTAGCCCCATTAGTTTTCAGATTTTAAGATGTTTGCCCAATTAGTTTGTCGATTTTAAGACCTTCCGCCCCATTTCTTTGTCAATATTTAGACCTTTCGTGCTATTTAGGTGTCGATGTTTTCCTGGCGAATGATAGTGAGCCTGTAATTTTGGAAGAACCCGGCCAAAAAATGTACACATTATTCTAGCAGGGGGATCTAATGGATGTTTTTTAAAGCTTGATGGAGGTCTAGGGAGGAAAGTAGATTTTGTTTTTATTAATGGCAAAATCGACCAAATAGTGAACCATCCCCTTTAAAGACCCACAGTATCCTGCTCCAAATATGTAAGCCAAAACTCCTGAACATTAACCTCTTTAACTCATAAAAGACTAGAGGAATCGAGCTAATATTTCTACCATTTGGGAAGGGTCAGCCAGGGTAAAGGTGTAGAAATGTAAAGTCCATTTGTTCTAGCCCTTTTTGAGTTACAGAGGTTAGGGTTCACGATTTCTGGCCTACCAATTTGGAACAAGGTATATGCGCGTCCGACCTAATGATACACAGTAGGTACTTATATATATATATATATATATATATATATATATATATATATACATATATATATGGGTAAGAATACATGGAGTTCTTCCAAAGTAGGCATAATTAAACTCATTCAGTATTCATCCATTTATCTAGCAATATATATATAATCATATTATTAGCCTATTCAATACCGTTGACGTCCTGCTCATTATAATCTGGCAACTATTAAGGGGAGGTATTTAGTTTGTTCCCTAGACCTCCATCAAGCTTAAAATGACACCCCCCTTGAGTCCCTTTCAAGATAAATTTGTACATTTTTCGGTAGAAAAATGTCCCGGCCGAAGGCCGGTTCTTCTTAAATTAAAGGCTCGCTATCGCTGGCCAGGATAAAATCGACACCTGAATGGCACAAAAGGTCTTAATATGGGGTGAAAGTTCTTAAAATCGCTAAACTAATGGGGCAAACGTTTTATAATATCAAAAGCAATGGGGCTAAACATGAGGGAGAAAGGGGTCAAGAAAAAAATCCCTCAAGTGGAGATCTCCCCTTAAACGGGGTTATTCGGTCTAGGAAGGATGTCTACCAATTAACAGACTACCAATTATCTCAATTATTCCTTTTAGCTACCATATATCCTTCAAAAGCTGCATGCAATCGTTCAAATGTAGCTGACATCAATAAGAAAGACGTCAGCGGCACAGTACGGGTTAACCCGTTCAATACCAGGGACGTCTTTGTTATCATATTCTTGACACTGTTAGACGATTTTATTCAGACTAGGAAGGCTCTCTAGCAATAATAAGGCTTCAAACTACCTCAAACAACCCTTCTAATTACCACAGATCTTTCTTAAGCTGCATAATATCGCCTGAATACAATACTATGCTATTACTATAAAATACAAGATAACACGTCGCTGGTACTCAAAGGGTCGATATATTCAAGCAAAGGAATAAATACCCTTGAATTGCTATATATAGACTTGGATGATGTTCGGCGTGTACACAACAACTGTCTTTACTGGTGACCGGTCAACTCAACCAGTAGACCATTTCAACCAGTAGCTCTCAACCAGTATCACATCAACCAATACGGTTAGGTTAGGTTAGGTTAGGTTAGTACTATATTTTGGCACTGGTTTGGTTGGTCTGGGTTAATTTGGCACTGGTTGAGAGCTACTGGTTGAAATGGTCTACTGGTTGAGATGACATGGAACCGTCTTTACTTTGGTCATAAAGTTGGCAATTCCTGAAAAATCCAGAGAAACTGGTTGAAAGGTCACACACCATGTTAAGGGGGGTGACCTGTTTTTGTTCTGTCCTTTTCTATCTTTCTCTGGCTTGTATCCATTTGGCCCCATTCAGCCTACTGTTTTAAGACGTTTATCCCCATCCAAGTGTAATTTTTTTACTGGTGAGCGGTAGCGAGCCAGCATTTTTTTAATTTTTGTTAGACAGCAGGCTAAATTTGTACATTTTTCGATAGAAAACTGTCTGGCGCAGCGGATTCTTCTATAATGCTGGCTCGCTATCGCTCGCCAAGAAGAAGTCGACACTGATGGGGGGATAAACGTCTGCAAAAACTAGTTGGCTGAATGGGGCCGACTGGATGCACCAGCATGAGAAAGCCAGCGCGAAACAGCCAGCCATAACCATAAGCAGGCCCCCCCTTAAAAAACATTTCAGGCTCTTCTTCCGGGAAAGCCATTTGGGGGCTATGCTTTTACAGCTACGTTCTAGGGTCCCGCCCCTGTCTCTATCTCGCTTCAGTGTCACCTATGCTGTGGGGTGTATCCGTGTGTGTATCGTATTCTGTCTGCGAGGAGCGAGAGAGAGAGAGTCGGGGGCGCGAGCGCAGCGGGAGGAGAGGCGCGTCCTTTGATAGGTGTCCTTCACTCCGTTATGCCGATCAGAGTGGTTACCCTATTTTTTTTCTTTTCCTCACCTCACATCAGTAGCGGGACACTCGGGGGGGTGTTGGCCGCTGGACGGCCCGCAGTGTCTCGGGCCGGCGGTGCGACCGGGTGAGTGTGTTTGGGGCTGGGTTGTTGGGACGAGTGGGCGGCACGAGTTTTGGCCCGGCCACACTAAGTGCCACACTCCTTTCTCCACCCTCTTTTTCGCCTGTATTCGTTTTTCCTTTTTTTACCCCCACCAACCCTTTTATCATCCTAATCTATTCCTCCTTTTGTCTCTCATCTGTGCTGATGTTTGTTTACCTCTTTCGGTGCTCTGTTCCTTCTTTTTTTAGTGGACCTGGCCTGCTGACCTACCGGAGTTCTGCATTTGTCTTCTAATCCCTCGCCAACAAAGCAACTTTACACTCCAGTCTTGTACATTTTTTCCCATACCGCACACGGATCAAACTCCTCCGCCTTCTGTGGTCGTGAGTGTTGTGTGGCGTTTGCCCGGGCGGTGTGTGGCAGAGCGAGTGCGTGTAGCCGCCGTGTTTTGGTGGCCCGTTTCCCTTGGTTGGCGGAAGTGTTTTTTTTTGGTGAGGCACAGGACGGTGTTTTTTTGCATGGCGCGCTTGCCGACGGCGCCGGCGATGTTGTGAGCAGGTTTTTTATATTTGGGGGGGAGGGGGGGGGGGGGGGGGGGGGGGGGCGCGGGGGGGGGGGGGGGGGGGGGGGGGGGGGGGGGGGGGCGGGGGGGGGCGCGATATCGGGGGGGGGCGGACGAGTGCCTCACCAAGAGTTGAAACGCGTGGCAAGGGCCACTCACACCCCGAAACCCCACCTCTCAACCCTTTTCCCCAGACGCGCCCCACGATCGAGCCAAAAATTTTTTTGGGGGCCACCATCACCTGGCACACTACGGAGTTTGAAGCAATTTAAGTCATAGGAAGAGGGAAAGACTGATTCTGGGAGAGAGTTCAAAAGCTCAGCTGTTGAATAGAAGAAAGATTGAGAATACAGTTTTTGGGTTGGAGAGTTGCACAGAGTAGGGGTGGGATTGTGTTGTAAGACGGGTGCTACGTGCTCTACAAAGTGGGAGTGATATACACTGAGATAGCTCTGAGGAACACTGCCTGTCTCCTACTAACATCTTCTAATCTTGCCACAGATGTTGTGTGTGTGTAAGTGTGAGAGTCCGAGTGTAGTGGGTGAGACAGTGAAGCACGGGAACGAGATGGCTTCAGAGATGGGGTCGTTTCGGGTCATGAGTGAGCACCGTGCCTCATGTGAAGGCAAGATGGCAGGTGCTCGTTGTGCTCTACGTGCTTCACATGTCTCACTCCCTAGACTGGAACAAGACCTCACGGGCTTCACTGTTCATTGTAAAGCGGTGAATGTTAAGGCTCTCAGCCTATGCCCGAGAGGAAGTAAGTTGGAATATAGAAAAAAAAAAAAAAAAAAAAAAAAAAAAAAAAAAGACATTAGTTCCACGGCAGTTCTTCCTTTTCCAATTTTCCCTTACCCACTCTAAACCACTGTTTGGACACTTGATCCTCAGTGTTTTGGAGACCATGCAGCCTAGAGGTGTAGTGAGACCTGTTGTTCCTTGATTTCCTGTGTACTCCTTTGTAATAGCGGTAGAATAGTGAGAGAGATACAACATTGCGGCGAAGGGAGAGAGAATAGTGAGCGAGATGGCTAAGTTTCCCCTTTGTAGTCCATGGTTCTCCTTTGTGACCAGATATAATGTCCACCACCTCACTACAAGAGCATGTACGTTCGTTAGTACTAATACCAATGGACCCATTGCTATCTGTATCGAACGTAAACAAGACTATACAATGCTCTACTATATAACTCCCGTCCACTCACCAACTCTCTGCAATCTCTCTCTCTTCGCCGCAATGTTGCATCTCTCTCGCTATTCTATCGCTACTATAATAATCAGTGTTCCTCAGAGCTTTCCCAGTGTATACCACCTCCTTTACATAGGGCACGTGGTACCCGTCTTGCAACACAATCCCACCCCTACTCGGTGCAACTCTCCAACCCAAGAGTGAAACGTTACTCTGACTTTCTTCTATTCAACAGCTGAGCTCTGGAACTCTCTCCCAGAATTAGTCTTTCCCTCTTCCTATGACTTAAATTGCTTCAAACACCGTGTGTCCAGGCATTTTGGCTCGAACGTCCCTTGATTTTGGCCCTGTCACTCTTTCAACTATGGGGGATGCACTCGCTATAGGCAATTCTGCCTTTTGCCTCCCTCTCTCACATAGAAAACAAAAACAAAAATCCCAAATAACTCCGAACCTAGTCTTAACCCCTTCTGTACCTGCGACATCCTTGAAATGTTGCTTTAGCCATACACTTACACGATTTTGTGCAGATTAAGAAAACAAATTGGTAGTAAAAAGGGTTAAGTGAAATAGTTCAAAACCTGTTAATTGCTGGAGGCCCTTTTAAAACTGACTAACATTATATAATAGTAGCCATAATAAAGTTAGTAAGACGCAACCGGTACAGAAGGGGTTAAAGTATATGCCAGACAAATATCAAAGAATGCGTACTGGTAAACTGGTTCCCATGTTGTTGTTGTTGTTCCCCAAGCTGCCTGGCCGAACAGCCGCAAGGCCCCGAGCAATTCCAAGGCCATAACCGAGCGCCCCCACAGAACCCTCCCTGCCGACCACAATAAAGCCTGGGTGACCGAAGCCACTCCATGGCGGGGAGCTGAGAAGGGTGCGGAAACGCCCGGGAAACCAAAGCCCCACCCAGGGCCCTGTGCCCCTCAGCAATTATGAAGAGAAAGTTGAGGGGCAAGGGAAAAATGTGACGCTTTGGCTTCCAATCTTGGTAGATTGGGAGGTCAATCCACGGAAAAGACGCCGTCACTTGAGATCTAGAAAATATATAAGTTAAAGGAACAGTCAGAGTAAGCTATGGGTATGGCAGAGATCGCTCAGTTCTCACTCTGATAGACCAGCCCATCACCATACTGGTTCCCATGTAAATATATATACAGTATATACACTGTATATATATATAAATGCTGCTGAAATATATAACACACAGACGTCAACCCGATTAAAGATTACAGACAATCTCAATCCTTTTAGCTACCATACAATATATCCTTCCCAAGCTTCATAAAATGCAGCTGAAATGATTAACAAAAAGACTTCTACCCGTTTAATGATGACAGAGTATCTCAATTAATCCTTTGAGCTGCCATATACCTACCTATAAGGTCACCTAAGGTTGTGTTCGCCACTCTCCTAGCAGCACCGAGGAGTGCGTCGCCCCTCGTTCGGGGTTGCTGCGATATATCCTTCCTAAGCTGTATCAAATCGTCTAAATGCAGCTGAAAAAAGGTGTCTACCCGTTTAAAGATTTCAGACCATCTCAATTAATCCTTTTTAGCTACCCTATACCCTTCCTAAGCTTCATAAAATCGCCTCAATGCAGTTGAAATCAATAACAAAAAGACGTCGCCGGTTCTGTGAGAGTCATATACTGTACGGTAGCGCTAATAAGTCATGTCTCAGCTATCATTACGTTTGTCTCGCTCTGTGCTGTATTGATGTCCGTCAGATGTTGAATAGGGTGGGTAAGGGTAGGAATATTTGTTTATATCTCACCCGAAATAAAAAAAAATCACGTTCAGATATAGCTGATAAAATTTATGGATAGAAATATACTTGATGCTAAGGAGGATTCACTGATTTGGCCGACTGTACAGTTGGTCAAATAAGTCTTGTTGCCGCTGTCATTACATTTAGCTCGCTGTGTGCTGTATTAGTGTCTGTCAGATGTTGAATAGGGCGTGTAAAGATAGGAACATGTTTGTATATCTCACTCGAAACGATGAAGTAACGCTTAGATAGTGCTGATATAAATCATTGCTCGAAATATACTTGGTGCCGCGACATCACTTATTTGGCCGACTGTGCAACCAATGAATAAGAAATGTCGGTGACCCCACGTTCGATTCCCGGTGTCTACTTTCTTTCTTAACATTTCTGAAAGTTAACCGGAACTTATAGAATAGATAATGTTGAGGTTGGAGGCTCGCTCGCTCTCTCTCTCTCTCTCTCTCGTTCCGCCTTACTGTCCTTCCCTTAAGGGGAGGTTTCTAGTTTGTTTCCTACTCTTCCAGTAATCTTAAAATTTCACCCCCTTGACCCCTTCTCAAGATAGATTTGTACATTTTTCGGTAGAAAAATGTCCCGGCCGAAGGCCGATTACTTTGAAATTACAGGCTCGCTATCGCTCGCCAGGATAAAATCGACACCTAAATGGCACGAAAGGTCTTAAAATTAACAGAATGGGACGAAAATTCTTAAAATCACCAAACAAATGGGGCAAACATCTTAAAATCTCAAAAGCAATGGGACTAGACATGAGGGAGAAAGGGGTCAAGAAAAAAGTCCCTCAAGTGGAAATCTCCCCTTAAACTCAGTCGCATTTTTTTTTTTTTAGATGAAAGGCCGGATTGTCTAGGAAGGATTGCAAAGTATGTGTATTTTGTGAATCTAGCCCTCTTACTCTCACACACACGCACAATCTCTCTCTCTCTCTCTCTGTAGTATACAATAGTAAACAATATTTCTCAACTTCCTTCTGCACTATGAGTTTCCCAGTACAAAGTTTCTCACTCTGCTGGGGACCTTGTTTCCCCCAACTAAATTTCATGCCGACCCAAGATCGGTGGGAATGGTGGGTGAGGAGAGAGCCTTCTGCTTTGCTATCTTTACCTTCCACTTTGTAGCAAATTCTATGTTAGCATTAAGTCGGGATTACCTAGTAGGGACCGCAAGGTCTGTACAGTCTAGGTATGTATGTGACTCTACGTAGCTCTAACTCACTCTTTCTCTCTCTCTTCTTTTCTATCCTTTCCTTCAACTTTCCTTTTCTATCGGATATGACATTTCTACTAGAATTAAGTCCTGACCACCTCGTTTGGATCGTAAGGACTGTGTGGCCAGTGTATCTATGTATATCTATGTAAATCTCTCTCTCTCTCCGGCCTGTCCCCCGTCCGCCCCCCGCCCCCCCAGCCACACAGAACAAATCCCCCCCCCCCCCCCCCCCCCCCGTATGAAAGCTCTTTGTCCACTCTCTCTCTCTCTCTTACACGGGCGGAAGTTTGGGGAGTTTTTTCCGTGACGGCAGGTCTTTGTGGCCGTGTCAGAGCCGCCTAGCCGGGAAATGAGGCGAGGTCCCGGGATTCCCACGTATGTACACTGATTGTTTGTTGGGGGGAAGCGGGGTGAAGCGGCCACACACACATTTCTAAACGGTCTTGGCAAAAAACGGCCACAAAAACGGGTAGAGCAATAACGGCCACACACTCCTAAACGGCCATATCAAAATGGCCACAATAATAATGTCTATAGCAAAAACGGCCACATTAAATATGGCCGTACCAAAAACGGACAAAATAAAACGACCATAGCAAAAACGGTCACAATCAAACGGCCATAGCAAAAACGTTCACAATCAAACGGCCATAGCAAAAACGATCACAATCAAACGGCCATAGCAAAAACGGTCACAATCAAACGGCCATAGCAAAAACGGTCACAATCAAACGGCCATAGCAAATATGGCCCCAATAAAGGGGGTTCTAGCAATAACGGAACATACCCTCCTAAACGGCCGTGGCAAAAAAAGGCCACAATACAAATGGTTATAGCAATAACGGCCACAATAAAAACGACTATGGCAAAATCGGCCCCAATAAAAAAGCCTCGAGCAATAACATAAAAAATAATAATAATAATAATAATAATAATAATCTACTCGGTTTAGCTAAGATTAGGTTTGTTTGGGATTTGTTTGGTTAGATAAGTTAATTTAAGTAAGATTAGTTAAGGGGAGGTTTCTAGTTTGTTTCCTACTCCTCCAGCAATCTTAAAATTTCACCCCCTTGACCCCTTTTCAAGATAAATTTGTACATTTTTCGGTAGAAAAATTTCCCGGCCGTAGGCCGATTACTCTTAAATTACAGGCTCGCTATCTCTCGCCAGGATAAAATCGACACCTAAATGGCATGAAACGTCTTAAAATTGACAGAATGGGGCGGAAATTCTTAAAAATCACCAAACTAATGGGGAAAACGTCTTAAAATCTCAAAAGCAATGGGGCTAGACATGAGGGAGAAAGGGGTCAAGAAAAAAGTCCCTCAAGTGGAAATCTCCCCTTAAGCCTTGTTAAGGTTAGGCTTGGTTTCTGTTTGGTTATATAGGATAGGTTAGATTAGGTGATGTTAGGTTAGGTAAGATTAGGTGAAGTTAGCCTAGGGTTTTGCTTGGTTAGGTTAGGTTAGGTTAGGTAAGATTAGGTGAAATTAGGCTAGGCTTTTGTTTGGTTAAAGTAGGTGAGGTTAGGATAGATTAGGTGAGATTAGGCTGGGTTTTTGCTTGGTTAGACAGGTTAGGTTAGGTTGGATTAGGTGAGATTAGGCTAGGTTTTTGCTTGGTTAGGTTAAGTTAGGTTAGGATAGATTAGGTGAGATTAGGCTGGGTTTTTGCTAGGTTAGACAGGTTAGGTTAGGTTGGATTAGGGATCGACTTGAAATGGGTAAGTTAGGTTAGGAAACTAGCCATTTGTGTTTGTATAAATTTTGCTTTGAGGTCGTTTTGGTTGTGGCCGTTTAGGTTGTGGCCGTTTAGGAGTGAGGTTGTTGTGAATTGAAGTTACTTCGGGCTGGAGTGACAAAAGTTTAGGACAAAAGGGGCGCTACTGGATTCTTGGACAGTTAAGGGGAGGTATTTAGTTTGTTCCCTACGTTTTCATCAAGATTAAAATTACACCCCCTAGACCCCCTTTCAAGATAAATTTGTACATTTTTCGGTAGAAAAATTTCCCGGCCTGAGGCCGGTTGCTCTTAAATTACAGGCTCGCTATCGCTCGCCAGGAAAAAATCGACACCTTAATGGCACGAAAGGTCTTAAAATTGACAGAAATAGGGCAAAATGTCAAAAATTTCCAAACTACTAGGGCGAACGTCTTAAAATCTCAAAAGCAATGGGGCTAAACATGAGGGAGAAAGGAGTAAAGAAAAAAATCCCTCAAGTGAAGATCTCCCCTTAAAGCCGGTGTCACACGAGCGCCTTTTCCGGCAATTTTCGATGAGCAAGTTTTTTCTCCCACTATTTTGAGGCTCTTTCGTATTGGAATCGGACACTAGATCGAAGGTAGGTTATGTCAAGTAGCTTAATTATAATGGAACTTGTATTTTGAAACTACCAGATAGCAATTGCTCGTGTGACACCGCTTTAAGGATTTATTTCCCCCTAGACCCCATCAAGCTTAACATAATACCCCTAAGGGGGGGGCCCCCCCCCCACCCCTTTGAGACGTATTTGTACATTTTTCGGTGGAAAACAAATCAGACCGAAGGTCGGTTCCTCCTACATTACAGGCTCGCCATATCTCGGCACTCGACAACTAAACGGCACGAAAGGTCTTCAAATTGACAAGGTAGTGGAGTGAAAGGTCGTGAAATCGCGAAACTAATGGAGCGAACACCTCATAATCTCAAAACTAATGGGGCTAAACATGAGGGAGAAGGGGGTCCAGAAAAATCAATGACCTCCCCGTAAGTCACACAAAACAACACAATACAAGAGAGCTGTACCATCGGCCCCCCCCCCCCCTAGAATAGCCCCAAGATGTGGGCCCAGCAGAACAGTGGAGCTAGGAAAAGGAAGGAAGGAAGGAAGGAAGGTAGGTAGGTAGGAAGGTAGGTATAGGTTGGTAGGAAGGTAGGTGTAGGTTGGTAGGAAGGTAGGTGTAGGTTGGTAGGAAGGTAGGTGTAGGTAGGTAGGAAGGTAGGTAGGTAGGTAGGTAGGTAGGTAGGTAGGTAGGAAGGAAGGTAGGTAGGTAGGTAGGTAGGTAGGAAGGAAGGTAGGTAGGTAGGTAGGAAGGAAGGTAGGTAGGTAGGTAGGAAGGTAGGAAGGTAGGTAGGTAGGTAGGTAGGTAGGTAGGTAGGTAGGAAGGTAGGAAGGAAGGTAGGTAGGTAGGTAGGAAGGAAGGTAGGAAGGTAGGTAGGTAGGTAGGAAGGAAGGAAGGTAGGTAGGAAGGTAGGTAGGTAGGTAGGTAGGTAGGTAGGTAGGTAGAAGGAAGGAAGGAAGGAAGGTAGGTAGGTAGGTAGGAAGGTAGGTAGGTAGGTAGGTAGGAAGGTAGGTAGGTAGGTAGGTAGGAAGGTAGGTAGGTAGGTAGGAAGAGGAGGGGTAGGAAGTAGGTAGGTAGGTGGTAGGGGGGGTGGATAGTAGGAGGAGGAATGAATGAATTAATGAAGGTAGGAAGGAAGGAAGGAAGGAATAAAAGAATGAATGAATGAAGGAAGATAGGAAGGAAGAAAGGAAGGAAAGAGCCGCGTACTTCCCCCTCGAATAGCCCAAGACGTGGACCCCAGCATACCATTGAAGCTTGGAAGGAAGGAAGGAAGGAAGGAAGGAAGGAAGGAAGGAAGGAAGGAAGAGAGAAAAGGAAGGAAAATATGAATGAATGAATGAATGAAGGAAGGAAGGAAGGAAAGGAAGACATTAAGAAAGAAGAAAGTAAGGAAGAAAGAAATGAAGGAAGAAAGGAAGGAAAGAGCCGCGTCCTTCCCCCTCGAATAGCCCCAGACGTATACCACTGAAGCTTGGAAGGGGTCGGAACAGTGAGACAGATGGACAGTGGATTATCTTAGACGGTTCCGATCTTACTGCTGGACGGACAATGAATCACATACACCGGCTGTTGTTCCTGTTATATGTGTGTGTGTATGTGTATGTGTGTGTCTGGGTGTGTATGTGTATGTGTGTGTCTGGGTGTGTGTGTGTGTGTGTGTGTGTGTGTGTGTGTGTGTGTGTGTGTGTGTGTGTGTAAGTATGACTGGGTATCTCTCTCTCTCTCTCTCTCTGTTAGAATGGGTGGATGTGAATGTGTGTTTTACATCTTTGTTAATGAATAATGTGTCTTTATATCCTGAGTTTTTCAATAGTCTCTCTCTCTCTCTCTCCTTGATTGGGCAGCTAGTTTCGTGTGCAGATATAATGCTTACTGCGTGTCATTGAAGGTAATTAGTGCAGATGAATTACACAGTTACTGAGGCATTGGTCTTCATCGTACTATTGGCTATTAATACAGACTATCCGGTAGTTGTTTTTTCAAAGAAGAAATTATAAGCTTAATGGGGAGCTAGTTGCTTTTTCTCCCGCATGTTTAGTTCCATAACTTTGAGATATTAAGACGTTCGTTCCATTGGTTTGACGATTTTAAGACCTTTCGCCCCATATCTTTGACAATTTAAAGATCTTTCGGGCGATTTAAATGTCGACTTTTCTTGGCGAGCGAGAGCGAGCCTGTAATTTTAGGATCAGGACAGTTTTCTACCGAAAAATTTACAAATTTGTATTGCTACTGCAAGATTATTTTACACAATATATGAATGACCTCTGGGAATAGCTCAATACACTGTGACGTCATTCCTGTTATATTCGAACGTCTGTACATAGCTACAAAACACTAAAATGTTACGTCATCCGATTGAAAGGCTAAAACAAGATGGGGGGCAACACACAGCCCTGTTTCACAACGGGTGTGATTTTGAACTTTACTTGCCAGTGGCATATAAATATATCTCGCTACACACTAGACTCCTAATAGCAGACAAAGTTCGACTAATTCTACTTTCCGTGTAAGCTTAAGGGGAGGTTTTTAGTTGATTCCCTAGACTTCCATCAAGCTTAAAATTACTCCCCCTTGACCCCCTTTCAAGATAAATGTGTACATTTTTCGGTAGAAAAATTTCCCGGCCGAAGGCCGGTTCCCCTTAAATTACAGGCTCGCTATCGCTCGCCAGGAAAAAATCGACACCTAAATGGCACGAATGGTCTTAAAATTGACAGAAATGGGGCGAGGGTTCTTAAAATCGCCAAACTAATGGGGCAAGCGTCTTTAAATCTCACAAGCAATGGGGGCTAAACATGAGGGAGAAAGAGGTTCAGAAAAAAATCCTCCAGGTGGAAATCTCCCCTTAAAGAATATAATAGTCAATGATTACCTTGAATGATTACCTTGAATGATTACCTTGAATGATTACCTTGAATGATTACCTTGAATGATTACCTTGAATGGATCGAAAGCAAAATGCAATAGCCTAAACAAGAGCTTGCTAAGACAAAGTACAGAAGAGGAGCTCATGACGGAACGAGTGGAGGAACCAAGATCTTCTAAGCCCCCTTAATTCCCCTCATTCCACTTGAGGGGGTCGGCGAGCCCCTTAAATAACCGGACTTGTTAGGGAGTCCATTGGTGAAGATTTTACGAGTGTGTGCCGGGTCCCTGAGAGGCGTAATAGTGTAGAGTACTGGGTGATAGTGGAGAAAGATAGGGACAACTGCTGTGTGTGTGTGTGTGTGTGTGTATATATATATATACGGTATATATATATATATAATATATATCTAGATATAGATATATATATATATATAATATATATATATATATATATATATATATATATATATATATATATATATCGTATATAATATATATCTCTCTCATCGCTCTCTCCTCTCTCTCTCTCCTCTCTCTCGTCTCTCTCTCTCTCTATATATATAATATAATATATATATATATATATATATATATATATATATATATATATATATATATAATGTATACATATATTAATATTAAGAAGGGCATGTAGAAGTCAGAGGGTTGCTTGAGAGAGTCTTTACCCTTATGATTCCCACAGATCCTTTCTAAACTGTAGAAAATCGTCTAATATTAGCCAGAACAAACTGTCAAAATGCGTCCTAATCTTCAAAGGGTTAGGTAAACAATATTCCTCTTAAGTCGATGAAAAATGCTAGGAAACTAAAAAAAAAAAAAAAAAAAAAAAAAAATATATATATACAGTATATTATATACTGTATATATATATATATATATATATATATATATATATATATATATATATATATATATATATATATATATATATAATAATAATAATAATAATAATAATAAGTCCTACTAACATATTGTATAATAAAAATGAATAACATAGAGTATGTATAACACTAATTAATTGAATTAGTAATAGCAAATCCATAAAATATGATATTCAGATTAATAATGCATGCAAGCAAAGCGGCTCAAATTCTTTATGCAAATATATACTATTAATTATCTGATTGTTTTATGGAATGGCACAAATTAAATTTAAATGACTGATAATCAGTTCAAATTAATTATTCACATTCCATGAATAGGTCGAGAGCAATCATGAAAATTCACATCACATCAAAATAATTTAATGGTTAGTGCTTGGTTTTTGGTCTATGTATTTATTTATTAATTCATTTTTGAGTTCCCTTGCTAGACCTCCATCAAGCTTAAACAAACACCCCCTAGACCCTCTTTCAAGATAAATGTGTACATTTTTCGGCCGAAGGCCGATTCCTTCTAAAATTACAGGCTCGCCATCGCTCGCCAGGTAAAAATCGACACCCAAATGACACGAAAGGTCTTAATATTGACATACAAATGGAACAAACGTCTTCAAATATCAAAATTAATATGCTAAACATGAAGGAGAAGGGGTCCAGAAAAAGCGACTACTTCCCCCTTAATGCAGTCCGTTGATCAGAGAGCACAGTTCATAGTACACCCACGAACAAAAACTGTATCCCATCAAAAATATTTTCCATTATTGGTTAAATACATAGCTACTATATATATATATATATATATATATATATATATATATATATATATATATATATATATTATAGGCCTATATATATAGTATATATATATACAGAATATATATATAACATCGCATCGCATCATATAAGCTGGTGTCACACGAGCGATTTTTCCCTCAACTTTTATTGTCAAAACTGGTCTGGCAGCTTAGGAGGTAAACTTTTTATAATAAAGTTGTCCCATATATTAGCTTATATTCGACCTAGTTTCCGATGCCAGAGTGTAAAAGGCTCCTATAAATGTGGCTTGATAAATAGTTGCCATCGATTGTTAGACGATAAAAGATCTCTCGTAATACCCCCATGAAGAATTGCTTCGGAGCAAAGGTAGGGAGATCGAATTTATGCGTTCGACTGTACTTGTTCTTCAGTTACCGCCACGAATATATGCACACATACGCACACACACTAAACACATATGAATACACAATACACACACACACACACTAAACACATATGAATACACAATACACACACACACACACACTAAACACATATGAATACACACACACACACACACACACACACACATATGAATACACAACACACACACACACACACACTAAACACATATGAATACACACACACTAAACAAATATGCTAACATGCACCCACACACTAAACATGTGAATACACACTGACACGCACTAAATATATGTGAATACACACACACACACACACTAAACACATTTGAACCACCCATAAATATTACTCACTCACTCACTCACTCTCCCTCTCTCCCTCTATCTTGCTCTCTCTCTCTCTCTCTCTCTCTCTCTCTCTCTCTCTTTCTCTCTCTCTCTCTCTCTCTCTCTCTCTCTCTCTCTCTCTCTCTCTCTCTCTCTCTCTCTCTCTCTCTCTCTCTCCTCTGTGGAAACTCGATATGTCTATTTTAAAGAATTAGAGTCCCGCCCAATTTCTGATGCGCTCACGGGGAAGAATATATGGGGGGGGGCGGGGGGGGGGGACGTGCCATTGGTCTTACCATAAACTGTTGTCATGGAGAGTACAAAGGAGTACAAAGGAAATCAAGCAACAACAGGTCTAGTGACCCTTCTAGGCTGCTTGTCCTCCAAAACACTGAGGATCAAGTGTCCAAACAGTGGTTTAGAGTGGGTAAGGGAACATTGGAAAGGGAACTACTGCCCTGGAACTAATGTCCGTGGCAGGATTAGGAAGTTAGTAGGGGACAGATGGGTTAGTAACTGAGGGGGGATAAAATAAAGTTATTCATTTACAAACGCAGTCAGTCGCGGGTTTGATGCGAGATATTTATCTAAGCGGAATTTAAATGAATCAACGGTGCTGCAGTTTATAACGTCTCGGGGAAGCCCATTCCACAAGGTGACAACTCGATTGAAGAAGAAATTCTTAGATTCGTGTGAGTTAAAAGATTTACCAATAATTTTGCAACCGTTTCCCCGCGTGTAATTAGATTGGTCGATAGTGAAGTACTTACTACAGTTCATATTGTCGATGCCTTTGATGATTTTGAACACTTGAATTAAGTCACCTCTTAATCTGCGCTGGGTTAAAGGAAATAGATTTAATTCTCTAAGACGCTCTTCGTATGGTTTGTTCTTTAGGCTAGGTATCAGTTTGGTAACTCTACGTTGAACTCGTTCTAGCTTTTAAATATCTTTTTGGTAATAAGGGCACCAGGATTGTACGCAGTATTCCAGAAGAGGGCGGACTAAGGAATTGTAAAGGGTTAGGATAACTTCTTTGGATTTATGCTCAAATGACCTGCCTATAAAGCCAATTATTTTGTTTGCCTTCTTAACAACTTCTGAACATTGTTGACTCGGTTTTAGGTTACTCGATATTGTTACTCCCAGATCAGTTTCTCTGTTTACATTCTTAAGCTGAGTGCCATTCATCGAATAGTTTGCTTTCTCATTTAGGTATCCGATATGTAGTACTTTACATTTATCCGCATTGAAACTCATTTGCCAAATTTGGGCCCAACATGACAATTTATCTAGATTGTGTTGCATATCGTCAACTTGTTCTTTTGAGAGTACGCTATTTGCAATTTTTGTATCGTCAGCAAATTTTGAGATTGTACAGGTGAGACCCTCATCTATGTCGTTGATGTAAATTAGAAAGATAATTGGTCCTAGTACCGATCCCTGGGTACCCTGCTACTTACATTGGTCCATTTAGATGCCTTACCGTTTATGACTACTCTTTGCTTTCTGTCGCTGAGCTAATTTTCTATCCATTTCAACACACCGTCTTGTATTCCATGCGCTTTTAGTTTTAGCAGTAAACGTTTGTGGGGAACTTTGTCAAAGGCCTTTTGAAAATCAAGGTATATATTATCTACAGCTTTACTCTCATCGTAGAGGTTGAGGATATCGTGGAAGAAGTTTAAGAGGTTTGTTAAACAGGAACGTTTTTTACGAAAGCCGTGTTGAGTATCTTTAAGTAAGTTATTTGCCTCTAAGTGATTTACGAGTCTGTCTCTTATGACCGTTTCTAGCATTTTACAAACAATTGAGGTTAAGCTAATCGGACGATAGTTACTGGGTAGTGATTTGCTGCCTTTTTTGAATATCGGTGTTACGTTGGCTAGCTTCCACTGATCAGGCATAGTCCCAGACTGCAAGGATTCATTGAATAGCAATGTCAGTGGTTTGGAGAGCTCATCTTTAGCTTACTTTAGAACTCTAGGCGAGATTGTATCAGGTCCAGGCGTTATATTTACCTTGAGTTTATCTAAACAATTCAATGCTTCTCTCTCTGTAACGGTGATATTGCTTAATGGTGAGAGGTGATGGGGGATAATATGATGGGGGTAGGGGAAAGAGCAAGAGACGAGAAGACGAGAGGAAAAGACGCAATAAAAATAATAAAAAAATTAAATAAAATAAAAATAAAAATAAAAAAAAAAAAGAAATACTAAAAAATAAAGAGAAGAAAGTAAAGAGAAAGAAGAAAGAAGAGAAGAGAAAGAGGGAGAGAAAGATTTTGTTTTTTTTGTTGTATTTTAACTAGAGGAGTCAGAGGGAGATGGAGAGAGATAGATGAGGAGAAGTGTGCAGACAGAGAGAGGAACATCGTCATCATGCACTTCGTAAAACTATTTATTAAGGTAATTATTGATTTTCTATCCTGAAATAAATATACATTAGTACAAATACAGCTATAGATTGTTACACGACCCAATAATACAGACTGACGACGTTAAGGCAGCTTTGGTAAGATATATACACATTTCAAAGGTAATCATTTCTGTCAGATTTGTAGGTCTTGCCAAAATTAAATTTGTGCTAATATACTAGCTAACTATCAATCTATCTATATCTATCTATATGTATGTATTTTTGTTTCTTTTTTCTATATAAAACACTCACTCTGGCATAGGCGATCAGCCTTTATGCTGAACACGTTTGGCCGGTGAGGTCTTGCTCCAGTCTAGTGAGACATGCGAAGCTTCCTGCGAAAGTCCATCTCTGAAGCCCGCCTCGCCTCTGCACGCTCTAAGAGTCTCGACCCAACATATAACCCTCACTACAGAACGCAACTATTGACAATTAACTCACTAGGCATTGCCACCCTAGCATATTTTTAATATTAATATTCATAAAGTGCTATTTAATCAGGGAACATGAGGGTATTTTTTTTTAATTTCGGTTGTGTGCGTATGCACTCAATATCAGCCCTTCCTACAGAATATCTTCCATTGACATAGTATTCGAAAAGTCCATTGGGTACCTCCAGGGCAAGACACACATGCATGTATGTAGTCTAGTTATCTCTCTCCTTCTCTCACTCCATCTAAATCTCCTCTAATTCTCGCTCTATCTCTCTCTCTCTCTCTCTCTCCTCTCTCCTATCTTCTCTCTCTGTTTACTTCTTATCCCTTTCCCCCTAAAATGTCTCAAGTTTTATATTTATGTTGGTAATTTTATGGAATTTTCTTGTCCTGGCTTCCGATCCCCTGGGATCTCTTCATCAGGATATCTCGCTCTCTCTCTCTCTCTCTCTCTCTCTCTCTCTCTCTCTCTCTCTCTCTCTCTGTTTACTTCTTATCCCTTTCCCCCTAAAATGTCTCAAGTTTTATCATGTTGGTACTTTTAGATTTGCTTGTCCCTGATCCCCCTTTACCCCCTCTTCCTTCAGGCATATCTCGCTCTCTCTCTCTCTCTCTCTCTCTCTCTCTCTCCATTCTTATACCATATTGATGTTATACAATATTTTACATTGTTACAGGCTAAAGGAATAAATGTTAACAAATCTTAAAGGCTAATCTTACTATCTGTCTCCTCTCTCTCTCTCTCTCTCTCTCTCTCTCTCTCGAAAAAAAAAAAAAAAAAAAAAAAAAAAAAAAAATGAGCAAACACACATACATATATACTGGTACATACTGTATATATCTAACACACACAGACTCACATAACAATCACACACATTAAAACTATCATATAAAAACACAGTAACACACACATTAGCACAAATACACACAACAAACACACACACACCTGCACAAAACCACTGGAAGCATACACAAACACACACAAGACAATAAAGAATACACACACACACACACAATAAAGAACACACACACACGCACACACAAACATTTGAAGCACACACAAAACACAATACCGGATATACATACACACAGACACACACCCACACACATAAACAAACACTTGAAGCAAGCACAAACCACAATAAACAATACACACACATACACAAAAACACACCCACACAAACAAACACTTGAAGCACACACAAAATACAATTAAGAACACATGCACACACATCTTCGTCTGGCACCAAACCAAGATCCCCTCATCTTGTCTTGGAAGAGAGAGAGAGAGAGAGAGAGAGAGAGAGAGAGAGAGAGAGAGAGAGAGAGAGAGAGAGGAGAGAGAGAGAGAGAGAGATTTACATAGATTTACATAGATTTACACTGGCCACACAGATCTTACGATCCCTACGAGGTGACCAGGACTTAATCCTAATAGAGATAGCAACCCTAAGAGAAAGTGGAAGGAAAGGATAGCAAAGATGAAGGCTCTCTCCCCACCCTCCGCTCCCTCCGGCAATATGCCGTACATGAAAATAGTTAGAAGTGAATAACCTTGCAGGGCTTGGAAATCGCCTGAAGGAATTTATAGTATAGTTAGAAATGGAAAGGAAAAGGCATGCACACCTTCACTTTTTTTTTTTGTTTTTTTCCCTTTTCCAACTGACGACGTTTTCATTTCCGCCAGGTTCTCTTATCAGTGATCAGCTTTTACTGCAGACCAACTTTTCTGTGATATGTGTCTAACCTTTTTTTAAATGTGTATATCGAGTCACTGTCAATAACTTCATTAGGGAGCTTATTCCACTCATTAATAATACTGTGGGTGAAGAAATTTTTAGTTATGTCTAGGTTCGCTTTCCTGCCTGTTAGTTTTAATTTGTTTCCTCTTGTGGAACCTTCTTTGGCTATCTTAAATAGATTATTAGAATTTACGTTACTCAAAGCCTTTTAGTATCTTAAAACCCCCTATCAGCGGACCCCTTATTCTCCGTTTCTTAAGCGAAAACAGGTCGAGTTCTCTTAATCTCTCATTGTATGGCTTATTTCTAAGGGAAGGGATTAACTTTGTTGCTCTACGCTGAACGGATTCAATTTCTCTATGTCTTTTTTTAAGTAGGGAGACCAAAACTGCACAGCATACTCCAGATGTGGCCTCACAATACTTTTATATAGTGGTACAACTATGTCCTTACTATGGACAATGAAAATTTCTTTTAATGAAACCTAGCGCTCTATTTGCTTTGTTAGATGCTGCGGTGCATTGGCTTGTAGATTTTAGATTTTCATTGATAAGCACTCCTAGGTCTTTTATCTGTGATACGCTCTTTATCTTTTCTCCATTCATATGGTATTCGTATTTGTTGGTTTCGGGAGCCTATTTGTAGTATCAGGCATTTGTTTACGTTAAAGGGCATCTGCCAATTTTCTGACCACTCTGATATCTTGTTTAAATCTGATTGCAGGCTACTTCTATCGCTTTCTGATATTATTGCATTTCCTATTTTAGTGTCATCGGCGAATTTGGAAATTATGTTATTAATGCCGTTGTCTAAATCATTAATATATATTATGAATAATAATGGGCCCAGAACTGAACCCTGTGGGACTCCACTAGTCACCGGAGTCCATTCTGATTCCACTCCATTAATAATTACTCTTTGTTTTCTTTCGCTTAACCAATTCCCTTATCCAATTAAGTGTGTTGCCTTGTATTCCTAGATTCTCGACCTTCTGAAGTAATTTATTATGAGGGACCTTGTCGAAGGCCTTCTGGAAGTCCAAGTACACTATATCAAGACTTTTTGGTAAAATCATTAATCTTAAATAGGTTGTCATAAAATTCGATAAGGTTCGTTAGGCATGATTTTTTTGCTCTGAAGCCGTGTTGACTATTATTAATAAGATTATTATTCTCTATGAAAAGTACAAGTTCGTCTCTTATAATTGATTCTAATAGTTTTACAACAACGGAAGTTAAGCTAATGGGTCTGTAATTCCCTGGTTGTTTTTTATCTCCCTTTTTAAATATTGGTGTAATATTCGCTGTCTTCCAGTCAGTGGGTAATTGTCCATGTTGGAGTGACATGTTAAACATTTTGGTTAGGGGTTCGGCAACTTCATCTTTGACCATTTTTAGGATTTTAGGGATGAATAGGTCTGGGCCGGGAGATTTATTTATTTTCAGTAATTCAATCTGTCTAGTGACGCTTGATTGGCTAATTTTGAAGTCAGGGAGCACAATGTTGCTTGTTTGATTAGTAGCTTGTGGAGTGTTCGTGTTGGCAGCAGTGTGTAAAAACGGAGCTGAAATAATTGTTAAGTGTAGAGGCTATGTCTTTGCTATCTGTTTCTAGAACACCTTGAGTGTTAAGTATGGGTCCTATCCCGCTTTTGATTTGTTTGCTACTGTTAATGTATCTGTAAAATTGCTTAGGATTAGTTTTACTATCTTTAGCTATGCTTATTTCATAATTCCTCTTAGCTGTTTTTATTAGTGATTTTACTTTTTTCTGGCGGTCAGGTATGCTTACATATGGTATTATTCTTTGTTTCTCTCTTTAAGTTGTATAAACGATTTCTTTCCCTAATTGCTCTACTGATATATATATCGTACCAAAGGGGTTTGTTTATTTTCTTACTGTGTCTTTTACGCATTGGGATATGTTTCTTTTGAGCACTCATGAATATTTCTTTAAATCTTTCCCATGTATCGTCAATGTTGGTGAGACCTTCGAGATGCAGATTAATATCTTTTAGGTCATTTCTTAGGCTATTGAAGTCTGCCATATTATAGTTGGGAATAAAAGTTTCACTAGTGCTGTTTGTGTGCGACATATTAATTTGGAGCCTGACGATATTATGATCACAATTAGATATTAATTCCCCAACTTCTAAGTCAGAAATTAAATTTTCGTGGGTCGTTATTACTAGAGAGAGAGAGAGAGAGAGAGAGAGAGAGAGAGAGAGAGAGAGAGAGAGAGAGAGAGAGAGAGAGAGAGAGAGAATTACAAGGAATAGATACTCGAAGTGAAAGGAGAGAGACTGTTTAGTGCACTACACTCTTTACAGAGTGTGCAAAATACTATCTACTCTCTTCTTGAACTGCTCTACTGTAGAACTGTTTACAACTTCTCAGGGCACTTTGTTCCAGGTAGAACAGATCTTATATGCGAGAAAGATTCCATAAATACTAGTGATGAACCTTTTAAATTCTAATTTCCAGCCATGGTTGCGTGTTGTATTCGTATGGAGACTAAACATTTTGCTATAATCCACGTTGTCAAACCCATTAAGCATTTTAAAAACTTCAATGAGCTGACCTCGTAATCTGCATGTCTCCAACGGAAAGAGATCAAGAGCTCTCAACCGGTCCTCATAGCGCAGTCTTCTAATCGATGGAATACATTTTGTAGTCCTAGCTTGTACTCTTCCAGTCGCTCTATATCTTTCCTGAGTGCTGGAGACCAGGATTGAACAGCATACTCCAGGAGAGACCGTATCAGAGCGTTGAAAAAGTGTGAGGACTATTTCCTTATTTCTATACTTAAATTGTCTCTTAATATAGCCCATTAATTTGAGAGAGAGAGAGAGAGAGAGAGAGAGAGAGAGAGAGAGAGAGAGAGGCTGAAAGAATAAGAAAGAGTGAGAGCGAAGGATACAAGCGGTAGTAAGTGAAAGTGCAAGGAGAGGATAGCAAAGAAGAAGTAGAAGGAGAGAGAGTGAGATCGAAAGAAAGAGAGAGTGAGATCGAAAGAGAGAGAGAAAAGAAGGATACAAAAGCTATATCAGCCCGCCACAAGACCGATAATAAGCCGGACCCCGAGGATAAGACAGACCTCAGGGGAACCATTTGTCAGACAGTGTGGCATTGTGCATATGCTGGCACGGGATAGGGCCCCGGGCGAACCTCAAACGATATCAGGCCATTGGAATTTATGTGTGTGAGTTTGCATGGGGGTTGGTGGGGAGAGCTGGGGTGTTAAGGGGAGATGGGTTATTTTTCTAGATCTAGATAGATATATATATATATATATATATATATATACTCTATATATAATATATTATACTATATATATATATATATATATATATATATATATATATATATATATATAGAGGGAGAGAGAGAGAGAGTTACATAGAGTCACATATATATATATATATAAACTACACAGACCTTGCGGTCCCTACTAGGTAGTCCGGACTTAATGCTAAACTATAATTTGCTACAAAGTGGAAGGCAAGGATAGCAACGCAGAAGGCTCTCTCCCCAAACACCTCTCTCCCCAACCACCTCTCCCTCCGACCGTTGGTAGGCATGAAATTAAGTTGGGGAAAGAAGTCCCCCAGCAGAATGAGAAAAACATCTACTGGGAAATTTATAGTAAAGAACAAAGATGCGAAATATTATATACTACTGATGCTTAACCTATTTTTGTTGTCACCTATATTATTCCCACCTCCTCAAAATGAATGTCTAGACTTCTTTTGAATGTGTCAATTGTCTTACATGGTACCACTTTCTCTGGCAATTTGTTCCACTCGATGACCACACCGTAGGACGTGAAGAAGTTCTTTGTGACATCGAGATTCGCCCTCCTGGTTTTTAATTTCATTCCATTTCCCCGAGTTAAAGAACTATTATCTATTTTGAAAAGTGAATCACATAAATTTTGTCAAATCCCTTTAGTATCTTGAAACACTCGATTATTTGACCTCGCAATCTTCGTTTCTTAAGTGATTTTTTTTTTTTTTTTTTTTTTTAAGTCTTTCATGATAAGATCTACTTAGTGACGGAATCGAGTTTGTCGTTCTACGCTGCACCGACTCGAGTTTCTCAATGTCCTTGCTCAGATAAGGAGACCAAAATTGCATGCCATATTCAAGATGGGGCCTCAATATACTTTTAAATAAAGGTACTATAATGTTCTAATTTTTATAAGTAAAATTTCTCTTAATATATCCCAATGCTCGATTGGCCTTGTTCGCAGCTGCTGCACATTGATCTGAGGTCTTTAGGTTTTCAGATATAAGAATCCCCAGGTTTTTAACTAATGCACTTGTTTTGATTGCCTGGCCTTTCATCTTGTATTCATATTTTTTGTTTTTATTACCTATTTGCAAGACCTATTTGCATTTGTCAACATTGAATGGCATCTGCCATTTTCCCGACCACTCTACTATTTTATTTAAATCAGATTGCAGTACATGTCTGTCTTCTTCGGTTAATACTGAGTTTCCTTTCTTTGTGTCATCAGCAAACTTTGAGATAGTATTATTTAGTTCAACATCGATGTCATTTATATAGTACCAGAGAAGAGAGAGAAGAGAGGGTCGAGAGAGAAGAGAGGGTCGAGAGAGAAGAGAGAGTCGAGAGAGAAGAGAGTCGAGAGAGGAGAGAGGAGAGAGAGAAGAGAGTTGGGAGAGGAGAGAGAAGAGAGAGTCGAGAGAGGTGAAGTGAATATGTGTTGTGTGTGTGGTGTGTGTTTGTGTATGTGTGTGTGGTGTGTGTTTGTGTGTGTGGTATGTAATGGGGGGGAAGTATGTATGTATGTATGTATTACAAAGGCGAGTACAAAGGAGTACCAAAGGAAATCAAGCAACAAAATAATCCTAGTGACCCTTCTAGGCTGCTTGTCCTCCAAAACACTTGCGGATCAAGTGTCCAAACAGTGGTTTAAAGATTGGGTGCCTTTAACATTGGAAAGGGACACTACTTGACTTAAACTGGCCCTGTAACTACTGTCCAGGCATTGACTAGACGTTAGGTGGGGGACATATGTGTTAGTAACTGATGGGAAGGATCAATAAAGTTATTCATTTACAAACGCAGATCATGGATCGCGCGTGGTTGATGTGCGTATTATTTTGTCATAGAGGCGGAAGTTAAATGAATCAACGGTGGCTGTACGCTTCTAAAACTTCCTCGGGAAGCCCACTCCACAAGATTGACAACTTGAGATTGTAAGAAGAAATTCTTAGATTTCGTTTGAGTTAACAGATTTTACCAGATAATTTTGCAACCGTTTCCCCCCCCGCTTTTAATTATGGATTGGTCGATAGTGAAGTACCTTACTTACTACCGTTCATATTTGGTCGATGCCTTTGATGATTTTGAACACTTGAATTAAGTCCCTCTTAATCTGCTGCTGCGCTGGTTAAAGGAATAGATTTAAATTTCTCTAAAGACGCTCTTCGTATGGTGTTTTGTTCTTTAGTCTATATTATCATTTTGGTAACTCTACGTTTGAACTCTTTCTACAGCTTGTTTATAAGAGAGGCGGGGGAACAGTGTGGGGGTTGGGGGGGGAGTCCTTTTTTGGTAATAAGGTCACCCAACAGTGAACGCAGTATTCCAGAAGAGGGCGGAACTAAGGAATTGTAAAGGGTTAGGATAACTTCCTTTGGATTTATGCTCTAATGATCTGCCTATACAGCCAATGTATTTTTGTTATTGCCTTTCTGCTTAGACAACTTACACTGAACATTGTTGACTCTGTTTTTAGGTAACTCGATATTGTTACTTTTCCCAAGTCGGTTTTGTTCCTCTCTGTGTTACATTCTTAAGCTGATTGCCATTCATCGAATAGTTTGCTTTCCCTCATTTAGTAATCGCGATATGTAGTACTTTACATTTATCCGCATTGAAACTCATTTGCCAAATTTGGGGGCCCACTGTGACAAATTTATCCTAGATTGTGTTGCATATCGTCCAACTTGATCTTTTGAGAGTACGCTATTTGCAATTATTTGTATCGTCAAATCCATTTTGAGATTGTACAGGTGAGACCCTCCTCTATGTCGTTGATGTTAAAATTAGAAAGAGAATTGGTCCCTAGTACCGAATCCCTGTGGTACCCCGCTCACTTACATTTTTGGTCCATTTAGATGCCTTATATAACCGGTTTATGACTACTCTTTGCTTTCTGTCGCTGAGGGGCCAAATTTTCTAACCATTTCAACAGCACCGTCTTGTATTCCATGCTCATTTTAGTTTTATCAGTAAACGTTTTGTTGGGAACTTATGTCAAAGTCCTTTTGAAAATCAAGGTATATAATAGCTAAGCAGCTTTACTCTCATCGTAGATTGTTGAGGATATCGTGGAAGAAGTCTAAGAGGTTTGTTAAACAGGAACGTTTTTTACGAAATCCTTTTGTGGAGGTATCTTTAAGTTATGTTATTTTCCTCTAATTGATTTACGAGTCTGGTCTCTTAGGACCGTTTCCTAGCAGTTTTACATACCAACTGAGGTTAAGCTAAGTGGACGATAGTTAACTGGGTAGGGATTTGCGTCTGCTTCTGCCTTTTATTGAATATCGGTGTATACGCTGGCTATCTTTCCACTTATCAGGTGTGCATAGTTCCCAGACTGCAAGGATTTATTGGAATATAATGTCAGTGGTTTTGGAGAGCTTCATCCTTAAGCTTCCTTTAGAACTCTAAGGTCGAGATTGGGTATCAGGTCCAGGGCGTTTTATTAACCTTGAGTTTATCTAAACAATTCAATACTTCTCTCTCTGTAACGGTGATATTGCTTAGAACATCTGAGCACATATGTATGTACTACTACATATGTATGTATGTATGTATGTATGTATGTGTGTGTGTGTGTGTGTGTGTGTTATGTAAGTATGTTTGTATGTATGCGTGTGTGTGTGTGTGTGTGTGTGTGTGTTATGTAAGTATGTTTGTATGTATGCGTGTGTATGTGTGTGTATGTGTGTGTGTGTGTGTGTGTACATAAGGGCTATATCGACGCTCACCAACCAAGAACATTATCATTTATAGCGCCTAGTATCAAAAGCGTGTGTGAGAGAGGGAAATTAATAGCTTGTTTATACGTGGGTTAATAAATGAGTTGCTAGCAGGGGGGGGGTACTAATAGGATGTGAATGATTACTAGTACCGGTGTGTATTCAGTTATTAGCATGTATTATTATTATTATTGTTATAATAATAGTTATGCTAATGATAATACTAATAATGATAATAATTATATCAATACAACAACTACTACTAATACTAATCATAATAGAAATAACAACAGTAATAGCGATATTAAAAATAACAATAATAATAATATATAAATATATATTTATATATATATATATACAGTATATATATATATATACAGTATACAGTATATATATATATACAGTATATATATATATATACAGTATATATATGAATGTTCAATATTGACAGGTAGATGGATCGGGTGGAGGAAAAAACACAGGGAAGATTAACCAGATTACAATATTTTATCTTCTCTATGATTAAACATAACTCCTGAAAACCAACCTAGTAACCTACACAATATATCCAGGCCTACCTACCTACCTCTCTTTCTCTCTCTCTCTCCTCCCTCTTTATCTCCTCTCCTCCTTCTCCTCTCCTCTCCTCCTCTCGCACAACTCGCATCACTATCCCCCTCCCTCCTCCTCTCTCTCACCTCGCCTCTCTCTCATCCCAGCTCTCCTATCCCCTCTCCAACCTGACCCCCCCTCCCCTCTCATCACTCCTCCGACTCTTGTATTGACACACACAACACAGAAATCCGTGAAGAGGCGGCTTACCCAAAACAACTACCCGCTCCCCCCTCCAGATGCATCCAACAACATTCCTCCCACTTCGTGACTCCTTCCAATTCTCCACTTTGTTCCGCCAGCCCCTACTAACTGGCGGCCCCCCCTTCATCCCCCCACCCTTCACCCCTCACCCCTCACCCCCCACCCCCCACATGCTGCCGTTTGGCTCAGTGGGGGGGGGAGATTAAGTTGTGGTGAGAGGAGGTGGGGAGGGAGGGAGGTGTATACATTACCATATTATTTGTTGGCTCTTACGACGAGGGAGGGGGGCGAGATTAATTATTGTACTCTTTGAGGCTATTGGGTTTGGTTTTCGTGTTTTTTTTTTTTTTTTTTTTTCTATGTGATTGAGGGAGGCAAAAGGCATAACTGCCTATAGCGAGTGCCTCCCCCATAGTTGAAAGAGTGACAGGGCCAAAATCAAGGGACGTTCGAGCCAAAATGCCTGGACACACGGAGTTTGAAGCAATTTAAGTCATAGGAAGAGGGCAAGACTGATTCTGGGAGAGAGTTCCAGAGCTCAGCTGTTCAGTAGAAGAAAGTTTGAGAGTAACGTTTCACTACTTGGTTTGGAGAGTTGCAACAGAGTAGGGGTGGGATTGCAAGTTGCAAGACGGGGTACCACGGTGCCCTAACTTAAAGGAGGTGGTATGCACTGGGATAGCTCTGGAGAGGAAGACACTGATTATTATAGTAGGCGATAGAAGATCGAGCGAGATGCCAACATTGCGGCGGAAAAGAGATAGAATGAAGATTGCCAGAGATTTGGTGAGATCTACGGGGAGGTTTAATGATCACGAAAGGCCGTTCCTCCTTATCAAACTTTGTCTAGGAGAGCGGTGTGAGAGGAACCTCCCCACACATGTGAACAATACTCAATACAAGGGATACCTTGTTCGGTTTATCTCTATGGTTATATATCATGAATAATCGTTGCCTGTTTGTCATTAACCCCTACTGTACCAGAGGATATTACCATAAATGTACCCTCCAGTACCAGGCAATGTGGCAAAAATTGGCTTCAGAGTCGCCAGAGAAAACCGGGCTCACAAGTTGGAGGAATACTGAGCACACCAGCCTGAGGGAGTTTGGATATAAGCTGAGAAGTGTTGCAAACGTCTAACAGCAGTGCGTACAAGTCATGGTGCCAGGTACCACTCGATACGGGCAGTTACAGGGACCGCATACTACTGACGGCGATCTTCCGTCGTTGGTACAGGCGAATGACTTTTTTACTGACGGCGAATCACGTCGCTGGTACAGTACGGGTTAAGATTTATCAAAGTAATGGACTGATTTTGATGAAACCTCGTCAGTATCTTAATATGGTACCAGAATAGAAACCAATATTTTTTGGCCAATATCTGATATCTTATTATTTTTCTTTATTTATAAAAAGGTGTCCTACATAGCTTAATTTAGGTCTCTTAAATTTGGTTCTATTCAACTTTGCTCTCACTGCCTTCCGTTCCCCTTCAAATGAACCACCCCAAAAGTGACCATTAGAAGTATTTAGCTAATTTTCACTAAACTCACTGCGAGACATACTGGTTACCTGAGGACACTAAAACATTGGTGATGATAAGATGACCCCAACTGGGGGGTTAGGCACTTAATCCCTAAACTTTCTGATGCTTTTATCTCTAGAATACATGCATGGAATTGATTGGAATTTAGAGACTGCATTCAGTGCATACCTGCATATTATTGTCCATATTATACACAACTCTCTCTCAATCAATCTTCCCTTCATCCTATGACTTAAACTGCATCAAACTTCGTGTGTCCAGGCACTTTGACTCCAACGTCCCTTGGATTTGGGTCTGTCATTCTGTGGCCTTTGGCTTTTGGGGGAAACACTCGTTACAAGCAACCTGCCGTTTGTTTCCTTCATACATATAGAAAACCCCACACATATCCCACCCACATACCACTCTCTCCAATATCCTTCCCTTAAACACACACCTCACACACGCACACACCAAACATACACCCTCCCTCCCTCCCATCCTCCCACACCTCTCCCCCCCCCCCTCCCCCCCAACATACACCCTCCCTCCCATCCACCCCTCTCCCCCCCAACAGTAAAGAGATTCAGTTTGTGGAGTGAGAATGGGGCCTTGTTCTT
>CM064525.1:11643647-11685413 GCA_032716605.1 Paralithodes platypus | reverse complement strand
CTTCTGTAATTGTATACTTAAAATGGTCCCTCATCGGTCATTTACTTCGGTTTATCTTTATGAGGGGTTGAGTGTAATGTTTGATAGAGATTCCTTAAGTCCGTCATAAATTTTGCAGTTTTTAAAGTCCGAATCCATTCCTGTTGTTTTTACTGAGGAATATTTGCTTATAGCGTTGAGTCTTAAGATTTTATGATCGGACGTTGCCAGATGTTCACCTACATCCAGTTTTGATAATAGATTTTCTTGGGTAGTGATTACGAGGTCTAATATATTCCTGTCTCGCGTCGGCTGTTGTTACGTGTGGCGTCACAAACAAATCCTGGATGAAGCTTGTCATTAGGCGTATGACTCATCAGCAATTTTTTACCGGTCAGGGTATTTTTCCAGTCAATTAGGGGGAGGTTATAGGTCACCTAGTTAAACTGTTTCGTCGGAATTATGTTTTTCTCTAGTAGTAATCATAAAAAAATGTATCATCGTCACCCGTTAGGTCCTCGGTGGTCGGTTCGCCTGTATTGAGATTTACGTTCAATGTTTTTATATTGTATTTATTTTGGCGCACACTATTTTCGCATTACTTTCTGGGAGAGGTCACCTCGACGGGGTTTACGTATGTTGCAACGTACATTGCCAACCCCCCTCTTTGTTTTCCATTGTTACTGTCTTTATTGAAATTTTTTGTATATTGCGCTCCATGTGAATATTCCATGAAGTAGATCTTTATTTTTAAGGTTCAGATGTGGTTTCCGTTATAACAAAGAGAGAGAGAGAGAGATAGTACAAGGCAGTACAAAGGAATCCAAGCAACAACAATCTAGTGAACCCTTCTGGACTGGCTTGTCCTCCAAAACACTGAGGCTCAAGTGTCCAAACCAAGCTGGTTTAGGAAGTGGGAAGGGGAACATTGGAAAGGGAAACTACTACTGCCCTGCCACTAACGATGTAAAAAAAGCAGGAACTAGAAAGTTAGTATGGGACTATGGTTTAGTAACTGAGGGGAGGATAAAATTAAGTTATTCAAATTTTACAAACGCAGTCAGTCGCGGGGGGTTTTGATGCGAGATATTTGTCTAGAGGCGGAATTTAAATGAAATCACCCGGTGCTGCAGTCTATAACAGTCTCGGGGACGCCCTTCCACAAGTTGCACAACTCGATTGAAGAAGAATTTCTTAGATTCGTGTGAGTTAAAAGATTTTACCAATAAGTTTTGCAAACCGTGTCCCCTCGTGTAATTAGATTGGTCGATAGTGAAGTACTTACTACAGTTCATATTGTCGATGCCTTTGATGATTTTGAACACTGGTAATACAGTCACCTCTTAATCCTCTGCGCTGGGTTAATAAAGGAAAGATTTAATTCTCTAAGACGCTTCTTCGTATGGTTTTGTTCCTTTAGGCTACGGTATCAATTTTGGTAACTCATACGTTGAACTCGTTCTAGCTTGTTTTATATGTCCTTTTTGGTAATAAGGGCACCAGCATTGAACGCAGTATTTCCAGCAGGGGCGGACTAAGGAATTGTAACAGGGTTAGGATAACTCTTTGGATTTAATCAAATGCTCTGCCTATAAAGCCAATTATTTTGTTTGCCTTCTTAACAACTTCTGAACATTGTTGACTCGTTTTTAGGTTACTCGATATTGTTACTACTCCCAGATCGGTTTCTCTGTTTACATTCTTAAGCTGATTGCCATTCATCGAATAGTTTGCTTTCTCATTTAGGTATCCGATATGTAGTACTTTACATTTATCCGCATTGAAACTCATTTGCCAAATTTGGGCCCACATGTGACAATTTATCTAGATTGTGTTGCATACGTCAACTTGATCTTTTGAGAGTACGCTATTTGCAATTTTTGTATCGTCAGCAAATTTTGAGATTGTACAGGTGAGACCCTCATCTATGTCGTTGATGTAAATTAGAAAGAGAATTGGTTCTAGTACCGATCCCTGGGGTACCCCGCTACTTACATTGCTCCATTTAGATGCCTTACCGTTTATGACTACTCTTTGCTTTCTGTCGCTGAGCCAATTTTCTATCCATTTCAACACACCGTCTTGTATTCCATGCGCTTTTAGTTTTTAGCAGTAAACGTTTGTGGGGAACTTTGTCAAAGGCCTTTTGAAAATCAAGGTATATAATATCTACAGCTTTAATCTCATCGTAGAGGTTGAGGATATCGTGGAAGAAGTTTAAGAGGTTTGTTAAACAGGAACGTTTTTTACGAAAGCCGTGTTGAGTATCTTTAAGTATGTTATTTTCCTCTAAGTGATTTACGAGTCTGTCTCTTATGACCGTTTCTAGCATTTTACATACAACTGAGGTTAAGCTAATTGGACGATAGTTAGTGGGTAGGGATTTGCTGCCTTTTTTTAATATCGGTGTTACGTTGGCTATCTTCCACTGATCAGGCATAGTTCCAGACTGCAGGATTTATTGAATAGTAATGTCAGTGGTTTGGAGAGCTCATCCTTAGCTTCCTTTAGAACTCTAGGCGAGATTGTATCAGGTGCAGGCGTTTTATTTACCTTGAGTTTATCTAAACAATTCAATACTTCTCTCTCTGTAACGGTGATATTGCTTAGAACATCTGAATTATCAATCTGAATCGGCGATGGTGTAGGGATATCACTGAGGTCTTCTGTTGTAAAAACTGATGCAAAGAAGGTATTGAGGGCATTACTCATTTGTACTTCGTCTTTCGTCCATTTTCATCGACTAACGGTCCAACAGTTGAAGTAACTACTTTTTTCTTTCTGATATAACTATAGAATTCTTTCGGGTTTGTTTTACTTTGATTCGCAATATGTAACTCTAGGGTCTTTTTACTTTGCTTAATTAACTTTTTGGCTTTGCGTCGTAGCTCGAGAGAGAGAGAGAGAGAGAGAGAGAGAGAGAGAGAGATGAGCAAGAGAGAGAGAGAGGAGAGAATATAGATTTGGGCTAGAGAGAGAGAGAGAGAGAGAGAGAGAGAGAGAGAGAGAGAGAGAGAGAGAGAGAGAGAGAGAGAGAGAGAGCAGGCAAGTTTTAATAATATAGCCCTGACAAAGAACCCCACATGAAGAGTTTAATATCAGCCTCAGCCTCCCTACACACACACACACACACACACACACACACACACACACGCACACGCACACGCACACGGTCACGGTGGTCGAGCGCTCTTAGTACACTGTATTGGGAGTGCTAGCTCTGGTGTCGGGAGTTCGATCCCACGCGCCGGCAGGGGAAGTTCTCTCAAAAACTTTCCCTGACCGTGAAAGCAAGGTCTGGATGGACCGTCTCGGGGGACCCACAAGTCTCCTGCCCACATCCTACCTCCTCGGGGGTATGTAGGCGCCCTCGTTAGCAGCCAGGATTAGTCTGTTGATCCCTTAGGATAAGATCTAGGTTAAGTCTGTGTATTTTCAGCCCCATTGGCTGCCGGCTTGAAATAAACCGATTATTATTATTATTATTATTATTATTATTATTACATACTCAGGCTCTCTCTCCCTCTCTTATATACACGCATATTCACATACATAGATTCTTACATATAACGCTCAACACACACACACACACACACACACACACACACACACACACACTACATGTAAAAGGAGGCCATGAAATATACTTATGAAAGTTTTAACATATTCACATAGCCTACATCACCTACACAACCACAATATATATATATATATATATGTATATATATATAGTATATATATAAAATATTTGTAATCAAACAACAATTATACAGTCCCCACTATTACACACTTCCCATAAAACTCGCTAATAAACACATAAACAAGCGCACACAAGCACATCAAAACCTATTACAAACACGAAAACATAAAATAAAAGCATTTACGCACACTAATATTACATACAATAACAGTTACGCGCACACACACACACGCACACCATACACACGCACACCATACACACACACACACACACACACACACACACACACACAGTCCGTTGCCCCATTAACCCTTTTCCAATTCCCTCATTTAATCTCTCCCAAGGATTTAACTCCCATTATTAGCCTCACCTGACCCTACCAGAACAGTTTTTGTATGTATGTATGTTTGTTTGCATACGTGAGCGTTTATGTATACGGGCATGTGCACACTTACTGCATGTTCTTATGTTCTTATATATGTATGTATATATATGCGTATTTATGTGTGTAGGTATGCGTATATATGTATGTTCTGTATATATGAGTAAAATAAATGTGTACTGTATATGCACTGTAAATCACTTACTCTCATGGTTAATTTATGATGATTTGTATTTTGCACTAGCATAATTATTGTATTAATTTCTTGTTTTAATGTAAAGTATATTATACTCACCCATTGTAAACTGAGCTTACCATTTTCATATCTGTACATCTCATGTTCATCGACTAATTGTAAAATGTGTATTTTCAGCTCATGAGGCTGCCATTCTTTAATAAACCGTTTATTATTATTATTATTATTATTATTATTACACACACACACTCTGAATCAACCGTTACACTCACAATTATACACGTACAAACACACCTACATTTACACACTCAGACATACACAAACCAACAACAATTACACACACACACACACACACACACACACATACACACACACACACATACGCACAATCCTTTACTTACACACGCCTACAAAAAAAAAAAATCACATCACTAACAAACCCGTAATAACACACACACTAACTACGCACACAAACCTACAATTTTTCCCTATGTGTATGAAGGAGACAAACACACACAATTACACAGCAACACACACACACACACACACAAAACCCCAAATTTCCGCTCGCGTCCCCTGCCTCCCGCACAACCAACCAAACAAGCACACAGCAATAACAACCCCCACAAAATATCAACAGAATATATAAAATACGGCAGTCACCCCCCTCAGAAATAAAACAAAAGAAAACGTGGACTCTGGTTTAGCGACCCTCTACTCAAGCGGGAATGGACAAAGTAGCGGTTTCATCATTATTCCATTATGTATTGTCAATCTATCTATCTATCTATCTATTGCCGGACGCCATGATCCCAAATGGGGTGGCCATGAACGAAACGGCCCCATGCACTTCTGTCCCCAGTCAGTCGACGCCCCTCCTCCCATCTCCAGCACCGCCTTCACTCATATACTTCTTAACTCCATCCTTCCACCTCTCACTCGATCTACCTCTCCCTCTCTGTCCTTCCATCTCACTCTCGTACACTCTCTTAGTAATTCTCTTTCTTCCCATACGTTCCACATAGCTGAATCATCTCAAGGTGTTCCTTTTCACAATTTCCAGCACATCTACATCCACACCACATCTCTCTCGTACTTCCTCATTCGTCTGTCTATCCCTCCATGTAACTCCGGACGCACTTCTCAAGTAACTCATTTCCACACCTCTCACTCTTGGTTTGAGTCTCTTCACCAACGTCTGTGCTTCACTCCCATAACTCAATGTCGGGATTACCACACTGTCATGCAAGGACTTCTTTACTTCCATGCTGACCACCCTATTTCTTGTTACTGCTTCAGCGTTTCTACAACCCTCTTCCCCTGTTACACCCTCTTCCGCACTTCTTCATCCATACTCCCATCTTTACTCAACATGCTGCCCAAATACTTGAATGAGCTGACATTCTACATAGCCTGACCTTTCAACCTCACCTCACACTCTGTGGCTGCACCACTTTCAAAGACCATAACCTTACTCTTCCCCGCATTTACCTTCAGATTCCGTTTTTCACACACTGTCCCAAACATATTTACCAGCCCCTGCAACTCTCATTCACTATCGCTCATCAGAACTGTATCATCAGCAAACAACAGTACAGGAAACTTCCACTCGTTTCCTTCCCTTATTTATCAGAGTACACCAACACCCACTGCTCTTCCTTGTATTTCTTTCATGACTCCATCCATATATATATTGAACAACCATGAGGGTATCACACACCCTTGCTTTAACCCAACATTCAGTTCAAAGAATTTGCTCTGCTTATTCTCCACACGTACTGATGCCTTTGCACCCTCATACATGCTCTTCACTGCTTTCAGCAACTTGCCGTCTACTCCGTATATTCTCAGTACTTTCCACAAAAATGAAATATTGACCTTATTTTTAACTTAGCCTTTGACCTTAATATTTAAGTTAAATGGAAAATTTATTTTTGACTGAGCTTTGCATTGTCCAAATCGATATACCTGTGAAATTTGATGAAAATCCATCGAAAGGTCTAGGAGTTTAGGACAGACAGATGCACGACGACGACGGACGACGACAGACAAGCTGACTGGTGGTACACAGTATATGGGCGGGATCTGTGTGCGCGATACCACTCTGCTTCGCAGACTTGATAAGACATCTTAAACAACAAAACATCGTAAACAACAAAAACCTCTTGCACTTACCGAGCACCCCTAGCCGGAAGTTGACGGTGACGACGATGACCTGACCGGAAGAGGCCAAGACCGTACCGTCGTAAGGGTTGCCGCTGTTCCACTCGTAACTCTCACCGTGGATGTACACCATTACCGGTAGGCGGGGGTGGTCACGTTTACGGGCTGTAGAGGGAGGGAGAGAGACTGTGAGTGACTGTGTCAGATATATATAGCTAAATAAATAAAGACATACTGTATATATTTAGATACAGTAGTTTGTGGTATCATGGTCTCGCTTACTGGCTGAGGGGAAAGAGATAGAAAGAGACTGTGAGTGAATGTGAGAGATATATAGAGATCAATAAAGATATAGAGAAGGATAGTTTGGTGTTCTATGGTGAAAGAGAAGGAGAACATGGGTGAGTGAGAGTGAGTGTGCGAGATAAATAGATAAATACAGACATATACTGTATAGAGATAGTTTGGTGTTCTGTGCGGAGAGAGAAAGAGAAAGTGGGTGAGTGTTTGAGATATATATTTAGTTAGTTAAAATAGGACTTCAGAGGCTATCAACCCTTCTGGATTATTAAACCAGCACCCTGTATGTCAGAATATAATCAGGACGAAAGCCCCTTTTCGATAACTCCAGTCCCTTGTGATTCGGCAAGGAAACATATAAGCCGACCCTACCCCACCCTCATATCACCTTGCTCTAGGGAACCAGTAACAGGATCACAAACCTTGGGGTCCTTACTATACCCTGTTGCAAATAGGTAGGGCAGAACTCGTAACCATTAACCTCTGTAACTCAAAAAGGGCTAGAGGAAATGGGCGCTAAATTTCCACCCTTATTTCCTGGCTAACCCTTCCCAAATGGTAGAAATATGAGCTCGCTTACTCTCGTCGCTTATGAGTTATAGTTGTTAATGGTCAACAGCTTTGGCCTACTTATTAAGAATAGGGTATAGGCAGGCAAGCATAATAGTTGCTAGTGAAATGCAAGGAATAAAACGAGTGAAGTAATGGATGAACAGACGACACCATTAAAATGACATTGGAATTATTATGTTTTTTTACACCAACCAACTTCACATCTAAACCCAATTAATGAAATCAACCAATACATGTGGCACTCCGAGGACTCGAACCCAGGATACTCACATCGAAATTCCGCGCACTATGCATTACGCTATCAAGACAATGGAAGAATATTGAGATGAAACTAATGAGGAAGGACACATAGGAAAAACAGATGCATAATAAACAATAACAAGTGACACATAAAGATAAAGAGACTACACATAACTTAAACATTAAGGGGAGATTTACACTTGAGGGAGTTTTTTCTTGACTCCTTTCTCCTTCATGTTTAGCCCCATTGCTTTTCTAATTTTAAGACGTTCGCCCCATTATTTTGATGAATTTAAGAACTTTCAACACATTTCTGTCAATTTTAAGACCTTTCGTGCAATTTAGGTGTCGATTTTATCCTGGCGAGCGATAGCGAGCCTGTAATTTAAGAGGAACCGGCTTTCAGCCGGGACATTTTTCTACCGAAAAATGTAGAAAATGATCTTGAAAAGGGCTCAAGGGGTGTAATCTTAAGCTTGATGGATATCTAGAGACCAAACTAAAACCCTCCCCTTAACTCTTAGAAGATACGATGACTACTTTCTTTTCCATTGTTTGGCTATCATTAGACGATTATATGCAGATTAGGAAGGGTATGTCGAAGCGAGAGAGTTAATTGAGATCGTCTTTACCCTTATAATTCACACAGCTCCTTATTTAATTGTATAAAATCGTCTAATGATAGCCAGAATAAACTCAAAATAATCTTCAAAGGGTTAAGAGAAAGAAACTACATATAAGTGAAATATTAAGAGAAAGACAACAAACAAAATATAAATTACACTGATGAAAAATAGATAAGGTTACAGCAAGAACCTGATCCTCATTAAGCTGGTCGTGGAAGGGTAACACATATAATTAAATTAATGTGAATAACGGGGCAGAAGTAACCCCTTCAGTACCATGGGACCTTCTCTAACCCTAGATGATTTTATACACTTTATGAAGGCTCTGTGTGAATTACTGTATATTATTTATTGAAATGTATGTACTCCTTTTATTTATTGAAATGTATGTACTCCTTTTATTTATTGAAATATATGTACTCCTTTTATTTATTGAAATATATGTACTCCTTTTATTTATTGAAATATATGTACTCCTTTTATTTATTGAAATATATGTACTCCTTTTATTTATTGAAATATATGTACTCCTTTTATTTATTGAAATGTATGTACTCCTTTTATTTATTGAAATGTATGTACTCCTTTTACTTATTGAAATGTATGTACTCCTTTTATTTATTGAAATGTATGTACTCCTTTTAGCCCTGTAGATCATATGCTATAGAATATCGTCTAATGCTAATCAGAATACCACGAAAATTATATCATCGTATAGAAAGGGTTAAGAGAGAAAAAATGGCGAAAGACAGTGAATAGGAAATCAAAGAAGAAACGAGATGAAATAGGGAGGATAAATCAAAGGTGTACACTCGGATGCCATAGTCTCTAACCCACTCATAAATAAATCAAAGGTGTACACTCGGATGCCATAGTCTCTAACCCACTCATAAATAATTCAAAGGGGTACACTCGGATGCCATAGTCTCTAACCCACTCATAAATAAATCAAAGGGGTACACTCGGATGCCATAGTCTCTAACCCACTCATAAATAAATCAAAGGGGTACACTCGGATGCCATAGTCTCTAACCCACTCATAAATAATTCAAAGGGGTACACTCGGATGCCATAGTCTCTAACCCACTCATAAATAAATCAAAGGGGTACACTCGGATGCCATAGTCTCTAACCCACTCATAAATCAATCAAAGGGGTACACTCGGATGCCATAGTCTCTAACCCACTCATAAATAAATCAAAGGGGTACACTCGGATGCCATAGTCTCTAACCCACTCATAAATAATTCAAAGGGGTACACTCGGATGCCATAGTCTCTAACCCACTCATAAATATTAGCGGACTTCACCTTTTTTAATTATGAAATTATATCTCTAGAAACAAATTCAATGCCTGCACCTTGAACTTCCTTATGGCCTGAAACTCGCAAGTGGTCAATTGTTATGAGTAGGTTGAAGACTAAGGCATTCGAGTGTACGGTCGCGCTAATAAGTAATGTCTCAGCTGTCATTACGTTTGGCTTGCTATGTGCTGTATTAATGTCTGTCAGATGTTGAATAGGGTGAGTGAGTGTAGGAACATGATTGTATATTTCACTCGATATGAAGAAATGAAGCTTAGATATTGCTGATACCAATTACTGATCAACACATACTTGGTGCCGAGACATCACTTATTAGCGCGACTGTACAGACAAATACAATCAATTAACCCCTTCTGTACCAGCGACGTATTTGTATTTTTATGTCAGCTGTATTTAAACAATATCATGAAGCTTAGGAAAGATGTATGGTAGCTAAAAGGATTAATAGAGATAATCTGTAGTCATATAATTGGCAGACGTCCTTCCTCAGCTGAATATGATGGTCTAATAATTGCCAGACTATAATGTAAAGGACGGGTAAATAATTAAATAAACAGGAAGAAGCGACCGAGACATGACAAACAAGACAGAACAACAAATAAATAAAATAAAGCTAATCAAAAAAATAGTTTGAGCGGAAAGTTAAGGAGTGAGTGACTCCCAAGAAAGAAAGAAAGAGAGACGGAAGGGAGAAAAAAATTGATGAAGAGAGAGAGAGAGAGAGAGAGAGAGAGAGAGAGAGAGAGAGAGAGAGAGAGAGAGAGAGAGAGAGAGAGAGAGAGAGAGAGAGAGAGAGAGAGAGAGAGATATAGAGGAGACAGCCAGAGAGAGAGATATATATATAGATAGATAGATAGATGTATATTAAACTGATATATAAATCTACATGTAAAACAATAAACGGGCGACGTAACAATTAATTAAACAAAATTAATTACAATAGTGAATTTATATCCCTTCTCTATATTAAAGCCTTTCTCTCTCCTTTCACTTCCAATCTCATATCACTCCATCCCTGGTTCACGTTATCTTTAAGTCTCATCAATCTTATGTATCTCTCTCTCTCTCTCTCTCTCTCTCTCTCTCTCTCTCTCTCAAACACACACACACACTTGCTGATCATCTGATGGCGATTAGATTAAAGTTAATGAATCAGTAGGTGAGTAAGATTAATTTAATTAAGTAAATTAATTAATATACCATCAATAAACCTAGGCTTCGTCTCTAAATGTATTCTACAAATGGATTTTTTGGGTAAAGTTAACAATTACACTACTTTGAACAAACTCCGCTTGGAAGTCGTATGTATTGCCTCAGTAGAGCAGCTCAAAAAGAGAGTAGACAGTATTCTGCTCACTCTGCAATGAGTGTTCAAACCAGCCCAATCTCTATATACAGCAAGAGTATCTCCCTGGAATGGACTGCAAGGTCTTTAAGATACTATCACATGAAACATCTTGTAACTCTCTCTCTCTATTATGCGCCTATATCTTGCAATCGCAATCCCTTCCTGCCACTCTGACTTTAATCTCTCTCTCTCTCTCTCTCTCTCTCTCTCTCTCTCTCTCTCTCTCACTCACTCACTCTCTCACTCACTCACTTACTCACACACTCACTCTCACTCTCTATTATGCTCCTATATCTTACAATCGCAATCCCTTCCTGCCACTCTGACTTTAATCTCTCTCTCTCTCTCTCTCTCTTTTATTTTTTGCGAAATATATTATACAAGTGTGTGTGTGTGTGTGTGTGTGTGTGTGATAATTAACTTGTATCGTGTTGATTAGTACGTATGCGTGTCACATTTCTAGTAGCAATTAAGTATTACACAACTATATTTCCGATGTGCGTGAATGTAGTGTATATTTATGTATCTGTATGTATGAGAGAGAGAGAGAGAGAGAGAGAGAGAGAGAGAGAGAGAGAGAGAGAGAGAGAGAGAGAGAGAGAGAGAGAGAGAGAGAGAGAGAGAGAGAGAGAGATTGTCGGCATTCGTTTGAGTGTGTGTGTGTGTGTGGATGCGTGCGTGTGTGTATGTATGTGTGAGAGATATATTGTGTGCATTCGTTTGAGTGTGTGTGTGTGTTTGCGTGCGTGCGTGCGTGTGCGTGCGTGCGTGTGTATGTGTGCATGTGTATATAGACATCCACAGTGTACGTCTATAAGTGTAATATCCTCACTACCAATTACAACCCCTCACAATCCACTCTCCTGAAGCCCCCTCACTAAGACCCGACCCAGAGAGTTTTCCCAATAACTCTTAGGGCCAATTATAGTTTAAGAGATTCTGAATTATGTCTTGATAGCGTAATGGTTAGTGCGTGGATTTTGGTGTGAGTAACCTAGGTTCGAATCCTTGGAGTACCACATTTTCTTTCTTAGCGTAATGGTTAGTGCACTGGATTTTGGTGTGAGTATCCTAGGATCGAATCCTTGTTTCTATGTGAGTGAGGGAGACAAAAGGCAGAACTGCCTGTAGCGAGTGCCTTCCCCATAGTTGAAAGAGTGACAGGGCCAACATCAAGGGACGTACGAGCCAAAATGCCTGGACACACGGAGTTTGAAGCAATTTAAGTCATAGGAGGAGGGAAAGACTGATCCTGGGAGAGAGTTCCAGAGCTCAGCTGTTGAATAGAAGAAAGATTGAGAGCGACGTTTCACTCTGGGTTGGAGAGTTGCGCAGAGTAGGGGTACCACGTACCCTACGTAGATGAGGTGGTATACACTGGGAGAGCTCTGAGGAGCACTGCTTATTGTAATAGCGATAGAATAGCGAGAGAGATGCAACATTGCGGCAAAGAGAGAGTTTGCAGTGAGTTGGTGAGTGGGCAGGAATTAATGATACGAAAGGCCTTCCTATCTACTTTGTCTAGGAGTGGTGTGTGAGAGGATCCTCCCCACACATGTAAACAATACTCAATACAAGGACGCACTGTGCCCCTGTACAGAGCAAGAAGCTGTGCAGAGGTAAATAACCCCTTGAGGCAGTTGAGCACACCCAGCTTCTGGGAGGCTGCCTTAGCAAGACTGGTAATATGGTCCTTCCAAGTGAGAGCAGAAGAAAAAGAGATACCAAGAATATTAAGAGAAGATGAAGGATTAATTTTTGTATTGTTGAAGAATAAGGGATAGTCCTCTGAGAGTTCCGCACGGGTAGATAGATGGAGAAATTGGGTTTAGGAAGCAATAAAGGCAACAAGGTTTTCTCAGCCCCATTTGGAAATAGTAGTTAGATCAGAAGATAAGTGTTGTATGGCTTCATTATGTCTGTTTTTGAAGAATTACTGGCTGGGGCGTTCTGGAAAACTAATTGAGTAGTGTAAGGTAGAGCCGTCTGCGTACGAATGGATGGGACTGGAGGTGCAGTTGAGAAGATCATTCATGAAAATTAGAAAGAGAATAGAAGATAGAACAGAGCCCTGAGGAACACCGGAGTTAATAGGATGAGGAAATGAGCGATAGCCGTCCACAACCGCAGATATGTATTCACTAATTTAATCGATTTCATTAATTAGGTTTATTTGTAAGTTAATTGGTGGGTTGGTGATAATATAAATTCTATCTATTCATCTATTGCCAGACGATATGATCCTCGAAGGGGTGGCCACGAATGAATCTCCTCTATGCACCTCTGTCCTTTGTCAGCTGGCGACCCTCCTACCACCCAAACCACTACCTTCACTCCTATACCTCTCAACTCCATCCCTCCACCTCACTCTCGGTCTGCCTCTTCCTCTCTGCCCTTCCACCTCACTATCGTACACTCTCTTAAGGGGAGATGGTTGTTTTATCTGGCCCCCCTTCTCCCTCATGTTTAGCCCCATTAGTTTTGAAATTTTAAGACGTTTTCCCCATTAGTTTGTCGATTTTAAGACCTTTCGTCCCATTTCTTTATCAATATCAAGACCTTTCATGCCATTTAGGTGTCAATTTTTCCCTAGCAAGCGATAGCGAGCCTGTAATTTAAGGGAAACCGGCCGTTGGCCGGGACATTTTTCTACCGAAAAATGTACCAATTTATCTCGAAGGGGGTACTGGGGATGTGTTTTAAAGCTTGATGGAGGTCTTGGGAGGAAACTAAAAATAATAAATAAATAAATAAATGAATGAACAAATATATACAAATAAATACAAATCCTCCGTCAAACTCCGAGAGCTCCTTGGTCGGGTTACACATCATAAGAGGCTTAATAATTACACTTGCTGGAAATGAAAGAGTTTGTTGATACGAGCCCTCCTTCCCGCCACTCTCATATTGTGTACTACTCCACACGGTTCATTGTCAGAGAACGGTATCATATTATACACTATTCATTGTATTATATATATTGTTATTTATATTATATATATTATTATTTATATTATATATATTATTATTTATATTATTTTATAGTTATTTATATTATATATATTGTTATTTATATTATTTTATAGTTATTTAAATTATATATGTTATTTATATTATTTTATAGTTATTTAAATTATATATATTGTTATTTATATTATTTTATAGTTATTTAAATTATATATATTGTTATTTATATTATTTTATAGTTATTTAAATTATATATATTGTTATTTATATTATTTTATAGTTATTTAAATTATATATATTGTTATTTATATTATTTTATAGTTATTTAAATTATATATATTGTTATTTATATTATTTTATAGTTATTTATATTATATATTGTTATTTATATTATTTTATAGTTATTTAAATTATATATATTGTTATTTATATTATTTTATAGTTATTTATATTATATATATTGTTATTTATATTATTTGTATTGTTCCCCTACCCGCAGGCGATGTTTGTCCACTTTAACCTAAATAATGTAGTTTTTTTCCTGTGTAATGTATTTTTGTTCTTTTTTATGTGTATGAAAGAGACAAAAAGGCAGAGTTGCCTGTAACGAGTGTCCCACCCAAAGCCAAAAGAGTGATAGAGAGACAAATTCAAGGAACGTTTGAGTCAAAATGCATGGACGCACAAAGTTTACATCAGTCACATCATAGGATAAAGGAAAGCTTGATTGAGGGAGAGAGTTCCAGAGTTTACTTGTTGAGTAGAAGGCAGACTGAGAAACTTCGTTAATTCTTGATTTGCAAAGCTGGACATAATAGGGATGGGATTGTGTTGAAAGGCGGGTACCACCCACTCGCCTTAAGAGAGGGGGTATGCAATGAGAGAACTCTGAAGAACACTGATTGTTGTGATAGCGATAGAAGAGTGAGAGAGATGCAACATTGTGGCGTGTAGAAAGAGATTGTAGGGAATTAGTAAGAGGAAGTGAGTTGATGAGACAGAATGCTTTGGACTCTACCCTTTCGAAAAGTGCGGTATGGGTGGAACCTCCAAACACATGAGAACAATACTTATTGTTGTTGTTGTTTTTCTTGTTATTGTTGCCTTCTGTTTCCTCATTCCTGTCCTTCCCTATCCTCTGTCTGTTGTCGTTGTTGTTGCTGTTCTTGTTGCCTTCTCTTTCCTCATTCCTGTCCTTCCCTATCGTCTGTCTATTGTCGTTGTTGTTGCTGTTCTTGTTGCCTTCTCTTTCCTCATTCCTGTCCTTCCCTATCCTCTGTCTGTTGTCGTTGTTGTTGCTGTTCTTGTTGCCTTCTCTTTCCTCATTCCTGTCCTTCCCTATCCTCTGTCTGTTGTCGTTGTTGTTGCTGTTCTTGTTGCCCTTCTCTTTCCTCATTCCTGTCCTTCCCTATCCTCTGTCTGTTGTCGTTGTTGTTGCTGTTCTTGTTGCCTTCTCTTTCCTCATTCCTGTCCTTCCCTATTCTCTTTCCCTTAATTTTCCTATACTCATTTTGGCCTTGTTAATACCTTCTCTTTCCTCCTTCCAGTCTTTCCCTTCATTTTTCTACACTCATTTTGACCTTGTTAATACCTTCTCTTTCATCAGTCTTCTCTTTCCCTTTATTTTCCTATACTCATTTTGATCTTCTTAATTGCCTTCTCTTTCTTCTCAGTTTCCCACTCATTTTGACCTTAATATTTCCTTCTCTTTCCCATCATTTTCCTATCCTCATTTTGGTCTTCTTCTTGTGTTAGTATTGGCCTCAGCTTGGGTCAGGTCTTAACAGGGCGGGGAAAAAAATATGGTCATAGATCTTCCTTATGTCCCCTTAACATGCCACCCCCGACACTATTCCCCCCCCCCCCCCTTCTCTCTCTCTCTTTCTTTCCTTCTCTCTCTCTCTCTCTCTCTCTCTCTCTCCCTCAACATGCCACCCCCGACACTAACCCCCCCCCCCCTCTCTCTCTCTCTTAACATGCCACCCCGACTCCCCTTCCACTTCGTAGAAAATCCCATGTTAGAATTATGTCCAGACTTCTTAGTAGGGACCGCAAGATCTGTACAGTCAGTGTATCTATATAACTGTATGTAACGCTCTCTATATCTACCTACTTATCTATCTATTTATCTACCAATTTATCTGTCTATGCATCCGACGAGCCGCAGTGAAGGCCGGGAAATTTTTCTACCGAAAAATACACAAATTGATCTCGAACGGGGGTCTTGGGCATTATTTCTTTAAAAGCTTGATAGAGGTCTAGGGGAAAAAAAATACAACATAAAATAAACCAAACACCTCCCCTTAAGCCGCTGTCATACGAGCGCTTTTTCCGTCAATTTTCCATGAGAATTATCTTAACCCACTCAATTAATTATCTTAACCCACTTAATTAATTATCTTTTGTATCAAGAATATTTAATTTACCTATCTACCAAATGTATCTATTAATCTGTATGTAATGTCGCTACCTACCAAATGTATGTATTAATCTGTATGTAATGTCGCTACCTAGCCTTCTATCTATTTATCTATCTATCTACCTAGCCATCTAACTATCTATTTATCTATCTATCTACCTGTCATTCAATCTACCTATTAATCAATCTACCTATCAGCCTTTCTAATGTATCAATCTAAAAACAATCAGGTGGATCTCAAGGTAATTAATATCAGACCTGTCTATGCCTGCAAGCGCTCTCCCTCACCCTCTTACTCTCTCTCTCAAACAAATACACACACACACACTCACTCTCTCCTTTATTTAAGTACAGTATCTCAATCTCGTCTACCGACTCTCACTATCTACCAACCACATCTCTCTCTCTCTCTCTCTCTCTCTCGCTCTCTCTCTCTCTCTCTCTTTTCGGTATGTTATCTTCACACAATTGTTTTTTCTCACTTTACTTTCCCTCCTCACCTCCGCCCCTTCTGTCTGTCCCACTCCCTCCCCCCTCTCGTCCCCGCCGCCTCTCTCCCCGCTCCCCCCCCCCCCCCTCTCTCTCTCTCTCTCTCTCTCCTCTCTCTTTCTCCCCCATTCGCTCGTTCTCTGGGTCCCTCCTTCCGGCTAACTTGGGCAATATCGCGGCTCCCAGTTGTCGCTTGGAGGCAGGTCAGTCATTACTTGGGAATTAGTTAGTGCAGGGGGGAGGTGAGGGTGATGGGGGTGATCGAGGGAGGGTTGGGTGAGGGAGGGGTGTGGGTGGGTTGCTGAGGGAGGGAGGGGGAAAAGGTGATGGGGGATGCAGGGTACGGTGAGGGAGGTGTGTGGTGATGGGTGGGGGGGGGGGTGCAGGGTACGGTGAGGGAGGTGAGAGGGGTGAGGGTGATTGGAAGTGATGGAGGATGCAGAGTACGGTGAGGGAGGTGAGGGGGATGATCGAGGGAGGGATGTGGGTGTGTTGGTGAAGGAGGAGGGTGGGGGGAGGTGATGGAGGATGAAGGGTACGGTGAGGGAGGGTTGGGGGGGGGGGGGAGAGAGAGAGAGAGAGGGAGAACAATTTTTTCCTTGCCTTCCCAATTTCCTTCCTGCCTATTCAAAACATTGCCAACTATTTTGTTTTAGGGAGGATGGTAAGATTATCTCATGTTTAGCGCTGTTAGATTTTTTTAAGACGTTCTCCCCATTAGTTTGGCGATTTTAAGACCTTTCACCCCATTTCTTTGTCAATACTAAGACCATTCATGCCATTTATTTATAATTGTTTTTTTCTGGCGAGCGATAGCAAACCTGTAATATAGGATGATCCGGCCTTCGGCCGGATTTTTTTTCTACCGAAAAATGTAAAAATGTATCGAGAAGGGATATCTTGGGGATGCTTAGGTCTATGGAGGAAACTAACAAAAATAAATGAATAAATCAATAAATACACCGTCCAATATATAAACCTTTCCCCCCTTAATTCTGCTTCTCCCTATGCTCGCTCGCTCGCTCTCTCTCTCTCTCTCTCTCTCTCTCTCTCTTTTAATTTTCCCCCTCCTCTAATTCCTCACCCCTCCAACCCCCGGTAAAACCAAATTACAGCTAAGAAACTTCCACCAACGGCCCCCCCCCCCCCCCCTTTACATCACCTCCCCCTTCACCATCACCCCCCACCCCCTTTACCATCACCTCCCCCTTTACCATCACCCCCCCCCCCCCCTTTACCATCACCTACCCTCTCCCGAACCTACGCCCTCCCACCCCCCCCCCTCACATACCTCCCTCCCCCTCCTCACCCACCCCCCCCCCCTCGACCCTCTTGGCTAAATTAACAACTGGAAGAACCTCTACGTGGGGGAATGGGGGGGTGGGGGGGACGATGATCAAAAATAAGAAAAGTAGTAAAGCGTGGAGGAGGAGGAGGAGGAGGAGGAGGAGGAGGAGGAAAAAGGAAGAGGAGGAAGAGGTGCTGGTGGGGAAGGAGAAGAAAGAGGAGGAGGAGGTTAATGAAAAGAGGGAAGAGGTGGAGGAGGAGGTTAATAAGAGGTGGATGAGGAGGTTAATGAGAAGGGGGATCATGGGGGGGGGGAAAGGAGGAGGAGGAGGTTAATAAGAAGGGGAAGCAGTGGAGGAGGAGGAGGTTAATGAGAAGGGGGGAGAGGTGGAGGAGGACAAAAAGCTGAAGGAGAAGGAGAAAAGACGGAGAAAGTGCAAAAAAGAAAGTGGAACTAAAAAGGGTAGACAAAAGTGATGAGAGAGAGAGAGAGAGAGAGAGAGAGAGAGAGAGAGAGAGAGAGTACAAAGGAGTACAAAAGGAGTACAAAGGAGTACAAAGGAAATCAAGCAACAACAGGTCTAGTGACCCTTCTAGGTTGCTTGTCCTCCAAAACACTGAGGATCAAGTGTCCAAACAGTGGTTTAGAGTGGGTAAGGGAACATTGGAAAGGGAACTAATGCCCTGCCACTAACGTGGCAGGACTAGGAAGTTAGTAGGGGACATATGGGTTAGTAACTGAGGGGAGGATAAAGTTATTCATTTACAAACGCAGTCAGTCGCGGGTTTGATGCGAGATATTTGTCTAGGCGGAATTTAAATGAATCAACGGTGCTGCAGTCTATAACGTCTCGGGGAAGCCCATTCACAAGTTGACAACTCGATTGAAGAAGAAATTCTTAGATTCGTGCGAGTTAAAAGATTTACCAATAATTTTGCAACCGTTTCCCCGCGTGTAATTAGATTGGTCGATAGTGAAGTACTTACTACAGTTCATATTGTCGATGCCTTTGATGATTTTGAACACTTGAATTAAGTCGCCTCTTAATCTGCGCTGGGTTAAAGGAAATAGATTTAATTCTCTAAGACGCTCTTCGTATGGTTTGTTCTTTAGGCTAGGTATCATTTTGGTAACTCTACGTTGAACTCGTTCTAGCTTGTTTATATCTTTTTGGTAATAAGGGCACCAGGATTGAACGCAGTATTCCAGAAGAGGCGGACTAAGGAATTGTAAAGGGTTAGGATAACTTCTTTGGATTTATGCTCAAATGACCTGCCTATAAAGCCAATTATTTTGTTTGCCTTCTTAACAACTTCTGAACATTGTTGACTCGGTTTTAGGTTACTCGATATTGTTACTCCCAGATCAGTTTCTCTGTTTACATTCTTAAGCTGAGTGCCATTCATCGAATAGTTTGCTTTCTCATTTAGGTATCCGACATGTAGTACTTTACATTTATCCGCATTGAAACTCATTTGCCAAATTTGGGCCCAACATGACAATTTATCTAGATTGTGTTGCATATCGTCAACTTGTTCTTTTGAGAGTACGCTATTTGCAATTTTTGTATCGTCAGCAAATTTTGAGATTGTGCAGGTGAGACCCTCATCTATGTCGTTGATGTAAATTAGAAAGAGAATTGGTCCTAGTACCGATCCCTGGGGTACCCCGCTACTTACATTGGTCCATTTAGATGCCTTACCGTTTATGACTACCTTTGCTTTCTGTTGCTGAGCCAATTTTCTATCCATTTCAACACACCGTCTTGTATTCCATGCGCTTTTAGTTTTAGCAGTAAACGTTTGTGGGGAACTTTGTCAAAGGCCTTTTGAAAATCAAGGTATATAATATCTACAGCTTTACTCTCATCGTAGAGGTTGAGGATATCGTGGAAGAAGTCTAAGAGGTTTGTTAAACAGGAACGTTTTTTACGAAAGCCGTGTTGAGTATCTTTAAGTATGTTATTTTCCTCTAAGTGATTTACGAGTCTGTCTCGTATGACCGTTTCTAGCATTTTACATACAACTGAGGTTAAGCTAATTGGACGATAGTTACTGGGTAGGGATTTGCTGCCTTTTTTGAATATCGGTGTTACGTTGGCTAGCTTCCACTGATCAGGCATAGTTCCAGACTGCAAGGATTTATTGAATAGTAATGTCAGTGGTTTGGAGAGCCCATTCTTAGCTTCCTTTAGAACTCTAGGCGAGATTGTATCAGGTCCTGGCGTTTTATTTACCTTGAGTTTATCTAAACAATTCAATACTCTCTCTGTAACGGTGATATTGCTTAGAACATCTGAATTATCAATCTGAATCGGCGATGGTGTAGGGATATCACTGAGGTCTTCTGTTGTAAAAACTGATGCAAAGAAGGTATTGAGGGCATTACTCATTTGTACTTCGTCTTTGGTGTATTCTCCTTTTTCATCGACTAACGGTCCAACAGTTGAAGTAACTACTTTTTTCTTTCTGATATAACTATAGAATTCTTTCGGGTTTGTTTTACTTTGATTCGCAATATGTAACTCTAAGGTCTTTTTACTTTGCTTAATTAACTTTTTGGCTTTGCGTCGTAGCTCTAGCGTCGTAGCGTCGTAGCTCTAGAGAGAGAGAGAGAGAGAGAGAGAGAGAGAGAGAGAGAGAGAGAGAGAGAGAGAGAGAGAGAGAGAGAGAGAGAGAGAGAGAGAGAGAGAGAGAGAGAGAGAGAGAACAATCTACAACAATAGAGATAGTACAAACATTTAAATATAGTGCACACATTACCAGGCTCATACAGTACTCTATATTGATAACACACCCACACACACACACACACGCACACTTTCTCTCACACACGCACACACACCCACACTCACCCACAATCCCCACACCCACACTCTCTCTCTCTCTCTCTCTCACACACACACACACACACACGCACACTCACCCACAATCCCCACACCCACACTCTCTCTCTCTCTCTCACACACACACACACACACACGCACACACTTTCTCTCACACACGCACACTCACCCACAATCCCCACACCCACCCACACTCTCTCTCTCTCTCACACACACACACACGCACACACTTTCTCTCACCCACAATCCCCACACTCTCTCTCTCTCTCTCTCACACACACACACACACACACACACACACACACTTTCTCTCACACACGCACACTCACCCACAATCCCCACTCTCTCTTTGTCTCACACACACACACACACACACTTTCTCTCACACACGCACACTCACCCACAATCCCCACCCTCTCACACACACACGCCCATAATCCTAAAATCCACACCCACACCCATTCACCACCCACACCACACACGTACCCCCCCCCCCCCCCCCCACACACAATTCCCCACACCCACACACACGCCATAACCCGAAAACACACCCACACCCACACACGTACCCCCCCCCACCTCACACCCACACACCCCTAACCCTCCCACCCACACCCACACACGTACCCCCCCCCTCACACCCCTAAACCTCCCACCCACACCCACACACACACGTACCCCCCCCCTCACACCCCTAACCCTCCCACCCACACCCACACACAATTTTCCAACCGCTGGCAACATTTCCATTTGTATTACTTGGCTATGTGTGAGGCTGACAGGTTATTTGTATCCCAATTGTTATTACTGCAACGCGGGTCGCCCCTAGTCGTTGCATGACACGTATTAATGGACTTGCTTTTAGATGCAAATGTACAAAACTTCACATTTAATTACGTCGGGTTATGAAATGGAAATATAGGACTTTTGCTTGATTGCTTGTTTCCGGTGCTAGTTTAATATGGACTGTATATGTATGCTTTATTTACGTGTTGTTCAAATTAACATGTTCACTACGAGGGATATTTTATAAGCTGAATACAATCATATGGATTAACTAATAGAAATAGTAAGACCTAGGATTGTTTTCTTCGATTTGACAATTACATTTCTTTCTTAACCATTTCTGTAGTGGCGACGTTTATTAAATTATATTCTAGCTATATTTAGACGATTTTTCACAGTTTCAGAATGTTTCGTGGTAGTAAAAATGGTTAAGTGAGATAGTTCGAAGCCTGTTAATTGTCGGAGGCCTTTTTTAAACTGAATAGCATCGTCTAATAGTTGCCAGAATATAATGAAAAGGACGTCACCGGTACTGAATGGATTACATGTATTCAAATCGATTGTGGTAGAATAAACAGAGTGGATATCTTCGTAAGCAAAGACTTAAGGGGAGATTTCCACTTGAGGGATTTTTTTCTGGATCCCTTTCTATCTCATGTTTAGTCCAATTGCTTTTGATATTCTAAGACGTTCGCCCCATTAGTTTGGTGATTTTAAGAAGTTTTGCCCCATTTTTCAATTTTAAGACCTTTCGTGCCATTTAGGTGTCGATTTTATCCTGGCGAGCGATAGCGAGCCTGTAATTTAAGAGGAACCGGCCTTTGGCCGGGATTTTTCTACCGAAAAATGTACAAATATAACTTGAAAGGGAGTCAAAGGGGTGCAATTTAAAGTTTGATGGAGATCTAGGGAACTAACTAAAAACCTCCCCTTAAAGGCTACTTATAACTATACTCCTCTATCACGAACATTTTGAAACGAAGTGTGCTGCTAATTAAGATAACTGGGTAATTAGATAATGCTGAGACCTAATACATTCCGATGATTCCATAAAGTACAGCACAATCAGTTGGGTAAGGGATTCAATTAAGTGTCAGATGAAATAGAACCGACTATAATCAACCTAGCCTATGTTGGGGAAAATAGGATATCACAGTGTACAGGGAGTTATTCATTATTTAACGTAGTCAATCCACGGTTGACGATATATTAATAGAGTTGATTATTGGAAGTTTGGACACTGCAACACTCGATGACACTATTATACCCTGTTCCAATTAGTTAGGCCAGAAGTCGTGAACCCTAACCACTGTAACTCAAAAAGGGCTAGAACAAATGGGTTGTAAATTGCCACATCTATTCCCCGGCTTGCCCTTCCAAAGTGGTAGAAGTATTAGCTTGATTACTTTAGTAGTTTGTGAGTTAGAGGTTAATGTTCATGAGTCAATATTGGCCTACTTACTTGGGACAGGGTATAGTCCATGTTATAAGAAAACCACTCTACTGGAAAAAAAAAAAAAATGCTTTGCCTTATATGAGTGAAAAAGCTTTCCAATGATTTTACAACCATTTCGTCAGGTGCAATTTAAATTGTCAATCGCGAGTATTTGTTAGTATCCATATTATCAATAATATAAAATACTTGGAATAGGTCCCCTCTTAGTTTGCACTTTGTTAAAGCAAAAACTCTTTTTGAGAGAGAGAGAGAGAGAGAGAGAGAGAGAGAGAGAGAGAGAGAGAGAGAGAGAGAGAGAGAGAGAGAGAGAGAGAGAGAGAGAGAGAGAGAGAGAGAGCGAGAGTGAGAGAGAGAGAGCGAGAGAAACATTATCAGCCCAGGTTGACGTCGTAATAATAACACTATATTACCACTTTAATTGCCCGCTCCCAATTGCCTCCCCCGATTTAAGGCAATGAGTGGTCGTAATTCCCCTGCTGCCTCCCTGATAGCAGAGTCATACCACCTACCTCACTCTCTCTCTCAGTCTCTCAAACCTCACACACTAATTCACACTCTCTCTCTCTCTCTCGTTTGGTGTCCGTATATATCAATGGGACATAGATACACTGGATACAATACTGCAGAGATGACCGTACCACAAACTATGCCTAGATTAAGAAACAAATCTAAACTCAATATGACATTACTCCCGAAGCGCGCCGTACGCATGATCTTACCCAGCCATAATAAGACATCTGCTGGTATTTATTAGGTTATGTTGTTGTTGTTGTTGTTGTTGTTGTCATTGGGAAATCTTTGACAGTGTTGGTATGGCCATGTCGTACACTCGGATGCCATAGTCTAGCCCACTCATAAGAACTCGTGGACCCCCTACGCTTTTCTTTGTGCAATCATAAGTGTCTAGCCAAGTAATCAAGATACGAACATAATTTACTGCCCGGTTGAGATGAACAGAGTATAAGTAGAATCAGAATGGAGAAAACTAGCCCCAAAGAGTCCATCATAAACATAACACATGACTGCCTAGACCACGGAGTTCATATACTGAGCATTTGCAGCTTACACCCATTGCAGGATTAGTCCAAGTCCTTAATTAGAAGCTCTCTCTCTCTCTCTCTCTCTCTCTCTCTCTCTCTTTCTCTCTCTCTCTCTCTCTCTCTCTCTCGGCACACACACACACGTACATACACATATTCGAAAACAGCATTATAAAAATAACAATTCTCTCTACAGTATATATACCGTATATATTTATATACTGTATATATTACAGACTGTTCCCCTCATCAGAGAAACTACACTTCCCTGCATAGCTGTGACGCTGATTAAAGAGAGAGAGAGAGAGAGAGAGAGAGAGAGAGAGAGAGAGAGAGAGAGAGAGAGAGAGAGAGAGAGAGAGAATTACACAGATACTTAGATCACACAGACCTTGCGGTCCCTACTAGGTGGTCCGGCCTTAATACTACTATACCTAAATTGAATCATTTTTTCCTTAGCGCATATCCTATCTGCCCACCAAATTTAGTGATAATCTCCGGACCACCTCCTAAATTGAATCACTTCTTCCTTGGCGTATATCCCATCTGCCCACCAAATTTCGTAAAAATCGGATTACAACTTTGTAAGATATCTTGTTTACAGACAACAAACAAACGGAGACGAAAACATTACTTCCGTCCTACTCAATGAATTACTCAATGAATGAATATATCAATGAATAAATACGACACATGTGCAGTGCAGTCATCCAGTAGCAAACGGCATTCACGTGCCCATATAAATCCCAAATCCATTAGCTCCACAGCGATTTCCGTATTACTGTTCCGAATCAGCGTTTTTTGTTCAATAAACTTCACAGCCAATATCTAGCAATTAAATACAACACAGGTAAAGGTTACATCAAAGCAGATTGAAGTGCATTAGGCCGTGACAAACTAAAAAATATATATATACAAATAAAAATAAAAATAAAAAAACCTATAGGAATGATTGATGTTGGGGAGAGCTATGGTGACGCTTTTGTTCTCATTTATTAGTTCGTGTGATATCCAAGCTAGCGAACATGATCACACCTAGCGAACATGATCACATCTAGCGAACATGATCACAGCTAGCGAACATGATCATATCTAGCGAACATGATCACATCTAGCGAACATGATCACATCTAGCGAACATGATCACAGCTAGCGAACATGATCACATCTAGCGAACATGATCATATCTAGCGAACATGATCACATCTAGCGAACATGATCACATCTAGCGAACATGATCACATCTAGCGAACATGATCACAGCTAGCGAACATGATCATATCTAGCGAACATGATCACACCTAGCGAACATGATCACATCTAGCGAACATGATCACATCTAGCGAACATGATCACACCTAGCGAACATGATCACATCTAGCGAACATGATCACATCTAGCGAACATGATCATATCTAGCGAACATGATCACACCTAGCGAACATGATCACATCTAGCGAACATGCTCACAGCTAGCGAACATGATCATATCTAGCGAACATGATCATATCTAGCGAACATGATCATATCTAGCGAACATGATCACATCTAGTGAACATGATCACATCTAGCGAACATGATCACACCTAGCGAACATGATCACATCTAGCGAACATGCTCACAGCTAGCGAACATGATCATATCTAGCGAACATGATCATATCTAGCGAACATGATCACATCTAGCGAACATGATCACATCTAGTGAACATGATCCCATCTAGCGAACATGATCACATCTAGCGAACATGATCACAGCTAGCGAACATGATCACATCTAGCAAACATGATCACATATAGCGAACATGATCACAGCTAGCGAACATGATCACATCTAGCGAACATGATCACATCTAGTGAACATGATCACATCTAGCGAACATGATCATATCTAGCGAACATGATCACATCTAGCGAACATGATCCCATCTAGCGAACATGATCACATCTAGCGAACATGATCACATCTGTATAGTTAGGTGTGAACATTAGATAAACGAACATACATTGATACACACATACAGTATATACACACATACATTGATACACACATACAGTATATACACACATACATTGATACACACATACAGTATATACACACATACATGAACATACTGTATATATACAATACATACATACGCACACACATGTACGTAAATCCATAACTCAAAAAGCTATACAATTATACATCTATTTACAAACACAATACACACATGTATGCATACACAAGTACATAATATACATACATACACACACACACACACCTATCCTCTGTAAATGCAATCATCTCTAGTGCCAACATAATTATGTAAAAACCATCACACAAGTTCACAGTCACATATACACAAAAAGCGCGCACTACACACTACAAAACATACATCTACTATATACATTAACTATAATATACATACACACACACACACACACACACACACACACACACACACAATACAAGACTAACACATACACGTAACACACAAAAACACGGCCATCAGAGTTTGTCCATATAATTAATTAACTTTCTGACTCATTAGGGGGCAAATTGGTTTTTCATTAATTAATCACGAAACTGACTGCCTAGTTGACGTTCCTGTGTGTGTGGTAGTTACGGTGGTGGTGGTGGTGGTGGTGAGCTGCGGTGGTGTTGGTGGAGGTGGTGGTGATGATGTTGAGAGGTGGTCGTGGTGAGCGGAAGTGGTGAGGAGCGGTGGTGGTGGTGGTGGTGGTGGTGGTGGTGTAGGTGGTGGTGGTGAGTGGTGGTGAGCGGAGGTGGTGAGGAGTGAAGGTGGTGGTAATGGTGGTGTTGAGAGGTGGTCGGGGTGGAGGTGGTGGTGGTGGTGGTGTTGTTAAGAGGTGATGGTGATGTTGAGAGGTGGTCGTGGTGAGCGGAGGTGGTGAGGAGCGGTGGAGGTGGAGATGGTGTTGATGGTGATGTTGGTGGGGTGGTGAGAGGTGATGGTGATGTTGGTGGGGTGGTGAGAGGTGGTGGTGATGGCGACCCTAACTATTGTGTGTTCATATAATGCGGGCGGGAATTATGATCTTATCTTGCTTATTCAGCCGTTATTTGATTTTAACCCATTCAGTACCAGGGACGTCCTTTTTATCATATTTTGGCAACTATTAGACACATTTATTCAGCTTAGGAAGGACCTCTAGCAATAATAAGGCTTCAAACTATCTCAACCAACCCTTTTAACTAACACAGATCGTTCTTAAACTGCATAATATCGTCTAAATATAGCTAGCGTATGATATAACACACGTCACTGGGACTCAGAGGGCTAACAAAATAGAACGTATAACCAGCTCTGTAAGTAAGAAAACACCACACACACACACACACACACACACACACACACACACACACACACACACACACACACACACACACACACTAGGATATGTTTAGGAAAATTTACGATAAGGAACTATATATTTTCAGCCTTATTGGCTATCCCTTTGATATCAACCTAATATCATTATCATTATAAACATATTTTTATTATTACACACCCACACACACTAACTCTTAACTAATTCACACGCAAACAAAAACACACACACTCTTTCTCTCTCTCTCTCTCTCTCTCTCTCTCTCTCTCTCTCTCTCTCTCTCTCTCTCTCACTACCTTTTTATGTAACTATATCTCCTCTCTTTTCTTTCTACTTTCCCCTTTCCTACCCCTCATATCTTCTCTCTCAATCTCTTGGCCTCCCTTCGTCCTTCTCCAGTTCGTTCATTCCCTCCTTCCCTTCCTTCTTAATTCTCTCTCCCCATTCCTCCCTTCTTTCTCCTTTACCTCCTTCCCTTCCACATATAGTTTCCATCTTCATTCCCTCCTTCCCACCCTTCTTAATTCCCTCTCTCTATTCTTCCTTCATCTCTCCCTTCCTCTTTACCTCCATCCCTTCCATATTATTTATCTCATCCATTCCCTCCCTCCATACTTTAAACCCTCCTTCCCTTTTTTCGTAACTCCCTCCCTTCCCCATCCCTTCCATATAATTTCCCTCCTTCCTTCCCTCCCTCCTCCACTCCCTCGATACTATATACCCACCTACCCTTCCTTCGTAATTCCTTCTTTCCTTTACCCACTCCCTTCCTCATCCCTCCTCCCTTCCCTCTTTACCTCCATCCCTTCCATATAATTTCCCTCCTTCCTTCCCTCTTTTCTTCACTCCCTCCCTCTTTCCCTTCCTTTGCAATTCCCTCTTTCCCCAACCGCCTCCCTTCCTTCCTTCTTTATCTCCATCCCTTCCATATAATTTACCTACTTCCTTCCTTCCTTCCTTCCTCCACTCCCTCTCTACTTTTCTGATTCCCTCCCTCCCTGGCGCTAGTCCAAGAACGGGCCCTTCCATACTTAAATTGCTTCAGTATTGAGTCGGAGGGGAGCGGGATGGATGGGTGGATGGAAGGGATAGATTGGATGGATGGATGGATTGGATGGATGAAAAGAGACAGGTGGGAGAGAGGAAATGGGAAATGTTGGATGGATGGAAGGGATGGATGGATAGATTGGATGGATGGATGAAAAGAGAAGTGGGATATATGAATTGGATAGATTGGTTGGATGGTTGGAAGGGATGGATGGAATGGATGGATGAATTGGATGGATGAAAAGAGAGATGGGATATATGGATTGGATGGATGGATGAGGAGATATATGGGAGAGATGGATTGGATAGAAGGATGGATGGATTGGATAGAAGGATGGATGGATTGGATGGATGGATTGGATAGATGAACAGAGAGAGGTGGGATAGATGGTTGGATGGAGGGGATGAAATGAAAGAGATGGCTGGATGAAGAGAGAGGTGAGATAGAGGGCTGGATGAATGGAAGTGTGGATGGACTGGATGAATGGAAGTGTGGATGGACTGGATGAATGGAAGTGTGGATGGACTGGATGAATGGAAGTGTGGATGACTGGATGAATGGAAGTGTGGATGGACTGGATGAATGGAAGTGTGGATGGATGAATGGAAGTGTGGATGGACTGGATGAATGGAAGTGTGGATGGACTGGATGAATGGAAGTGTGGATGGACTGGATGAATGGAAGTGTGGATGGACTGGATGGATGGAAGTGTGGATGGACTGGATGAATGGAAGAGTGGATGGACTGAATGAATGGAAGTGTGGATGGACTGGATGAATGGAAGTGTGGATGGACTGGATGGATGGAAGTGTGGATGGACTGGATGAATGGAAGAGTGGATGGACTGAATGAATGGAAGAGTGGATGGACTGGATGGATGGATAGCTGGATGGGTTGGATGGAAGTGTGTATGGATGGATTGATTGGAGAGATGGAAGGGCGTCTACAAGTTAAAAGGCTGCAAACTATCTCAATTACTCATTTTAGCTACCATATATCTTTCCTCAGCTCAGGAAAGACGTCTACAAACTATAAGGCTGCAGACTATCTCAATTAATCATTATAGCAACCATATACTCTTACCAAAGCTTCATAAAATCGTCTAAATGAAGGTGAATTCAAATAACAAAGGACGTCACCGGTACTGAAAGGGTTAAGGGGGGTCACCGGCTTTTTTTTATCTTTCTTATCCTTTTCTCTCCTTCCCTGGCTTGTATCTATTCGGGCCCATTCAGTCAACTGTTTTAAGACGTTTATCCCCATCCAGGTGTCGATTTCTTCCTGGCGAGCGACAGCGAGCCAGCATTGTATGGAGAAATCCGGCTTCGCCGGAGAAATTTTTCTATTGAAAAATGTAAACATTTAGCTTGCTGTCAAAACAAAAAAATATATATGCTGGCTCGTTACCGCTCGCCAGGAAAATATTGACACCTGGATGGGGGTAAACGTCTTAAAACAGTAGGCTGAATGGGGCCGAATGGATACAAGCCAAAGAGAGAGGGAGAGAAAGAGAAAAAAAGCGAGGTGGGCCCCCTTAACGGCAACGCGAGAATGATTGTGAGTGGGCACGGGATTGGCTGAGATTAACGGAGAAGAAAGAGAATGGGGGGGACTGAAGTATATTTATTTCAGTCCCCCCATGCGATTGAAAGATTGAACACGTATGTATGTCCTAGATGTCGAACTGCAAAAAGTGCCAGACGAGCCCATCCTCGCAAGGGAGCGAGCTGTCGCTTCAAACAGTCTACTGCACCAAATCACCACCCATAACGAGGGGCGTCGCACTCCTTGGTGCCGCTAGAGGAGCGGCGAACACATCCAAAGGTATCCAAAGGTAAAGGTATAGAAAATGTGAGGAATTGAAAGGGATGGATTTTGTTGAAGACTGAAAATAATCAAAATCAAAATAGAAGAGATTAGTAAGGAGAGAAAAAAAGGCAATTAAAAGTTAACAATGCCATATATAAAAAGGAAAATCATATAAAACCATTTCATATATTGTTTTCTATGTGCATGAAGAAGACAAAAGGTAAAGCTGCCTGTAACAAGTCCCCCTCCCAATACTGGAAAGAGTGACATACACAGTTTTTGGTGTAGTGGAAAGAAGTGTGGTGTGCTTGTTTCGTGTTGTGAAATGAAGGAGGAGGAGGAGGAGGAGGTGCTGTTTGTGAGAGCTAGCTGGATTACTCATTTAATAAGGTATATCTGTAGAAGTAATCATACGAAACACAAACCTGCAAATTAAACAAAACATTAAATAATGAAAGCAAAAACAACAATTACATCAAGAAACAGAAAAATACAATTAAGGTACATATTGATGTTTCATGTGATGGATAATTTAAATAAAACGGCAAAGAAACACATACGAAAATTGCAAATACAAACAAATATTAAAAGATGGAAAACAAGAACAACGCTTACTCCAAGGGAAGAAAAATACAATTACGGTACGAAAGATTCAATGACATATTTCGTTTCTATTTTTTAGCTATTATAAGACGATTTTACTCAGATTATGAAGGGTATATGTAAGTGAGAGGGATGATTAAGACAGTGTATACCATCATAATTCACGCAGATCCTTTTTAAGCTGTATAAAACCGTCTAATAATAGCCTGAATATATTGTCAAATGCGTCAACATCTTCAACGGGTAAAGTATTATGCGAAGGATGATAATACAAGATAAAATACACTATATATGACAAAGACACATACTATAAGTGTAAAATAAATAGTTTGGGCCGCACTGAATAGAAAACGACCACCAAAGGAGGGACAACTGAATTTAAAACCAACTTAGACTTTTCCCACTTTACATACATCACTCGGGGATAAAGTTCGTTTACTTTTACCACACGTCTACACACACACACACACACACACACACGTATGCCAACTCACAACACACATAGACTTATATACTCACTCTCACTCTCTCTCACACACACACACACACACACACACACACACACACACACTCAGCAACATACACAGTCAAACTCATTCAAACACAATGCACACACATTTCTAAAAGAAAGTCTTAACAACCACGAAGAAAGTCAACATACTTGCATTTTTCCAAACAATGTATTACAACTATAATAGACTGTTAAGTGGAGGCAGAGAGAGAGAGAGAGAGAGAGAGAGGGAGAGGGAGAGAGAGAGAGAGAGAGAGAGAGGGAGAGGGAGAGGGAGAGAGAGACAGAGGGAGTACAAAGGAGTACAAAGGAAATCAAGCAACAACAGATCTAGTGACCCTTCTAGGTTGCTTGTCCTCCAAAACACTGAGGATCAAGTGTCCAAACAGTGGTTTAGAGTGGGTAAGGGAACATTGGAAAGGGAATTACTGCCCTGGAACTAATGTCCGTGGCAGGATTAGGAAGTTAGTAGGGGACAGATGGGTTAGTAACTGAGGGGGGGATAAAATAAAGTTATTCATTTACAAACGCAGTCAGTCGCGGGTTTGATGCGAGATATTTGTCTAGGCGGAGTTTAAATGAATCAACGGTGATGCAGTCTATAACGTTTCGGGGAAGCCCATTCCACAAGTTGACAACTCGATTGAAGAAGAATTCTTAGATTCGTGTGAGTTAAAAGATTTACCAATAATTTTGCAACCGTTTCCCCGCGTGTAATTAGATTGGTCGATAGTGAAGTACTTACTACAGTTCATATTGTCGATGCCTTTGATGATTTTGAACACTTGAATTAAGTCACCTCTTAATCTGCGCTGGGTTAAAGGAAATAGATTTAATTCTCTAAGACGCTCTTCGTATGGTTTGTTCTTTAGGCTAGGTATCATTTTGGTAACTCTACGTTGAACTCGTTCTAGCTTGTTTATATCTTTTTGGTAATAAGGGCACCAGGATTGAACGCAGTATTCCAGAAGAGGGCGGACTAATGAATTGTAAAGGGTTAGGATAACTTCTTTGGATTTATGCTCAAATGACCTGCCTATAAAGCCAATTATTTTGTTTGCCTTCTTAACAACTTCTGAACATTGTTGACTCGGTTTTAGGTTACTCGATATTGTTACTCCCAGATCGGTTTCTCTGTTTACATTCTTAAGCTGAGTGCCATTCATCGAATAGTTTGCTTTCTCATTTAGGTATCCGATATGTAGTACTTTACATTTATCCGCATTGAAACTCATTTGCCAAATTTGGGCCCAACATGACAATTTATCTAGATTGTGTTGCATATCGTCAACTTGTTCTTTTGAGAGTACGCTATTTGCAATTTTGTGTATCGTCAGCAAATTTTGAGATTGTACAGGTGAGACCCTCATCTATGTCGTTGATGTAAATTAGAAAGAGAATTGGTCCTAGTACCGATCCCTGGGGTACCCCGCTACTTACATTGGTCCATTTTGATGCCTTACCGTTTATGACTACTCTTTGCTTTCTGTCGCTGAGCCAATTTTCTATCCATTTCAACACACCGTCTTGTATTCCATGCGCTTTTAGTTTTAGCAGTAAACGTTTGTGGGGAACTTTGTCAAAGGCCTTTTGAAAATCAAGGTATATAATATCTACAGCTTTACTCTCATCGTAGAGGTTGAGGATATCGTGGAAGAAGTCTAAGAGGTTTGTTAAACAGGAACGTTTTTTACGAAAGCCGTGTTGAGTATCTTTAAGTATGTTATTTTCCTCGAAGTGATTTACGAGTCTGTCTCGTATGACCGTTTCTAGCATTTTACATACAACTGAGGTTAAGCTAATTGGACGATAGTTACTGGGTAGAGAGAGAGAGAGAGAGAGAGAGAGAGAGAGAGAGAGAGAGAGAGAGAGAGAGAGAGGGAGAGGGAGAGAGAGAGAGAGAGGGAGAGGGAGAGGGAGAGAGAGAGAGCGAGGGAGAGAGGGAGAGAGTGGGAGAGGGAGAGAGAGAGTGAGAGAGTTCGAGTTGAATACATACAATAAATATAGATAGATATATAGATAGTGATAGATAGATGGATAGATAGATAGATAGATATAGATAGAGAGAGTGAGTATCAGAGAGAGAGAGAGTTAGAATTTAGAGTTAGCGCTGGATAAATGGATAAAGATAGATAGATAGATAGATAGAGATAGATAGATAGATATAGACATATAGATAGATAGATAGATAGATAGATAGAGAGAGAGCCAGACTAAAGGGGCCATTCCCTCCCCCGGTTCAATGGCTTCTCAACCTTTAACCGCAAACACCTTCAATGACTCCTAAGAAATTGAATACTGTTGGAGAGAGAGAGAGAGAGAGAGAGAGAGAGAGAGAGAGAGAGAGAGAGAGAGAGAGAGAGAGAGAGAGAGTTGATTAGATAGATATATAGAGATAGAGAGAGAGAGAGTACAAAGGAGTACAAGGAAATCAAGCAACAATAGGTCTAGTGACCCTTCTAGGCTGCTTGTCCTCCAAAACACTGAGGATCAAGTGTCCAAACAGTGGTTTAGAGTGGGTAAGGGAACATTGGAAAGGGAACTACTGCCCTGGAACTAATGTCCGTGGCAGGACTAGGAAGTTAGTAGGGGACATATGGGTTAGTAACTGAGGGGAGGATAAAATAAAGTTATTCATTTACAAACGCAGTCAGTCGCGGGTTTGATGCGAGATATTTGTCTAGGCGGAGTTTAAATGAATCAACGGTGCTGCAGTCTATAAAGTCTCGGGGAAGCCCATTCCACAAGTTGACAACTCGATTGAAGAAGAAATTCTTAGATTCGTGTGAGTTAAAAGATTTACCAATAATTTTGCAACCGTTTCCCCGCGTGTAATTAGATTGGTCGATAGTGAAGTACTTACTACAGTTCATATTGTCGATGCCTTTGATGATTTTGAACACTTGAATTAAGTCACCTCTTCATCTGCGCTGGGTTAAAGGAAATAGATTTAATTCTCTAAGACGCTCTTCGTATGGTTTGTTCTTTAGGCTAGGTATCATTTTGGTAACTCTACGTTGAACTCGTTCTAGCTTGTTTATGTCTTTTTGGTAATAAGGGCACCAGCATTGAACGCAGTATTCCAGAAGAGGGCGGACTAAGGAATTGTAAAGGGTTAGGATAACGTTTTTGGATTTATGCTCAAATGACCTGCCTATAAAGCCAATTATTTTGTTTTCCTTCTTAACAACTTCTGAACATTGTTGACTCGGTTTTAGGTTACTCGATATTGTTGGTCCCAGATCGGTTTCTCTGTTTACATTCTTAAGCTGCGTGCCATTCATCGAATAGTTTGCTTTCTCATTTAGGTATCCGATATGTAGTACTTTACATTTATCCGCATTGAAACTCATTTGCCAAATTTGGGCCCAACATGACAATTTATCTAGATTGTGTTGCATATCGTCAACTTGTTCTTTTGAGAGTACGCTATTTGCAATTTTTGTATCGTCAGCAAATTTTGAGATTGTACAGGTGAGACCCTTATCTATGTCGTTGATGTAAATTAGAAAGATAATTGGTCCTAGTACCGATCCCTGGGTTACCCCGCTACTTACATTGGTCCACTTTGATGCCTTACCGTTTATGACTACTCTTTGCTGTCTGTCACTGAGCCAATTTTCTATCCATTTCAACACACCGTCTTGTATTCCATGCGCTTTTAGTTTTAGCAGTAAACGTTTGTGGGGAACTTTGTCAAAGGCCTTTTGAAAATCAAGGTATATAATATCTACAACTTTACTCTCATCGTAGAGGTTGAGGATATCGTGGAAGAAGTCTAAGAGGTTTGTTAAACAGGAACGTTTTTTACGAAAGCCGTGTTGAGTATCTATAAGTATGTTATTTTCCTCCAAGTGATTTAAGAGTCCTATGAGTCTTATGACCGTTTCTAGCAATTTACATACAACTGAGGTTAAGCTAATTGGACGATAGTTACTGGGTAGGGATTTGCTGCCTTTTTTGAATATCGGTGTTACGTTGGCTATCTTCCACTGATCAGGCATAGTTCCAGACTGCAAGGATTTATTGAATAGTAATGTCAGTGGTTTGGAGAGCTCATCCTTAGCTTCCTTTAGAACTCTAGGCGAGATTGTATCAGGTCCAGGCGTTATATTTACCTTGAGTTTATCTAAACAATTCAATACTTCTCTCTCTGTAACGGTGATATTGCTTAGAACATCTGAATTATCAATCTGAATCGGCGATGGTGTAGGGATATCACTGAGGTCTTCTGTTGTAAAAACTGATGCAAAGAAGGTATTGAGGGCATTACTCATTTGTACTTCGTCTTTGGTGTATTCTCCATTTTCATCGACTAACGGTCCAACAGTTGAAGTAACTACTTTTTTCTTTCTGATATAACTATAGAATTCTTTCGGGGTTGTTTTACTTTGATTCGCAATATGTAACTCTAGGGTCTTTTTACTTTGCTTAATTAACTTTTTGGCTTTGCGTCGTAGCTCTACAAATTTCACCCGTTCTTCGTCATTTTGTGAGGATTTTAATCTATCATTAGCTCCGCTGCATGTCTGCCTGCCGAGATCGGAACCTCTCCTGGTGGTCAGGGGCCGGGGGAGTGCTGGAGCGACCTTGGTAACCCTGGTCTCTGGGTCTTCTCCTGGGTGACCTGGATGTGTGAGAGTTTGTGTTTTTTATCTGTGTTTATTTTTTGTTTTATGTTGTTTTTGTGTTTTCCCTGTTCTTGCTCTGTCTTGAGTCGGCTACCCCCAAAATGGGGATTGGGCCTGAGCATATAGATAGATAGATAGATAGATTAGCAAATTTTTTAGCAAGCAGACAGTTTGAAATATCTTTATTCCACCATTTGGGCTTATTATTATGGCCTGGACGCCGTATTTTCGATGGTATGCAGTCTTGCACTGCTTTTAGGTAAGTGGTTTCGAATAACTTCCAAGATGTATTTATATCGTTATTGTTAATTAAAAAGCTCCAGTCAGTTTCTTTAAACATAGCTCTAAGTTTATGAAAGTTTGCTTTCTTGAAATTAGGGACTTTTTCGATGCTACTATTTGGTTCGTTACTAGTAAAGTTTAAAGTGAAAGTTATCGTACGATGGTCGCTGTTACTGAATTCATTACCAACATTCAAATTCTCTATTAATTCTTCTTTTGTTGCAAGTACAACAAGAGAGAGAGAGAGTTAGAGTTGAATAGATAGATAGATATACCTGTATATAGATAGATAGATAGATAGATAGATAGATAGATAGATAGATAGATAGATAGATAGATAGATAGATAGATAGATAGATAGATAGATAGATAGATAGATAGATAGATAGAGAGAGAGAGAGAGAGAGAGAGAGAGAGAGAGAGAGAGAGAGAGAGAGAGAGAGAGAGAGAGAGAGAGAGAGAGAGAAAGTTGAATAGATAGATAGATATATATAGATATAGATAGATAGAGATAGCAAGAGAGAGAGAGTTACAAGGTTACAATAAATAATTAGTATCCTAAAGACTTTGCGGTCCTTTCCGAAGAGATCCTGGAAGTGGAAGGAGAGAGATTGTTTAGTGCACTACATTCATTACAGTGTGCAAAATACTATCTACTCTCTTCTTGAACTGCTCTACTGTTTGCAACTTCGGAGGGAAGTTTGTTCCAGGTAGAACAGATCTTATATGTGGAAAATTTTCCCCAAGTACTAGTGCTGAACCTAATTTCCAGCCATGGTTGCGTGTTGTATTTATAATGAGGCTAAACATTTTGTTATAATCCACTTTGTCAAACTTGTTAAAATTTAAAACTTGCAAACAAAGTCAAACCAAAACTGGGACAAAGACAATATAAAGTCAAAACAACACATCAAAATCGCTATGCGGAAACAACGCCTACCAAAACAAATTTATTAAATGAAAGAACACAATCCACCACATAGGGTGTACATTACTATAATAATACTTCAATGAACTGCAATAGGCTGAATTGGGCCGAATGGATACACGCCAGAGAAAGATAGAACAGGACAGAACAAAAACTGGTCACCCCCCCCCCCCTTAATTACGGACTTGACGTTGTTCTTACATTATAGTTTGGCTATCGATAGACGATGTCATTCAGTTTAGGAAAGATCTGTAGAAGTCACACGGCTAATTGATATAGTGTGTACGATCGCGCTAATAAGTCATGTCCCAGATGTCATTACGTTTGGCTCGCTCTGTGCTGTATTAATGTCTGTCAGATGTTGAATAGGGTGGGTAAGTGTAGGAACATGTTTGTATATTTTACTCGATATGGAGAAATGAAGCTTAAATATTACCGATACCAATTATTGATCAAAACATACTTGGTGCCGAGACATCACTTATTAGCGCGACTGTACGCCTTTGCTTCCTAGAGTTCCTTCCTTTGTGACATAATATCGTCTTGTGTTAGCCAGAATAAAGCCAGTGCCACACGAACGTATTTTCCGGCGATTTTCGATGAGCAAGATTGTTTTATTTTTTTATCGTACTACTTTGAAGCTATTTCGGATTGGAATCGGAAACTAGATCAACGGTAGATTGATTTAAGGGGGGTGACCTGTTTTTGTTCCGTCCTTTTCTATCTTTCTCTGGCTTGTATCCATTTGGCCCCATTCAGCCTACTGTTTTAAGACGTTTATCCCCATCCAGGTGTCAATTTTTTACTGGTGAGCGGTAGCGAGCCAGCATATTTTTTATTTTTGTTTGACAGCAGGCTAAATTTGTACATTTTTCGATAGAAAAATTTCTCCGGCGAAGCCGGATTTCTTCATATAATGCTGGCTCGCTATCGCTCGCCAGGAAGAAATCGACACCTTGATGGGGATAAACGTCTTAAAACAATAGGCTAAATGGGGCCAAATGGATACAAGCCAGAGAAAGAGAGAAAGGGACAGAAATAACAAAAAGCAGGTCACCCCCCTTAAGGTACAGTAGTTAGTTATTTATTATGGACCATATATTTGGAAGCTGCCAGACTATAATTGCCCGTACAAATTGACGGAAAAATCGTTCGTGTGACTCCGCCTTAAGGGGGGTGACCTGCTATTGTTCTCTCCTATTCTTGTATTCTCTGGCTTGTATCCAATCGGCCCCATTCAGCCTACTGGTTTAAGACGTTTATCCCCATCCAGGTGTCAATTTGTTTACTGGTGAGCGGTAGCGAGCCAGCATATTTAAAAAAAAAAATTGACAGCAGGCTAAATTTGTACATTTTTCGATAGAAAAATGTCTCTGGCGAAGACAGATTTCTTCACAAGATGCTGGCTCGCTATCGCTCGCCAGGAAGAAATCGACACCTAGATGGGGATAGACGTCTTAAATTAGTTAGCCGAATGGGGCCGAATGGATACAAGCCAGAGAAAGAGAGAAAAAAGAAAAAAAAACAGGACACCCCCCTTAAGACAATCACAAGCTCACATATTAAAAGTGTGAAGCAATTTCTTATAAACATCATTATTGTCTCAGTCATGGCTAATTACGGACGATATAATAGCATACCACTTAGGGATAATCTCTCGTATCATTATGTTGGATTAAAATGATTGACTATGTGCAATATATATGGCAAGAGCATATTAATACAAGTTCACGAAAATAGATTCACATATACACATAATTACACACACACACACACAATCTCTCTCTCTCTCACACACACACACACAAAACAGATTACTCATAAAATCTCTCTCTGTCTCTCTCACACACACACCCACAGCAGATTACACAAACAAACAAACATACACCATAAACAGATGACACAAACGACAGCTAAATCAATGCATCATAATTATGTGGCACACCTACAGTCTCTATATCACCATCAATTATCTCCACCACTCTAAACCAGTCCTCCATCAATTTTCTCCACCATTCCTTCTCCACCTCTCGCCACCAGTCCGTCATCAACTCTCTCCACCACTCTTCTCCACCAGTCCGTCATCAACTCTCTCCATCACTCTTCTCCACCTCTCTCCACCAGTCTGCCATTAACTCTCTTCACCACTCTTCTCCACCAGTCCGTCATCAGCTCTCTCCATCACTCTTCTCCACTTCTCTCCACCAGTCCGCCATCAACTCTCTTCACCACTCTTCTCCACCAGTCCGTCATCAACTCTTCTCCACCTCTCTCTACCAGTCCGCCATCAACTCTCCACCATTATTCTCCACCTCTCTTTACCAGTAGGCCATCAACTCTCTTCACCACTCTTCTCCACCAGTCCGTCATCAACTCTCTCCACCAGTCCGCCATCAACTCGCTCCACCATTATTCTCCACCTCTCTTCACCAGTACGCCATCAACCGTCTCCACCACTCTTCTCCATCTCTCTCCACCAGTCCGCCATCAACTCTCTCCACGGTTTTTAGATGCTAAGACGTTCGGCCCATTAGTTTGACGATTTTAAGACTTTACGCCCCATTGTTGTGTCAATATTAGGACGTTTCGTGCCATTTAGGTGTCGATTTTTTCCTGGCGAGCGATAGCGAGCCTGTAATTTTTAGAGTAATTGGCCTTCGGCAGAGAATTTGTGTACACATTTATAGTGAAAGGGGATCTAAGGGGATTTGTTTACAGCTTGATGGAGATCTAGGGAGGAAACTAAAAAAACAATATTATAATGTTAAAACAATAAGAAAATAAATGCGCCCATCCCCCCTTAAGCAGAGAGTAGGTAGTATTTGCACACTTTGCAATCATTGTAATGCACCTTGCAAATTATGTCCTACTCTAGTCTTGGAGTTACTACCTAGACCTTGTAAATCCGTGACACACACACACACACACACACAGACACACACAGACACACACAGACTCTCACTCACTCACTCACTCACTCACTCACTCACTCACTCACACTATCTCACTCTCTCTCTCTCTCCTTACTTTTTAACTTTTATAACATATCTTAGTATTATTCAGCTGCCATACACTCCCACACATACTGTAGTATATATACTGGTATTCGTATATTAGTCTGATGGTCATTGTCTATTTGTTGTGTTCAATGGCCGCAAAAACCAAAGAGACTAAGATAGAGGGCCCGGCTGGTATGTGGGTAACTCAACCCTGGTAGTAACATAGGTTGGGTCCAGTCGGCCTTGGAGGTATAGTAGGACTTCCAGCCGTTGCCCAAAGGAAGCTGGTTTGTATTCTTTGAGACGTTTGGAGCACATACTAAATTAATCAAATGGGAGTGAAGCAAAAAAGGGCGAGCGAAGAAGGCCTGATGGCCTCCAAGGCCAATCAGGCTTGTCCAGGCTATGCCTGTGCCCACACCAAGGAGTCTAGGGTGGAGGACTTGCCTGGTATGGGGGTAACTAAACCTGGGGAGTAACATTGGCTGGCTAATGTCGGCTTCCGAGGCTGGATTGAGTAGAGGACTCGCTTGCTATCAGTCTGCATAACGTAGCTAATATACAGGGTGATTCAGTAACCCTTTTCATAAATTTAATGGCAAATTCGGGAGACAAAAATATGACTAATTTACTCTATGACCCTTAGGGTGAGTCTTTGATATGATGGAGATATTACACCTTTAAAGTTATCGATAGATAGAAAGAAAAAAATCTAAGGAGTGAGAATGAAAATGTCGTTGCTAACTGGCAGGGTAGCGTAACCAAGACTTGGTATCAAAATGGCTGCATACGGTAGCTGGATGCAGTTCGTTTCGCAATTTACAAAGGTACCGGTACATTACTACTGTATTTTTATTATCATCATCATTATTATTAATAATCATTGTATTAGTAGTAGTAGTAGCAAGGGGAGAAGCAGGCGGCGGAGGATAAGTAAGAGGAAGAGGAGGAGGAGTAAGTGGTGGAAGAGGGGTAAGTGGAGGAGGAGGGATCTTCCTGCCGACTTTGAGCTTTAATACTCCGCTCGTCTTAATGAATCTTGAATCAATCTGTACATGAATCTAAAGATTGTTTCTTTGCTTACACATGGTATGTAAATGGTTGCATATGGTAGCAGTTGTCTCAATGCTCAAAAGAACATTAGCATTTTATCACCATCATCATAATTAATACTCTACTACCCTGCCAGTTAGCAACGACATTTTCATTCTCACTCCTTAGATTTTTTTCTTTCTATCTATCGATAACTTTAAAGGTGTAATATCTCCATCATATCAAAGACTCACCCTAAGGATCATAGAGTAAATTACTCTTATTTTTGTCTCCCGAATTTGCCATTAAATTTATGAAAAGGGTTACTGAATCACCCTGTGTATATATATATATATATATATATATATATATATATATATATATATATATATATATATATACTGTATATATATGACCTCTTATTGCATATTGTCTGTGTTATCTCCCGCCACGCCACTCCACTCCA
>CM064525.1:11641906-11643547 GCA_032716605.1 Paralithodes platypus | reverse complement strand
GCTCTCTCTCTCTCCTCCTCTCCCTTTCCCTCCTCTTCCGACCCGCCCCCCTCGCCTGCCGCCGCCCCCCCCCCCCCCCCAAGGTTTAAAAAGTTTTTATTTAAGCTTCCAAAAGGCCTTCGTCTTGACAGAGGGCAGGGGGGGGGAGGGCGGGGGGGTTGGGGGGGGGGGGGGGGTTTCTGTCGTGAGTTGACAGAGGGGGAGGGGGGGGGGGGGGGGGAGGTGAGAAGGAACACAATCCATTTTTCATTTTAGCTCTCCATTTTACAGTAGTTTGTGTAATACATTGGGTATCTAGGTACTACCACAGTTTTTATTAACATTTGGTAATATATATATTGTTTTAAATATTGGGTGTATAGGTACTACTACATTCTTGTATTGTCATTTAGTAATACTGTTTTAATAGTTTGAGTGTATTGGTACTACTATAATCTTGTATTGACATTTTGTAATACTTTGTTTTAATATCGTGAGTGTATTGGGTACTACTCCATTATTTTGTTGTTGTTGTTGTTGTTATTGTTGTTGTTGGTATTGTTGTTGTAATTCACCAGACCTTCTGGCCTATCAGTCACGAGTCCGGTGGACCAAACCCGTGACAGACGCTTGAGCCCCCTAAGGGGCCAGGGTTAGACGAGATCTGTCTCTGAGAGGGCAACAGGGGAGAGGATCATCAGCTCACAGGTTGGCACCCCCGGGCCAATGCCCCCACCGTCCACAGCCCCTCTTGTAGTGCCACCCAATCGGGCTATCTCGCCAGCACCTAGAAGGATATTCTTTTGTTGTGATTGTTGGATTATTTTGTTAAGGTGGGTGCGGGACAATTATTATACTAGGTTTGGATAACTGTGTCTTTAAGCCCTCATCTTTTATCGTCGACACAATCCTAGCTGCTTAGGAGGTACAGTTTTTATATCGTTGTGTCACCTAAATAAATATATCTTTAGTCTAGTTTCCGTTACCAGTGAAAAATATAATGTCCCAGAACTGTTACTGGAAAAATGCTTTATAAGTTCCCTCATCCGTTCTCTGCTCACTCGTTATTCTCTCTCTCTCTCTCTCTCGCTCTCTCTCTCTCTCTCTCTCTCTCTCTCTCTCTCCTCTCTCTCTCTCTCTCTCTCTCTCTCTCTCTCTCTCTCTCTCTCTCTCTCTCTCTCTCTCTCTCTCTCTCTCTCTCTCTCTCTCTCTCTCTCCCCTCCCACACACACACACAGGCTTCCTCAACACGAACGAGCACCCCTACCTACGATCCATCCCATTCTCCATCTATTTATATTTGTCACATATTTTATCCGATCCTCTCTGCTCAACTCATTCCTCACACGCGTTCTCTCTCTCTCCCGCAGGCTTCCTCAACACGAACGAGCACCCCTACCTACGATCCATCACGAACTACGGCCTCATGGACCAGATCGCGGCCCTCCACTGGCTCAAGGAGAACATAGCGCACTTTGGGGGCGACCCGGACAATGTGACCATATTCGGACACGGGACGGGAGCGGCTTGTATCAACTTCCTCATGACTTCTAAGGCGGTCCCGAAAGGTAGTAATATTAACTAGCTATATGTACATCTTATGACATAAACTGCTTTAAACTTCGTGTGTCCAGGAATTTCGACCTCAACGTCTCTTGAATT